>OY390716.1:62752796-63265296 GCA_959613365.1 Balanococcus diminutus | reverse complement strand
TTTATACCTAGCTAATAGTCATCTATCTACTCGCAAAATATACTACTAATTTACTCGATTATTCGTAGTACAGGTACCCTATGCACGTAAGTTGGTAAGGTTAGCTTTAGATGATTCGTCGTTAGTGCTAAGAATAAAAATTAAGCTCGCCGAAATTTTCTTTCACATTACGAAGCAACGAGTACCAACATACGAGGCTACGAACCAATAGGTAGGTGGTGAGAAAAAAAATAACGTCTTTCTTTACGTCTAGGAACCCGCTTCGAATAGGTAAGTATTTTGTTAAATACCTGTCCTGGCGTACAGGCGGCGCGGCGCAGAAATAGGCACTGAATGTACTTGACTTTTCTACAACAATCGAATACCACACGATAGGTACATACATACTCGTACCACATACCTAATTAGACTACACACGCCTTATCGTTCCTTTTTTTTTTTTTTTTTTCTTTTCTCGTTTCGATGATTTTTTGTCGCTGTTGTTGCTTTCCATCATATTATGTACGGTACCTACTCGTATAATGGAACCTACCCTACGTATATGATGGATTACGCTTAAACGAATTGCGACATGGTCGAATCGTCGTCTTTATTACACCACGGCAATTTACTCAAACACGGAAAAAAACAAATCAGGGTATTTTTAAATGCGTCGCGAAAGTCTCTGTTGAAATACGCGTATATCAACGGGTTTAAAGCGGAATTGAAATAACCAATCCAAAATACAACTGTCACCACGGAATCCGGACAATGGCAGGCGGCTCCGCAAAGTGTGGTAATCATATACCTGTTGAAACATAGTAATAAATGAAATGGCTTTTGGTAGGTAAACTACGAAGCTTTTTGTGAAAGTAACTAGGTAAGTCGTAAGTAAGAGCCAAAGTGGCGCATTAAAGAGATACAGAATTACAGATACGCAAAGTAACGAACGCGAACGTATTATAGTATGCAGATAAGTAGGTAAGGTTAGGTACCCCCAGACAATAGATATTCCAATTAGTATCTACTCGCTGGTACCCCCATTTTTGAGCGACCTTAGTTTTTACAGCTTACACTACTTAGACTTACCTACTTCACTCGAACTACTCACCACAAAAAAAACGGAAGCCAACATAATAAAAACACTCCCATTATTATTCCGAGGGTTCTGGCTGCTTTGTGCTCTCTTCGCCACGAACTATTGCTATTTCGCAGACCTGTCGTTGTTTTACCTGCAGAAAAGTGAAAAATGAAAATGTAGATCATATGTATATCTACTGTACAAATAACCCATATCGTAAGCGAATAATAATTATTTCACCCCTTATCCTCCTCCTGCTCCAACCCTGTGAAACGCACTCGGACACTTACGAGTAACTGTACATACGCACTAGCGCCTGCCAGTTTGACTAACTACCTACTCACCTAGGTACCTATCGAGGCCAGGCCAACCGTACATTAGTACATAGGTATCTATCTACGCTCCTTCAGTTAGGAATTATGGTAGACGTACGTACGTAACTACTACAATTATGAAAAGGCGTAAAATCGACTTACCATCCGAGTTTAGGATGACGGCTGCTGTTTTGCTTGCTTCAGAAGTCGAAGAAGAATTTCTCGACGTAAGCGTCGAGCTAGAATTATTGTAAAATTCGTTGTCCATCGCTTGCAAACGATTACTGTAATGGTTCGGACGTTGCGCTCTTTGCTGATGAATGCTATTTAATATAATGTTGCTCGAAGTTCGCGATAACGCTTTTCGTTGCCTGATGGCTTCCTTGTATATTCTGCGTAGGAGTGAAAGAAAAAATAGTGAGAAAAAAAGGGCACAAATAACGCCTAAACGAAATTGGAGTAAAAATACGCAAGTAGCTCGAGTATAATAGGTAGGTAGGTAGGTAGGTAGGTAGGTAGGTAGGTAGGTAGGTAGGTACCGTAACGGTTGACGCGTTGTAGGTTGTAAACCTGCCTACCGAGTGTTTGCTTCACCTCGGTACCTCCTCGGCCCGCAAAGCTTTTATTGTAGCCAAGAAAATAGTTGGTGTCCCAAGATTAATAAGCGCGAATACCCGGTTCCTACCCTACCTACATACACACCTATCTGTCTACATCATATCTATCTACGTACGAGTTTGATTGCGTACCTACACCTGGGCTAGATGTTCATAGTTAGATGGAAATAGCTATATTACCTAGGAGTATGTACTTGTGCAAAAATATATCGTTATTGTTATCGTTATCGTTATAATCGGGTAGATTGGGTACAAAATGGTATGTATGCATGTAGATAGGTAGGCGGCATAGGTCTAGGTATTCGAATGTACGCTATAATACGCGCGTATGTACCTTACCTGTAATACATAACCAGCATGACAACTCCGGGAATCCAGAAGGAGACGCTAGACGAAATGACGACATAGTAGTTGTTGACGATGAACGAGCATTCGTACGGGTTATTCCTAAGGTGGTCCAGATGATCCTTGGTGGTGTACCATCCGAGGAATATAGGAGTAAAAGATATCAACGCCGGTAATAACCAAACGTTGGCCAACATGAAATAAACCGTTCGCTGAGTCATGATGATCGGATACTGCAACGGTCTGACGATGGCGTAGTATCGGTCGACGCTGATGCAGCACAAATGTAAAATGGACGCCGTCGAAAAGTACACGTCCAACGAATTCCACACGTTGCACATAAAAGTGCCGAATAGCCATTTGCCGCTGGTCACGTTGACGCTGGCGTTGAAAGTCATGGCGCACAGCGCCACCAAAAGATCGGCGAACGCCAACGACACCACGTAGTAGTTGGTCAATATGCGCAGTTTACGATGTCTGATTACGCTGATTACGACCAACGCGTTGCCCAGCACAGCGCAAACGATGATCGAGCCCATCACCAGCATCTTTAGCACCAACGGCGGCGTCAAGCTGACGTTTTCGACAACAGTCGATACGGCCGCCGCCAACGCCACCGCCGTCGACGATGAGGAAGACGCAGCCGACGACGACGACGACGACATTGACGATGACGACGACATTGACGAGGCGGCCGTAGCCGCAGCTGCCGCCGCCGCTGCCGAAATGGCGGATACATTTTTGACGGCAGTCGCCGCCGCCGCCGCCGCCAAGCTCGTCTCTTTGATGGCCATCGCGACGGTGATGGTTGACTTTATGGCAGCGGCCGCCGTCGACTTCGATATATTTTCCGAAGAACGAGCGAAAAATGCATGGTCAAGATTCGCCACAGTCGCACTAACACAGGGCGCTATCCCACCATTCGGCCTACCCATAACAGGCTAAGGCCAATTGCCTGCTAGGCATTTCATCTTTGATCGCGCACAGCGTTACATCTACCGCACCGACACCGACACCGACACCGACACCGACACCGACACCACTGCCAACAGCTGTTGCTACGACCACCTCATCGAAACCATCGTAAAAAACAGTGCCGCTGGTAATGATTTGCGTCTTCATTTCGCTAATCGCGCAGCCTGCACATTTACAATCCAGCCAAAAAAATATATTCTGTGCCACTCGTGTATCGCGGACACCGTACATTTTCTGCATCTGCGCTGCACTCGGACCGCTTATCTACCTACAGTTGTTTTATCTACGTCTTTTCGCGTCGATGCTGCTGCAACGCAAAATGCACGTTATATGTAGGTAGGTACCCGATCACCTGGATTCATAATTTTCATACATATGTACTTTGAACTAGGTATCATAGTATATACCTACATATAATAATACGAGTATGTCGTCTTACCTGCAGGTAGTTGGCTGCGATTCGGCAGATGTTAAGCGTATGGAGGAGATGGATAATCGAATCGATGATTAGACGCCTCTCGTCTGTGTAATTGGTCAACTGCGGTAACAACACAGACTCACTACTTCGCGAGTGATCGCGATCACCTATGTATATCGTCCAGTACGTGCAGGTAGGCTGGTTTTATACTCTTCAATTTATCAACAGCCATAAAATATGGCCGTTGCTGCT
Source organism: Balanococcus diminutus (assembly GCA_959613365.1). Classification (NCBI taxonomy): domain Eukaryota; kingdom Metazoa; phylum Arthropoda; class Insecta; order Hemiptera; family Pseudococcidae; genus Balanococcus; species Balanococcus diminutus. The sequence continues at coordinate 63,261,315 of OY390716.1, read as the reverse complement.
ACGAACCTTTAGAATAATTGATAAAGCAAATAAAAATGTAAAAAAAAAATGATAGTGATGATGATGATACTGAATACAAATAAATAGGTAATAATAATAACAATAATCGTAATGGTAACATATTTCCGTTGATTCGCCGTTTAATAAGTGAGTAAGAAGGTAGGTAGGTATGTACTATGTAGGTAGGTAGGTAGGTGGGTGAATGGTTTTCATTGTATCCAATTACCAGCTCACCAATAATAGGTAGGTACATCTTCGCGAAAGGAGCTTTCTAAGGTAAATACCTATTCGAACCTACCTACCTATCTATTCTATCTCACAATCACTAACATTTGCCAGTGTACTCAACTAGTGGATACCCAAGTTCGCGTGTACGTAATAACAGAACAGAATAATTATGTAATATAACAGAAGGTAGGTAGTGTATAATACTCGTACATAGGCAGATACTCACAGTAGAGTACGCACGTACCTTAACGAGAACTGGAAGGATAGCGCACTATTGAAAAACCATCGAGGCCAAAGGTAGCAAAGTATAATACGTAAATTTGTTCAAGTTGTTGCTCGACTCGAACTAGAATCCGAAGCGTAGAGTGGCGTAAGACTACAGCTACGACCAAGTCCGCATTTTTTTTCTCGCGCCGATAATCAACGTGGAAAGTAGCACCAACAGCGACGACGATGAAAATAAAATTCGCGACAAAGTAGCGCGATCATTCTACGATGTGGCCGATGTAAAACTAAAGCGCGAAAGTTTTTGTTATTGAATTTCAGGCAGCCCAACGCCCCACGTAACCATCGTAATACGCTTACGAGCAAACGCAAACTGAAAATCTATAGCTGCACCATTCATTTCTCCTCCTACACCCTTCTTCTCCTCCTCCTTCTCCTCCTCCTCCAGCACCACCACCTCATTCTTCTCGTCCTGCTCGACCTCGTCCAGGTCCTACTCCTTTCTTCTTCTTCTCCTTTTTCTTCTTCTTCTTCTTCTTCTTCTTCTTCTTCTTCTTCTTCTCTTTCTGATGCCGGTCTGCCACTTCTTCGCTTCGTTTTTCGTCCAGGACTAGGACTAGGACTAGTACAGCAGAAGCAGTGGAAAACGGTGTGTGGTGCGACGCAGCGCATATCGGCATATCCAAGCATGAATGGCTCAGCTAGGATTGCTGCACGTTCGCCGTTTATCCATTTCGATACGCAGCACATCGTACTTTCGTGCATGCCACACAGCGTACGCGTCCATAGTAAATAAGCACGCGACGTTAATGCGCTACGGGGCGGCGCGGCGCGGCGCGGCGTGGAACGCGTATGGGAATACTTTCAGCGCAAAAGAGACCCGATTAAGAAGCGAGAGCCGAAATTTGCCATTGGTCTCGTTTTCCCTACATGTACATTACATACCTACTTACTTACGTCCAAGCAGCTCGAATTTAAATCGTATCGTTCGTTCATTTCTCAAGTAGGTACTTACCATCTACATATAAATATCTACCTATTACGTATTTAAACGCGAAATGAAATGAAACGAAGCGAATCCTAATTTCAGTCGGGACCTCGTTAACTGTAAGCGCTCTGCGCGACGAATCCCTTTTAATTGTACTCTCGGTAGGTACCTATACGTAGGTGTGTAAGTAGGTAGGTAGGTAGGTAGGTAGGTGCCTTGCAACCGTTTTGCAGAAAACGGTCCCGTCCGGTAGACAATTGGCACACCCTGGGTACTATTAGTGTACTCGTAAATAGCGACCAGAGAACTCAGAAAATACCGCAGAACACCGACCCCACCCACCCTCTCACCCATTAAATTACAGTTGATGTTATCTATACCCTTACGAGTCTTATTTGCCTTGTCTCTGACCCTTGATAGCGGGTCGCGTTTAAGTAGATGATCGCGATGAATAATGGATATTTATGTATAATTATACTCGTATCAGTGGATATGAACAACACAAACTTGGGTTGGAAACTTACGTAGTACATCCAAGTTGCGTAGAAAAAATTGAAATTTCCAAAGATTGGTAGGTGGTACGAATTTAGCGTTTACAACTCGATTGAAACGAGACAGCGAATTTCTCGCCAAAGGCTCGAATACGAATCTTTTATTTGACATTGTTCATCATCCTTCCCCTCTCAACTTTTTCAGTTTTCTCTCAAATTTTTACCAGCTATCAGTCCAGCTTTATAATTTCTATCTCATATTTGTACATGTATTGCCATTTTCGAATAGTCATTTGCGTGGCATCATAGCACATCCCTCTAGAAAAGTGCGATTTGAGTTCTACTTTCCACACCTCCCTGAACCATAGAGTTTGAAAATGAATACCACTTATAGCCCTCTACCGAGGGGTCAAAAAGTTGCAGAAATCTGAAAAATCGAGATTTTCGAACTATTGAAAAATAATTCCTAATAGCCCCATATTCCATACCTATACATATTTCATTTGGTTTCTATTTTTTTATTCACGTTATTCGTCTTATTTTTCAAATTTGGCTGGCTAGGTATTTCATATTCGTTCGTGTCATAGCATTTGCTTAAAAAATTACAATAACTATTCGAGTAAAGATATGCGCGAATAGTACGTATTAGTGTAGTACGTACTATTTATGTACGTACGTATGTACATATTATCTATCTATCTATCTATCAGATCTATCCATAAAACCATTACGTAAGACAGTTTGGGAAATAGGTTTTCGACACGACATACAGTACATACACCGAGGAACACTGTAGTAGAACGACCGTGTTGATAAAAGTGCCTAACGCGGGCGCGCCGGCGCACTTGCACTTGGAAAACATCGCATCGCAAGCTACGAGTAGATAGTACATATTATAATGTAGCTAATCTTATTGACAGAAACGAACTATTCCACGTCGTTATGCACGTATTTCGATTTCGTGTAACGGTGGCGATACTTACCCGCTCTGTGGTATGGCTCCTTTAAGCCGCAGCCGGCTGCATAACTGCTAACATTTCGCCAAAAAGTTTAAGTTTAGAATCGGCATTAACAGCAATAGCCGCAGCAGCAGCAGCACCACCATTAACAGCGAAACCAAAAAAGACGCCTAACCCTAAACAATGTACCAGTACCTACGACATGTTGTAGACACGTGTAATTCTACTGTTAAACGTATACCTAAACGTAAACGTAAACGTAAACGTACATTACCTCAGCTCCCGTTCCTAATGCCGACGCGACGTGACGTGACGCGACGTGACGCTACGCTACGTAGGCAGAGATACTCTTCTTACCTGCGAACGCTTATTTAGGTGCCTAATTATGGGTAGCATAATTACGTAATATCATCAAGTGTCTCGAAGTGCAGCAGAGTAGCAATAAGTACCTATAGTATTTATGTGGTGTTGTAGCTGTAGGTCTACAACACTTGGCGTCGTACGTAGCTACTTACTCTTACTCGTACAGCCGATAGCCCAACAACCGTGGAGTCTAAAAGGCATTTGCTCTTTCCCGCCATTCTTCTCCCTCGCTCGCTCGCACGCTGTCTCATTCCTTACCTAGGTACCTATTCACCTAATCACCTACTTGAAAACGTTGATACAAGTACGTACGAACATCTAAATGCGTAAAATTTGCATCTTTAGCCAAATTTCCAAATATTCCTACTCTATGTCTATACGAAGAAGTGCGAGTGAGCGTGGACTTGGTCCCATTTTACCGCTGTTTTTCTTTTTCAAATGATATTTATTGCCGGATAAAAACCTCGATATAGCGGATAACGTCGGTTTTCATGTACCTACTCGTAGATACCTATCTACATCGTCTTATCATTGGATACCGAGCGTGATTCTTACGAGTAGGTAGGGTACACACAGGTACACCTACACACACTTACTTGAGGGCAAGAAACAAGACGTATGAAACATTCGTAATTTCGCATAATATATACTTGGATAGAAATTAACTATTCAACTTGTACGTTTAATTGCTTACATTTCATGTTCAGTACCAAGTTTACAAAAAAAAAAAAAAAAAAAAAAAAAAAAAAAAAAAAACGAAAACGAAAACAAACAAACAAACAAAAAACAAAAAACATAAACAAACAAACAAACAAAAACACAATGCAACGAAATAAAATTAAAAAAAAAAAAAAAAAAAAAAAAACACGCTAGACTAAATCGAACGACATTGATGAGATACGTACTTATATAAATAGGTATACTTAGGTACTCCAGCGAAAAGGCAGGTAACAATAGTAATTTCTCAATGTCACGATTTAAATAGGTAGGTAATAAAAATAATAGGTAGATAGGTGGTACCTACGTACGCACGTACGTAATATACGATGGGTACTTGTATGTAGTTGATAATAATACCTAGCCATAATAATCGTAATAAGTAGGTACTTAATAGGTACTAGGTAGATATAGCCGTAGGTAATAGTAGAAAAATACGAACAAACAAAACGCAATGCACTACCTATACATACATACATAGTTACGTAATAGTGTGCGGGGGAGGGAATGCGAGTGGGGTAGGTAGGTAATATACATTTTTGTCGTACAATCAAACTAGGTACCTTATGGCTTATACTTAGGTAAGGCGAGTCTAGCTCTAGCTCTAGGTCTAGTTCTAGATCTAGATCTAGATACAGTACGGTAGGTGAATTACATACCGCCGTTGCGAATAGATACAATGTACATACTTAAATCGGATAAAGTTCTGTTTTGACGGGCGTGTAAGTGGACTGAAAGGCAGTTAGATGCCTGCCTACTAAGCGTAATGTCTCATCAGCCTCAACCTCGCTGTCACGAAACGTAAACGTAAGCTACACGTTACGCGAGTACTACACAGACATAGGCTACCTATACTACATGTACCTGCGCCTACGTTCTCACCGATACCTGTACACGTACAGCTTTACGTCCTGTACCTTGAGGTTGTTGTTGTTGTTGTTGTTGTTGTTGTTGTTGTTACTCCCCTCTTATAGTTAGTCATTACTCGCACGCACAAGAAAGAAATTCAGAAATTCAGAATTCAGAAATACTACTCATCACCTCGGGAGCTCGGCTGCCCGTTGACTATAGGCAGGTTTTGCGTAGAAAATCGAAATAATATAGCGAAATTGGAATCTAGAAGGTTTCGCGTCGATCATAATTTTTTTTTTTTTTTGACGTTTCGTTTAAATCGTTTTACGAATAAACTTTATACGATCTCAGATCGCATTCCTGCAGATTCTTTATAGGTAAGCTGGCATCGTCCAAAAGCTACCCAGCAGCGCGTTATAAGAAAACAAAAAACTCGAGCGATCGCCGTGTCCCCGTTAATCCTCGCCACCGTTTGTTTAAAGCATCCTACCTTTACGGAACCACGAATGTGTATCTATCTAGATACATTAAAATATGGGCAATGGTTTCGCGATCAACTTGGAAAGTTGAAACATACGTACGTTTACGCCAGATACAGAGATGGTTAGATCGCAAAAAATTTTCAGACGATATAATGTAAAGAGCGGACCACGAAATTTTCAACTAGAAAAGATCAATACCGGATCAAGGATACGATCAGATCGCGATCTTTTGTCAAAAAAGATTAATTTTCAAATTCAACAAACTAAAAGAACCTTCTATTTGTACCTACCTTTTTTTTTTTTTTGTTGTTGTTGTTTATTAGGTACCTATTATTTATTTTACTTTTTTGGTCAAGGTGGACGATGCCAGAATAATTGAATTGATCTATTTTCTGTTTTATAATCTTTTTATTCAAAAAAAAAAAAAAAAAAAAAAATCAAGTTGTCCAAATTTTCAACGAAATAACATCAACGCTCGCGATTTTTATCTCGAGATCTGATCTTTTTTTTTTTTCAGTGATCTGCCCATCTCTGCGCCAGAACTTGAGCCTGCGCCTGCGCGCGTACGCTTTATCAACGTTTGCGCCTGCGCCATCGCCTACGATTATTGAGCAAATAACGCTTAGATTAGGTTTCAGGTTTATACGTATAGATTACGAAATACATAAATAACTGAATTACCTACAACATGGAGCTATATGTATTGCGGCGCGGCGGCGTGGCGGCATACAGCGACACCTGCGCATTCATTCACATAAAAAGTAGGTAGTGCGCAAGCATCTACGTACGTAGTACGTACACGATCGCCACTTACTTCGTCACTCGCACGCGTATTTGCACTCGCACCCACACCTACGTACCGGGTGTCTATTTGTTTTTCCTCAATTGCGACGTACACCCCGCATTACGTTTCTTTGTAAATCAGTAGGCAAATAGATGCTTAGACACCTACTAGCAGGTAACCTATGGTAGCACCATTGACTTACAGGTAAGTAAGTAAGTAAGTAAGTAAGTAAGTAAGTAGGTATACTATACAGCGACAAAACATTTCAGAAATTAGCGCATCATTTACGGTAAGTAGGTAAGTAAGTAAGTAAGTAAGTAGGTATACTTATATACTATCAGGTATATAGCAGGTACTGTAGATAGAAGATAGGTAGGTACTAGGTAGATAAGGTACTTAAGTATGTATTATTATAATTTATTAATATTATAGTTACCAGTCGTACAAATTCGAGTAAAAAAATGAGTATTAAATTTTTATTGTTTCTTGTCATAAGCTACTACCTAATTCACTAGATCGTCTTCTGCCTATGTTTTTTAAATACGTTTCCGAATAAATGCTTCTTGTGCGATCGTCGTAACGAAGGGATTGCCTTCGCACGTCCAGTCCGTCCATGTCCGAAGAATCACATCTGCATAATATGCAACAAAAAGCCCACTCCAAAGTGTTTCTAAATGCTTCCCTAAAGTCTCTATTGAAATAAGCGTATATCAAAGGATTCAACATCGAATTGAAGTAACCAATCCAAAAAACAATCGTAGCAATTTCGTCGGGGCAATCGCACGCGTCACCGCATAAAGCTGTTATCACATACCTGCAATCAAAACGTCAATCGTGAATCGCCAGCTTCTACAATAGATATAAGGGTAGTTGGGTAGCTTACGTTAGCTACTAGCTACGTAGATGCTAGAGCACGTAACGCAAGCTTGTGGTCAGTTGGTAGGCAGGCAGGCAGGCAGGCAGGCAGGCAGGCAGGCAGGTAGATATGCAATGCACCGGCGCGACACATATGTACCTATACCTACCCAAAGTTTTATGATCATCTATAGAAGGCAAATACGCGCCAATAACAACTACTCCTACCTAACAGAGTTCTGCACGGGGTGATTCATTTTAACTAGTCGGATGCACCGCACCCCGGTTGAACCCGTTCACGAGTGTTAAAGAATAGGACATTATTGAACTCTAATCAAAGTGACGCATCGTAAGACAGCGATAAGAGTATGATGGCTGTTGCGACTGCTGACTGGCGAGGAGAATAAAATTCGTATCTGCATCTAGATAGGTACGTTCTACGTTCATTGTTGTAGATCTACGGGTCAGTACCGCGTTACCCCGCGGATCACCAGCCGCGTATTATCCGGGTGGAACCACGGTAAGCCGGATAAACGCCGAAACTGTACAGGGCTCTGCTACAGCTAATAGCCAATAGTGAGTTTGCCTCTATAGGTAATACCTACCCGACTAGAGGCGCCTTTACGGCTGTTATTACCTCATTAATTTAAGGAATCCGCGTTTATCTGCACCCTACTTTATCTAATTACGATGCCCTACGCTGCAGACTACAAACAGCCAACAGCCAACAGGTATGGTAAATGGTCATAGTTGGAAAGTCCGACTCGATACGTACCACAAGAAAAATGGCAGCCAGCATAAAATGAAAGTTCCCATTATTATTCCCAGCGTTCGAGCTGCTTTATGTTCTCTTTTCATTTTGATTATGTTCCTATCCTTGGTGGGTGTACAATGAACGGACGGACCCATTTCGTTGAACACGTTAGTAGAAGACGATTTTCCCTTATTGCTTTTCACGTCGCCGTTTGAGCTGTTGTGATCGTCGCGCGCGTAGTTTATCAACGTTTGATTGCCTAATCGCGCGTGTATTTGCTTTTCTTGCCGATTAGCCTCGCGAAAGATCTGCCAATACGTGAACATCATGACTGTACACGGTATCCAGAATGATATCGAAGACGATACGATTGCGTACGTTTTGTTCACCTAATCGCAAAAACAAAAACAAAAAAAACAAAAAAACTAGCTACATAATCTGTAACAGCGCGTGCGGTGCGGTGCGATGCGATGCGATGCGATGCGATACAAGTTGCCGGCTCAAAGCTTAGGTAGTACGCCGCCGCCGAGTAGCGGATCCAGATACAAAATACACCTTGCACCCTAAACGATTTTCCTCGTCTTTAAACCATCGATACCTGGGTACATAGCTACATACCTATAAATAACGACCCGATAAGTTTCAAAGGATGGGACGGGCCAAGACAGTATTGAGTATAGCTGATAGGTAGTAGGTAGTAGGTAGTAGGTACACATACTCAAATGACGAGGGTGTGTTTCGATCGATAAATAATTCGTGTTGGCTGGCTCTAGATACATACTCGTACTATATAATATTGTATACAGTGTACGCGAGTGAATTCGAAATTAAACATACACGTTCTTACGAAAAAGATAGGTTATGAGTAAAGTACCATTCTGTACCTGTCGCAAAGCGTGGCACATAAGTTGAGGGCAACAGCACAGCACGACATAGCAGCGAAGATACGTTCAAGTACACCTACCTATACCTAATACGGGTATCCAAAAGTGTTAGGAGTTAGGATGTTCACTGTTCGCGGTATTCCTCGCGCCTCGCCTCGCCTTCCCTTTCGCAACTCCCTCATATTCGGTGTAGGGGCCACACGGCTGCTGTAATTTGGATAACCTTGCGACTGTATTTATTTTGAAAATTAATACCTATTAAATACGCGGGTATTTATTGCCTGGTAGAGATACGAGTATATGTATGTAGTTACGAGTAGTACCTAATGGCCGTCCTGAATTTACTTAAATTCTTTCGTTACAGTACAGATACCTACCTACCTACCTACCTACCTATCTACAGTCTACACTCGTCGAGTAGTTTTTATTTCACTAAATAAGATGAGTAATAGTTTGTGTACCTACCCCAAGTTTAAAAGTAAGGAATAACTAAGTAGGTATAGGTAATCTTTTACGTATTTTTATCATACGATCTAATGTGATCGCAACTTACCGCATCGCATCGCATCGCATCGCATCGCATCGCATCGCATCGCAGCGCAGCGCAGCGCATTAGCTGATAATTGAATTGTCTACTACCTGTACTACACTATACGCTTTAGGTAGAGGGTACCTATCTAAAGTAAAACAGTAGAGATGTCAACAATCGATAATTCTTTTTATCGCTATCAGTAATTATTACCTACGAATCCGGCCATTTTTTAGGTTATTCTTTGGTGTTGATGTGTAATGGGAATCGGAGGAAGCTTATCAAACTATTCCTTATTGTGAAAATAGGATACTTTTCTTTCAAAAAGAATTTAGTCCAGGCTATTTTCACACAAGAAAAAACAACCAAAAAAACTTGCAAATTAACGATCATCGATAAATCCGGATCTGAAACGGATGTTCTTATTGATCTTAACGGCAGGTGCGAGTGAATCTTATCGTCTTATCGATGATCGCGCGATAAGATGAAGGCCCCAAATATCGCACCCCTTTTTTCAAAATCCACTTTCAGCGTGTAATTTTTTCTTTTTTCAAATTTACTACATATTATTTTATATCCTCGAGTATTATCTACTCGTCCAAATTTAAGTTTGAAATACTTATTGAAGAACCAGATAATTTTTGTGAAGTTGTTCAAAATCACCCACCAATTATCCTACTACCTATGTGAAAAATGGGCTCCAATTATCGGCTATCGCATCCCACTATTCATTTCGACTAAAAAATCGTCCTAATGAAGAAAAGACAAGTGGTTCGTGCAAAAAGTTGGATAGAAAAAAAAGGCCTGTAGCTAGCAATTTTGGTAAAATTGTTCGAAAATGTCCACCTAAAAAATTGGACCCCAAAACTGGCACTCTCTCGTTGTGTTAGGGGTACGATAACTATTACGAATTTCTTTGAATGCGATATTATGATTTTTTACCGTTATGAAAAGATTTATTTTCTTAGTTCCTATCTGTCGTGGAGCCATCATTTTCACTCGAATTAACGCTTTTTTTTGTTCGTTGAAAATTTTTTTCCGAAAGAACGCGTAGAAAAATTCTCAGCCATGTTTATTTCGAAAAATTATCGTAATTTTTTTTTTGAGGGGGGGGGGGGGGGGGCTTTTGCAACCTGGAACTTTTGCCAACACATCGTGAAGTATACTCGTATTTTCCTTCACCGCTATCGAATTTCGATTTTTACCACGCACTACAGTGCGCTGCTAAAAGCATCCGCAAGGGTACATAAATTTTTTTAATAGCTATACACGCTCTTGCGGTAAATTCGCGATTTTCCAAATTAATTAAAAATCTAATACCTATTTTACCCAGCGAGTTCATTTTTGTTTTAAATTAACGGCTTATTATTTTACTTCTCTGCCTAGGTTATACGCGAGTTTGTGAAAAAGAACAATTTTCATATCCCTTTTTTCGTGATTTTTATACTTAGCAACCCATCGCATGCATTTGCAAACCATTTCATATACCTACGAGTATATTCGCTTATCTATATCTATCTCGTTGACCGTCTTCTCAGCAACAAATATAGAAATTTCGTCCAAATAAAAAAACGCACATTTGAGCAATTTTTAGTTGAAAACTATATGATGAATATCTTATAGACACCTCGTATGCATTAAAATCTCTCGAAACAAGATTATTTGCAAATAAATAGAAAGATCGAGCTTCGATTTAAAATTTGAAATCAAACCGCTAGATGCAACACTAACTCGATTTGTAATTAATTTTTGAAAATCGCAATGTTCGCGCAATAAAAACACGTGTATTTTTAAATATCTACCCTACTCGGAGCAGTTCTCTGAAAGTCCATTAGAAGTCAGCGATCTTGAGTAAAAATACAAAGTCCCAATGTATTTCTACAGTTCTGTTGGTCAGCATAGACAGTGGTAATACTTGGTGAAACATAGAGAGGTGCGATATATGGCGCCCTTTTAATCATGTCAGTAGGTATCTCGAATTTGAAATCGTTGACATCTCTATAAAAATAGGCTAAAAATCAGGGCTCAGAAACCGAAACCAGAACCGCGTTTGAAACGGAAAAAATGAAGGGATTCAGTTTCAGGACCGGAAGGAAAAATCAAAAAAATGATTTGGTTCCAAATTCTATAGAAAAAATTTAGGGTTTTCACTTTCTTTTTGATAGGAAACAACAACAACAACAACAACAGCAACACCAACACCAACACCAACACCAACACCAACACCAACAACAACAACAACAACAACAACAACAACAACAACAACATTCCTTTTCGATACAAGGCCCATTCGGTTCCAGAACGCAGACAGAACCGAACCAAATCGAACCAAACCGCGTTCTGGTTCTCGAAAGGATCAAAATAAATCATTGATAACCATAAAAGTTTAGACAAAAATTACCCCCAAGTGCGCAAGTTTTTTTTAGGTTTTTTTTTCTTCAAAAAAAATAAAATAAAATAAAAAATAAATCCAAGGATTGAGATGAGATTAATTCGCGTTTTGGTTCTCACTTATTGGTTGCAGTTTTAAAACCAAAACCGCTTGAATTTCATCATTATTCGGTTTCAGAACCCTGCTATACCTACGCGCGATAGCGCAAGTAGGTTCAGGTAACTAAGCTAAAAGTACTTTATTAGCACAGGGTGCATTGCATATAGGGTAGGGTAGCGTAGCGTAGCGTAGCGAACGAGTATTGCGTAAATTTATATTAAGCTTACCTTGAAGTAACATTGTTCCGGATTTTTGCGCCTGTACTTGAGATGTTCGTCGGTCGTGTACCAGCCGCCAAAAATCGGCACAAAAGCTATAACGGCCGGCGATAACCAAGTATTTAGTAACATCACAGCCACGACTTTTTTTGTCATATTGATAGGGTATTTAAAAGGTTTTACTATCGCGTAGTACCTGTCCACGCTGATGCAACACAAATGTAGTATGGAAGCGGTGGAAAAATAAACGTCCAACGAGTTCCAAACGTCGCACATGAAATAACCAAACATCCACTTGTTGGTGATTTGGACGCTGGCGTTGAAGGTCATGGCGCCCATCGCCACAAGCATGTCGGCGAACGCCAACGACACCACAAAGTAATTGGTTATCACGCGAAGTTTGCGATGCCGCATAACGCTGACGATCACCAAAAGATTGCCGCATATCGACGCTACGATTATGAAGCCCATGACGCTGCCGTAGAAGATCGAGCCTATTAACGACGTCCAGTCGCCGCTGACGCTGACGCCGACACCGTCACCACTCAAGCCGCCGTGGCTCGCGTTTGTCGAAGACCAAGACGTAGAATTTAAGCTTTGTTGCGATCGATCCAGAAGATCGGAAGTCGACTGTAATACTGCCGAAGAATTAGTGGCGTTGCTCGATCCATACGTATCCGCCATTTCATTATTTACCGACGAGAAGCGGCCGATTTTTTTCCCATTCGGTGCAGAGTAGTTTGTTGACCGCCGCCGACGACGACATAGTAATTACCTTTACCTACGTACGGGTGGTACCTCTTTCGCGATTATTTAGTCCCTTTACGTTTCCGGTTTCTTTTCCGTCCGTCCTGCCTTGTCCTGCCTTGTCCTGCCCTGTGCTGCTGCTCTGCCCTGTCTCGAATCGGTTTACTATTTTATTACGACCTCGCTTGTCGCTTCGCGATAGCAACCAATTTAATGAGGTAGATACGATGTACTTGGCACTTCTTCGATGGCCTCCTATTTGTTCGCGATCGACGACGTTTTTTCAACTCTTTCCATCGAACGCGAGCAAACTCGACAAAAAATAAGTATCTATACGTATTACGTACGTGTAAGCGCGCTAATAAACGAGGAGATCTTGTAAGATGTATCGAGTAGGTACTGTTATGTTATTAGGGTTCGCACGACAAAGCTGGCAAATAAGCGTACACTCGAACAAATCCGCGTAGAGTATATATATATATATATATATATCTACTCGTATGGCATGTGGTTTTCATTGTCAGTCGCGAACGTGTGTATAGTCGCTTTTTGTGGCTGGTAGGTAGGTAGGTAGGTATACTTAATTTATCTAGATAGGTGTACTCGGAAGAAAACTTTCGGTTTTCGATTTTGTCCAACGATGCGAAGATTTGCTCGCGCCAACCAATTACAGTAGATTAACCACCACGTGTACTCGAGTCTTGTTTCGTATTCGCAATTCGCATAGAAACGCAACGTGCTGCGCTGCGCTGCGGCCTTCCGTTACTGTTGGATGTTAGTATATCGATGGGGTTGCTTCGCGCATGTTTATGTTTATGTTTTGTACGTACGAACGAACGAACGAACGAACGGGCCAGCGAGCGAGCGAAATTCAATTTCTGCCAACAGCAATTCGGTTACACGTACACGCGTACGCCGCACCGCGCTCCGATAATAGGGTAATAAAGGTTTATTTCGTTTTCAACCTTTCGCATTTGAATCGGTCGCAGCTTTCACGAAACAAGGACGTCCGCCACTACCGCCAATATCCGCCGCACTGTACACCAGTCGCAGCTAGTCATGGTTCGCTTGTCGTATCGTAGCTAGGCACTGGCACTGGCACTGGCACCTACCGCTTTATCGTATAGTATCGTATTCGTATTCGTATTCGTATCTTATCCTATCCTACCGTACGTAACGTTCACCTACTATTTGTACTCGTACGACAGCAGCAACCTTCGAACGATTAGCTTCGAATTATACGTAGGTTAGGTACCTACTTATAGGTACCAAGTAGTTTGCAGGCTGAATGGCGGCGAGAAAGAAATACGGGTTCTTTGGAAGGTACCTGCTGTCTATCTATCAATCTGTATCTGCCCACATCTCGTGCTCCAAAATTTCAAACGCTCGCGTAGGTCCTTGCAATAGAGTGCTCGATGAATGCCGCCGCTTACTCGATCCACCTGTAAACATACATAAAAACCATCATTGCAGTTTTGTTAAATTTCTTTTCTTTCGTGTTGCGTTAGGTAGGTATATGCATTACTCGATAGGTATATATATATATATATTTGACGGGTTACGGTGTCCAAAACCAATATCCAAAATCCAAATCGACAACTTTACAAGAAGAACAAAGTATTTTCTTTGCGACGATAGTTAATTGGTACCTATAATTATCTACTAACCCACTTTTCGTATTTCTAGTCATACCTATGTTTTTTATACGACATTTATACTCGTACGTAGGTACCCGAAGCGCATCAATACCGCACTATTTAGCGAGGGTATTGTACGTAGTACGTACCTTACCTACACCTACGTTTTTACTCATAATAGGTACAGTATAGAAGTCGTGGCGCGGCGTCGATATAAAAACATGCAATACCTACTCTCGCTAAACAGTGTAGTATCGATTCTTTTTTAATACGAGTAAGTATATCGAGTAACTATTTATGTTACAGTCGAAGCGTTGATGCCCGTTAATTCATATTAAATAACTAGTCATTATAATTATACATCAATCGAAGTTCGAAGAAGAGTGTACTTATACTTATGTACTTAATACACGATTAATTTGTATACGAGTAGGTATGCGTTCCTTATAGTTAATTCACGAAGAAATGCCTTGCTAATCTACATTTTATAAATTTAGCGAAAGAGGGTTACCGTAAAGTGCAACTAATAGGGACTTTTTTAATATTCTTTTTCCCGTACCCGAAAAATTGGAGGCCCAAAACTGATAACCTCCTCTAATAGGGAAAATGTAGTATCTACTAACAAGAGACATTTCAAAAGTGCCAAACTAAGATTACATTGAATACCAATTACCAACCTACTAGGGGAGGGGGAGGGGGGGGGGGCTTATTTTTGGAAATGTTGTCGGGACCGGGCGTCAATTGGTGACATATAGGTAGAAAATCAGTCCCCATTTCTTATTTTTCCCCTAACTGAATTTTAAAAATAAAAAATTGAAAAAAAAAAACATTTTTAAAGTTTTTGAAAATTTTCAGCAAAAAAGGTCATAAGGATGGTTTCCTATAAAAAATGACCATTTTCGATGATTTCTCATTTTTACCCACGTTTTCATGGAACATGGAAAAACGTCGTTTTTTACCTTACCCGTATTTAAAAAAAAAAAAAAAATGCCTAAAAAGTGATAAACAAGTTTTTTTTTTTTAATAAAATGGTTTCAACATAATATTATGTACATGTTCTCACCTAAACAGATCATCTATACGGCGATATTTCACCACTGTCGTATCAGTGAGAATTTTTCAAAATACTATCAAAAATTGAGGGGAAAAAATGAGGTTCCTAAAAATGAAGGTAAGGATAAAAAAGAATCGCCGTAAATGACCTTTTTGGGTGATAACATATTGTGTGCTAAAACTATTTTAATCAAAAGATTTTTTAAAAAATTTTTAGACATTTTTTCGTAAAAAAATGACGTTTTTCCATGTCTGATGAAAAGGGAGGTGCAAGATGAGAAATCATCGAAAATGGTCATGTCTTACTTATAAAAATACCATCACTACGACCATTTTGCTAAAAAATTTCAAAAATTTTGAAAATGTTCTATTTTTTCATTTTTTTTTTTTTTTTTTCAAATTTGGAGGCCCTGAGGCTGAGCACCGGCTTGAAATTCAGTTGGGAGAAAAAATAAAAAATTGGGAATTTTTTCTACCTGTATGTCACCAATTGACGCCCGGTCCCGACAACATTTCCAAAATTCCCGAAATAAGGGCCACCCCGATAACATACATGCTTAAAATGTGTGCTGTAGTAATATGAATTATTCGAGTTACGTTTCCATTTGAAAATTTTTGTAAATTTTTAAAATTTGAAATTTTGAGAAAATTAAATTTAAAAATTCAAAATAAGTAGGTACAATTTAAAATTGTTTCTCAGCATGCCATCTCACAGAAATTGAAAAACAAATAAAATTTATTACCACACGATTTTACCTATCTTTGAAATTAAAGGGGCTAGAAAGGAATATGATATTCTATTTCGATTTTATTTTGTAAAATTTTATAGTTAACCACCTAATTTCAAAGAGTCTACGATGATGCTCCGATGCTCAACTGCCTTTTCATATATGTTCCCAGCAATGTATATTTTGGTCAATAATTTATGTGAAACCGTGCATGGTTTAGCGACCTGAAATAGTGAAATATGAAAATGACTCGGGACCAGACTTATGAGAGGGAGGTGGGGGGGGGGGAGGGGGGGGGGGGTGAAGCATCATTGACCCTTAAGCTAACTACCTTTTCATAAATGCCTATGACCTTAGGACCTCGTCGCTTGTGAAAAAACTGTTGAGCGGCATGGATCTTGACCACTCTTTTCATACTATGTCAGATCATATTTTAAAAGACGAGTTACGAGTTTTTTTTTGGAGAAAAAATTTCCCAATTAGCCCCGCAAAAGAGATCTCGAATAAATGTACGGTGGTTCTAATTAAGGCGCCGATTTGAATCAAAAATCAGCATGTAGGCCAGACTGTTATGTAAGTAGGTATGTCTATTTTCAGATTCCTGGCACACACCACTTTTGAGGTAGCTGAGCGAAGTATAGTAAATAGGTAGGTACTAGGTAGGTAGGTAGGTATGTACCCGTTTTTCATCTTAGTAAATAGGTTTACCTATGTACTTACTTACAGTATCTATAAATTTTGTTGGAACCTACCACGTTATGAGTATATGACGGTTGTGGTGTATACTATACAGTATACAGTATCTATGGCATAGCATGACATAGCATAGCGCGGTAAAGTGGTAAAGCTGCTTTGCCGCACTCGATGAAACTATCAGACTATCTATCTAACGTAAGCGATGCGATGCGATGCGATGCGATGCGCGTTAACATCTTCGAGTATAAAATATAATATGAATTATGGAGGAGGGAAAATACCTAGAATTCGCATTTATGTAATGGGTACCCTGAAGAGCGCGCTAATTCGGTTTTTTTTGGCTGCAGTCGTGCCCCGAGATGTGTGATAATGGTGATAAACGATACATAAAAGGATTATATTTCATTTAATTAAGGATAAGTCGAAGAATGAGATGAATTAGACTCAGAAACCACATTTATTTCTCAATAAAATATGATAATTCATTATAATGGGGCATGATCGCAGCCAAAATACAGCGCTCTTTTTGGCTCTTCAGGTTCCCATAGAAAACTGTATTTTTCCTCCTCCATATCATATTATATTTATACTCAAAGGTTAACATGTAAGTATACCGCGTATGACGAAACGAAATATCTTATTCTATTTTATTTTTGTCGCCGGTTACAAAAATAACTTAGCCACGCCAGCAACCTAATTAAGTATACAAATAATATCTACTTAATTCGCAAATTTCGACGCAATCGCGAGTCGCGTCGTCGCTTGGGATTGCAACTAAATTTTCGTCAATGATCTTTGTCCCGTTCGCGTGTCTAACAATATCGAGATACGAGTACTCGTATTTATATGTACATCTTCGTACGATGATAGCGCAGGTTGAAAGTTTGCAGATTGACGACTGAGAAATGGCAAACATTTTTTCGGTACGGCTACTTACCAACCTACCTAGTACCCGTACCCGTACCCGTACCACCTACGCAGCATATGGATGTGGATGGATAGAAAACCCGGAAAATTTGACAATAGGGTGGAAATAGAATCTGACTAATTTTTATGAAGTAAATCGCCAACTTTTTTGGAGTTTGAATATTTTTCAGCTAGCTATTACATAATTTTAGGAAGAGAGAAAAATACAAGTAACTTATTACCTAATTCATTTTAAAGTAAAAGATTTCGAATGTTCGTAGAATAAGAATACTAGGTATATCAATTTTTGTTCACATTTACCTTACTTAAATTTTTTGAAGAATTTTTGAATCTTAAAAATATACATTTTTACGAATTAAAAAAAAATGATGGAATTTTTTGAATAATTCAATTTCTGAAGAATGTTAGAATATTTACTTTCTTTCAAAAAAATATCGTATTTTTGAATTCATGATCCATAAACAACAACAACAACAACAACAACAATGTGATGTCGTGTATGATTGGAGATTTCAACACCTTGAAGGTAGGAGACAATTATATGGTAGCGAAGCAAGCAGCTGGAAAATATGCGCTCGGGGATCAAAATTCAAAATGAAAGAGGTGAAATGCTTATCGATTTCACAGATAAGTACGGTTTTGTGATAAGCAGCACTTGGATCAGCCCTGAAGACATCAGAACTATAGGAATCAAATCAACTCGATTATATTCTCGTAAAGTATACCTAACCTTTATTTTAAAAATGCTGCGAAAAACTTCCGTAGGTATTATGTATATTCGCCCAGGAGACGAGTGCAAGACGTGTAACGCAGAGCACGTGCTACTTCTGGCCAAATGCCAAATAGTACTGAAGAGCGAAAAAGGGGAACAGGAAAAACCACGAGCAGATTGACACCAAGAGCCTGAGGGCTAGTTGTACAGTCGCCGGTTAAGTTCCACGAGCAGCGTCACGTGATCAAACGGAGCTGCGT
Source organism: Balanococcus diminutus (assembly GCA_959613365.1). Classification (NCBI taxonomy): domain Eukaryota; kingdom Metazoa; phylum Arthropoda; class Insecta; order Hemiptera; family Pseudococcidae; genus Balanococcus; species Balanococcus diminutus. Next base: position 63,242,735 of record OY390716.1, on the reverse strand, counting down.
TATTGGTCACGCAGCTTAACCGAGGTTCTTGACCGGCCGATATTTTGGCCGGTTAATCCTCGGTTAACTTTAATCGGTAACTGTACAACTAGGCCTGAATGTTCTGGAAATTTGAGAGAAATTTCCAGCCGAGTTTAGTGGACAGTATAAGACCGAGCCATGCGAGGTGAAAGCATCGAAGAAATGTGGTCTACCTGGAGAAAACAGGGTTACTGCGGCAGCTAGAGGTGCAATTCCAGCGTATTAAAAAGAGGAAAACATACGCCTCGGATAAAGTTGAAAAATGGATTTGGACTCGAATATAGCAGCTCGAATAAACTCCTACAAACGAAATGTAGAAAGGAAAAAAGTAAAGTACTTGGTAACTATATTTATGACGAAAAATGCCAAGAAATGAAAGAAATTGACGCATAACATAATGATAGGGAGTTACGTGCTAAAAGTAAACAAACGATACGTAGACGCGTAAGAAAATGGAGGAGAATGACATCTCGAATAGTACACGATTGTGCATAATTATGTAAACTATGCGCAATATAAAGATGGAAAGTTCTGCGTGAATACTTAAAGAAGAAACTGAAGAAGTTGACTAGGTTATATGCGAAGGAATTATACGAAGACGCTGCGAGACCCCTTTCAAATCGATAAATCAATCAAAATAGGTAGATGCCATAAAGCCGTTGGTGGTGAACAACAGTTACCTGCAGTAGATGTGATAAAAAAAATCGCGTCGGAATATAAGAAAAAACCGCGAAAAATCTACACCGCGGATCATATAAACAAAATCTATGAAGAAGGTGATCTACCTGAAGATTTCAAAGCTGTAAAGGTCGTACCAATAATTCCAAAGAAAAACTCCTCTCAAGTAGGTAATGCTGAGAATACCGACGAACTAGCGCTCTGAAATGAGGCACTCTCTACAACTCCTGTTAATTGGCAAAAATTAATGCCAAGATTGAACGAAAAATCAATAAAAATCTAAGCGAGACTTTGTATGATAGGTATAATAATTATGAATTCGTCCTAAAAAAAAAAAAAAAAAAAAAAAAAACATCCGAGATACCTACACTATTACGCTGCTATATAAAAGTTTAGTTGTATGTACAAAAAGAGTCTAGAATGCTATAGTAGAGAGATCGTCTCAAGTTTCTTGATTACGAAAAAGCTGTTGATCGAGTGAATCGTGAAAAGCTGATCAAAATCTTGAAAAAATATAAATGTATAACACAGATGATAATGATCTGCAACGCGACGAACTTATATAAATAGGGTAGTAGGTAGGTACCTACTGGGACCAGGTGCACTGAGAAAAATGGATTTTATTGTTTTCACCAGAATGATTACGGAATTGAACTGAATCTTTTCTGTTTTCGCCGGAATTATTCTAGAGTGGGTACGAACTACGAAATTGAACTCCGTGTCCCAAAAATATCGCATTTCACTAGATTAATAATTACAATCCATTTTTTTTAGAGTAGATTAAAAATAAGCTCGAATATTATATTCCAGGTGGTCTCGAATTTTGGATCGATCCACAAATTGGTAGGTATAACCGCAATTGGTATAGTTTACTATACAAAGCTGGTTTCAAAAATCAAAAAAAAAACCTCGCATTTAAAAAATTTTTTGAGAACGAAATAAGCAGGAGATTAGTTTTGTGAAATTTCATAATTTTCAAACTTTCATCTTAAATTATGTACTTAATTACAATAAAACACTTTGAACAACAAGAAGTGACGAATGGCTCTCCCGAAAATTTTTACTTTTTTGAGATGTAACGTTATTACTCCAAAGGTGCGATAACTACGAGTATACAGGGCGAAAAAAAAGAAGAACATTCCAATCTCTGTCCTACAGTGTACATACCTACGTTGAACTGCAATAGATCAATAAAGTTTAAGTGCAACATTTCCTTCTTGTGGTAAGTGGGCGGCGTTTAAAAAAAAAAAAAAAAAAAAAAAAAAAAATTAAAAAAAGATCCAAACTGGTAGGTTACCTTGAGTAATTCGAAAATCTCAATTTTTCAGTGATTTGCAACGTTTCAACCCTCTGGTAGAGGGCTAAAATTGGTATCCAATTTAAAACTCCAGGTCCAGGAAGGTGCGTAGATCGTAGAAACTAAAAGGGATGTGACCTGCAATTTTTTGTTGTTTTTCCTTCTTCAAAAGTGACCCTTTTCAGTTTTTTGAGTACCCGCAGCTCCACCCTCTTGAGGAAGCGGTCTGAAAAGTTTTGTATGGTGGATCTTCAACTCGACACGAATCGCCCGCGCCCCCTTGAATTTGGTCAAATTCCGATGTGTGTTTTTTTTTTGTCCTTTCTTTCTTTCTTTTTTTTCTACTTTTTTTTAACCACCCTAACATGCACTTGTATGTACATTCGCATTATTACACATTCGTAATACCGAAATTTAATATTGATATGATAAATAAAGGCGATAATTATCTATTTCATTTTTGGAGCTGCCATGACCCTCCTGAAAGCGAACCACGCGACCGTAGGCAATAAAAATGTATCAAAATATCGAGTACCTAATACCTATACAAAGGATCGAGACCAGCCGCGGAACCGTTCTCCATTCGATGTGGGTGTGCCGAATGTTAGATACAATTCTATGAACTCTACAGTTTGCGACGCGGCACGATATACAACACGACGCACTTTTTCCTCTAATGTCGTCATTTTTTTCTTCAAATTGGCTCGAAACCAAGAAATGAGACTTTAATTTTAATGATACATTAAATATCTACTCGGTGCCTATAATTTTGGAGAAAAAAAAAAATCGTCGCCGCAGAACATAGAAAAAATTTTGTTGACATACATTCGTGGCAATGGCATGGCGCGGCATGGCGCGGCATGGCGCGGCGTTGCGATGCGATGCGATGCGATGCGATGCGATGCGCGACGTTTATATTAGATATATGTATATGTACTGAAATACCTACCGCGCTTTCAAAAATAGCTTCGTGAGGTGCTAAATGTACGCGGGACAAGAGGAGGCACGACGCGGGGGTCGCGTATGTCGTATGTAAATACTTGAACTTATATCACCTATATAGTCTATACACTATTTTATAAGGATACGCGCTATATTGTAGGTACATAGTACATACATACTATATTTTTCGGCGCGGCGCGCGTAGGTACCAGTAATTAGGTATAGGGAATACCCGAACTTATCGACATATGTCGGTTACGATACGAGTGCAGACGGTAGGTAGGTACTTGGTAGGTTGGTTGGTTGGTTGGTTGGTTGGTTGGTTGGTGGGTGGGTGGGTGGGTGGGATGGATACTGAGTAGGTATAGGTATAAATGAGTACTCAACCAACTTATGTATTGTCTATTCCGCCAATGTCTGTGTATGGTACCTAGGTTTAGATTGTTACGAGCTGTTTTTATTTGTAGTTACTAGATTGGTCAATGGTCTGATGATGCGCACTTGAACTTAAACAGCTTCGTCTATCAATAAAGGACGTGACTTTTTTTCCATTCGTAATAAGTAGGTTTATAGCCATAATTATGTAATACGTATTCGCTGTACTCGTATTTATACGTAAACGTATGTACGACTATAGGTGGTAAACAAGATAGGTAGATTTGGTTTTGGTAACTAGGTAGGTGTAGGTGTAGGTGACCACAAAAACGAACGCGAATAATTATCGCAGCGTAAATTGCTCGTTTTTATCCGGGGATAGGTATTCCTCAAGTACCCAAAGTGGGTAATCTGTGTACGACTAAACGTGAATGACGCGGTTAACGGCGAAGTGCGGCGCGGCGTGGAGCGGTAGGGTAACGGTACGCTAATGTACGTAATTTTACACTTTTAAACGCGCGCGCAATTTCCCATAATTATTAACCGAAAATACCCTAATTATATATAAATACACACCCAGTCGTAATGCTATGTAGGTAGCTAGGTACGTAACGTCTATACGTCTACCACCTATTATAAGTTTATAACGTCCCATACACGCGACACAACCTAAGATGGCGTCGCGTCAATCCACGATATATATAGGTTTAGGGTAAGTACATAGGATAAATGTATAGTCGAGCAAGTTGAGTGAGAAGCCAAAATGCAAAAGCAAAAGCTACAAAGATTTCTCGTCGTTATAAGCACGAATAAGTATACATACGTACGTCTACGTATATACACTACTACCGACCTAAGGTAAGGTACCATGATGTATGTACATTAGGGTGGAGCAAAAAAAAAACAAAACAAAACAAACATACCTCGGATTTCGACCAAACTCGCTGAGGTGGTTTACTTTGAGTTGAGAACCTCCCAAAAAAAATTTGAGCCCCCTACCTCTCAGGGGAGCGGAGCTAGGGGCTCTCAAAGTAGGGTCACTTTTGAAGAAGAAGAAAAAACGTGATTTTTCGCTATTTTCGGGTAGTTGCAATCGAGTTACCCCCTCCCACCCCCCCCACCCCACCCCACCACACCCCACCACACCCCTCTGAAAATGTGCAGTTTAAGTTTCTACACATCCCTGGACCGTTGATTTTGAAATTCGATAGCACTTATCGCCCTCAACCAGGCAGGGGGTTGAAAAGTTGCACTTCACTAAAAAATCGAGAATTTCGAATTACAAAAAACGGAAATATCACCTTCTGCAGGGCGCCAAAACTGAGTTCAAACGGCTCATATTGATGCAAGAAAAATAATTCGACAGAAAAAGTTGAAAATTTTTCATTGCATGTGTGCCAACTTTTGATTTTCTGAAAAAATCCAAATATCCCAGTTTTTAATGGCAAAAATCCATACTTTAAGAAAATACAAAAGTTGGCACACCTGCAATGAAAAATTTTCAACTTTTTCTGTCGAATTATTTTTCTTGCATCAATATGAGCCGTTTGAACTCAGTTTTGGCGCCCTGCAGAAGGTGATATTTCCGTTTTTTGTAATTCGAAATTCTCGATTTTTTAGTGAATGAATATAAAATTTATGAAAATATTAATTGTTAATAAAATTAAGTAAAAATTTAATATAATTAAAAATATATTTTTAAAAATTAATATATTTAAATTTATAATTAGAAAAATAATTGAAGTGCAACTTTTCAACCCCCTGCCTGGTTGAGGGCGATAAGTGCTATCGAATTTCAAAATTAACGGTCCAGGGATGTGTAGAAACTCAAACTGTACTTTTTCAGAGGGGTGGGGGGGGGGGGGGGTAACTCGATTGCAAGTACCCGAAAATAGCGAAAAATCACGTGTTTTTTTTCAAAAGTGACCCTACTTTGAGAGCCCCTAGCTCCGCTCCCCTGAGAGGTAGGGGGCTCAAATTTTTTTTGGGAGGTTCTCAACTCAAAGTAAACCACCTCAGCAAGTTTGGTCGAAATCCGAGGTATGTTTTTTTTTTTTTTTTTGCTCCACCCTAATGTACATAAATATACGCACCTAGCTACGAGTACACCTACACCTAACCCTCCCTATTACAGTCCTACACCTTCATCAACCTTGTGGCAAAACAAGAAATAGCAGTATCGAGGAAGAAACTTTAACGTACCTGGTAGGTAATTTGATTCAAAACGTGTACACGTAAGATAGGAGCATGCGGATCATGGGAACCGAGAACTGACCTTTTGCCGCCGCTATTTATAATTAAATTTGGTAAGATATACCTATGTACTAAGCGAGAGGAAAGATTTGTCCTTGAGCGTGAAGAGGTGTAGCAGGATGCGTCGCGTCGCGTCGCGTCGTGTCGTATAAATGATGTAGTCAGTCTTGTGCGAGCAATGAGCAACGGATCGAGCATCCGCGCAAAAGCGACAGAAGTCATCGAGTATATTCGTAATGATGTCGATCGAACCTATAAGTTATATGCACATTGCACACCTACGTACTAGGTATGTAGTATGTACCTACTCGTACTAAAGAGATACGTTGCAATGACCTCTCATCCGGTGTCTCTTCCATTAACGTATGTATACATATACTCATAGGTAGGTAGGTAGGTAGGTAGGTATACGTAGGATTAAAATTAACCTAGTTGCGGGTGGCGCCATTTTACATACTTGTCGCACGATTCAGACGTTAAACTTTTCGTTGTGGCACAACGAAATGTGTGGTAGGTAGTGCCACAATGTCGCCACGACTCTATGCGACGCGGAAGGATAAATTTTTGTACTGGTGCCACAACGACACTCCAAGTACAGTAGGTATATAAGTAGGTACGCGCTTACTCGAAACGCATAAATAGGCACCCACCATTTCAGATTCAGGTCGTCTCATGCCTTAAAGTGGTAGGTACATCTACATATATCTACATATTAGGGTGGAGTGAAAAATAAAACATATCTCGGATTTCGACCAAACTCGCAGAGGTGGTTTACTTCGAGTTGAGAACCTCGCAAAAAAAATTTGAGCCTCCTACCTCTTAGGGGAGTGGAGCTAGGGGCCCTCATAGCAGGGTCGCTTTTGGAAAAAACACAGTTTTTCGCCACTTTTGGGTAGTGCCACCTACATGATACCTCGAAAACACCCCTAGAAAGTTGCAATATGATTTTCTACACCTCCCCATACCATTGGCCTTGAAATTTGATATCGAATTTTTCACCCTACCAGGGGGTTGAAAAATTGCAGATCACTAAAAATTCGAGAATTTAAAATTACAAAAAACAAAAATAACATCTGTTTGGTACCAAAACTGGTCTCCAATGGCTCCTATTAATGCAAAAAAATTATTTCGATAGAAAAAGTTGAAAAATTTTCATAGCATTGTTGCCAACTTTCAATTTTTACCAAAAAGGAATTAGAAATTTTTGATAAAAATCAAAGTAGTACGTACGTGGATAACGCATTATACCAATACCATGAAAACCACAAAAAAAAAAAAAAAAAAAAAAAAAAAAAAAAAAAACGATAAGTGATGGCAGAAGGCCTCGTGTCCCTCAGTTTCAGAGATAGGTAAAAATATGTTATAATAATTTTGTTTGTTTTTTCAACTTCTACCTACGTACTAAGGTGCGGTAATACGAAGAAACAATTTTTGATAATTTTTTGAATTTTCTTAAAATTTTAAATTACGAAAATTCGTAAAAAAAATTCAAATGGAAACGGGCAACTGTAATTATTATGGTTCCTCAACTTGCATTCGTTCATACTACTACATTTTAAGCATGTATCCGATTCAATCTGAATTTGGCACTTCTGACACGACACGTCACATACACGAGGGAATTAGATATTATGTACGAGACATAACATGACAACGCACCGCAAAAGTAAAGTGCGAGTAGGTATATTAGACAGGCGCGGAACTAAGGGTGGACCGGAAGGGAGGGGGGGGGGGGGGGGGAGGGGAGGCCTCTTAAAAAATTTTTGCTAAAAAAATAAGGTAAAATTTCCTACAACTTGAAAAAAGCAAACAATTAAAAAAATTGAAAAATCAAAATCAGAACAGCAAAATACAATCAATTTCTTCCACTATCCCTAATCATCTCTATTCAAAACAGGGTTTTCAACCATGAGGGATGATCCTTCTTCGGAGGGATTTTTCAACCGCTTTGAAAAGTGGAGAGATTTTTCAATCATGAGGGGTTTTTTTTCATGATTTTGAGGTATTTTTCGAATTTTTATCCATTTTTTTTTTTTTTTTTTTTGACTATGAAAACATTGTAGTTTTCATCCTAAAATCGCAAATTTTTCAAAAAATTTTCGCCCTCGCTTCGCTCGGGCAATATTTTGAATTCCATCTTCGAAACAAAATGAAGTACCTAATTCCAACTTTGCTTCTTCCATTGTTTCGAGTAAAATATGTGGGGAAAAAATAAAATACCAAGAATTTAGTGTCCTCTAAAAAATATGGTATTTTTAGAATTTGATGGGAGTAAATTAGAGTAAATTCATTATGAGAGAATTTTTTTTTCACGGAGGGACTTTTTTTCTCTTTTTTAAAATCACTACCTAATTTGAAAGAATTCCTAAAATAAAATATGGCAACCCTGATCCAAAGTCTATACTTCATTTCACCCCCGCCCCACTCATCCGTAAAAAAATTAATAACTGACCTCCAACCCCGGGTACTCGGCCCTTTTGTGCCCCTCTAAAAAAAAAATCCTAGTTCCGCTAATGATACTAGAGACGGCACTGTATGGTCAATTTTACAATACAACACAATGCGATGCGATGCGATGCGATGCGATGCGATGCGATACACGAATAGCAGCGGTAGCGGCAACAGCAACAGTGGCGGTGCTAAAGTAAAAATCGATAGGTAGTTTCATAGTTTAGCTACAGCACATACGTAGGTGCACGTAAATGTAAACTTGGACGTGCAACGATGGTGGTGCATATTATACGTAGACGTACATGCACAGTGCAACTACTACAAATAGGTACCAATAAATTCTGTACACCAAACACTCGCCGACGAAAGCACTCTGAATTCGTAGCTATATGCTCACAAGCACTACCTAAGTAAGTAAGTAAGAAATGTAGGTACTCGTAACATACTCTTACATAACTACTTTGTACATGATAATAAAATTTATTTCATATAGAGGGTAACTAAATAACTAACTAACTAACGACTAGATAGATATAGATAGATAAATAGATGGATGGATGGATGGATGGATGGATTGATAGGTAAGTAAAGTAATGTAAGTCGACAAGTACAGATATAGTGGTAGATAAGTGAATAACCGATGCCAACGATTTAAAGATGCGTACGAAGGTACCTACATTTATGTATTATTTTGTACTTTATTTTTTGTGTACATCTAGAGATACGAATAGGTACCGCGCGCACATTACTTACTTGAAACCAAATACCGCCGCCGATTTATCGCATCGAAATCGAAATACTCGAGTAAGTAAATAGGCAGGAAGGTAGGTAGTTGGGTAGATGCTTAAATCGTTGCATAAGAAAACTCTTACTTAGTACCTACCTTACTATGTTGAAGATGATGATGGTGATTACGATGCTGATGCTGATGCTGATGCTGACGCTGCAGCAATCGCAAAATTGTACATAGGTATTATTGTACAAGTATAGGTCTACGTACACGTCATTTATTGGCTACGATGCGATGCGACACGATGCGGTTCTCGAAAATTATGACGATTTATAATAAATTATGTAGTATCGCGTATCTACACGGTAGCCTGTACGTACACTTAACGCTATCACGTCACGTGAAACTTATAACACTATACGCGATTTATAATATTGTATTATATCATGTGCCTACAATAGGACGTAGGTACGATAAATAATATTAAATACTACACAATGCGATGCGATATAATACATACAATACCGATATTATACTATACGATGTACGCGTACGTAGTAGGTACGAGTACAAACACGATTACGACGACGACGACGACGAGTTCGCGTACGAGCGAGTACGAGTAAAATCGCGCCGAGCGTTAATTCAAGGCGAAATCACTTTATCACGAGGCGGTGACGGAAGACATACTGACGCTAGAAGTATCCGAAACTTCCTGCACTACTCTATTTTACTCTACTCTCTTCTCTACTCTCTACTCTACGGTGTATTCTAGGAACGAAAAAAAAAACAAAAAAAAAACACAACCATTTCGACTTTTCGATGCGATCGCCAGAGTGCGCTCGACGAGATATCTTCGAGACCCGGGAAATTTTTCATTCACCATTCGCATCGCCCGCCACCAAGAAGTCGAGTTTTCTTTCTTTCTTTCCCTTAATGCGATGCGACGCTTTGCGTTGCGTTGCGTTGCGTTTCGTTTTGGTTGCCGCGCGAACCGCGTTTCCTTAGCACCGCCGTAACCTGCGAGCCGAACCTCTGGCCATCGCATCGCATCGCATCGCATCGCATCGCATCGCATCGCTCAATGACCAGTCCATTAAGCGCCGCGCCGCAGCCGTTGCCTTCACCCCCGCAGCCTTCGTCTATCCGCGTCCGTACTGTACGTACGGTGGCCAGTGCCGTGCCGTGCCTGGCTCGAGTGACTACGTATCGTATCACGGTGTTATATTACACTTTACACCTAAATATACCTATTACGATCGCTCTGTACTAGATATATGTAGTAGGTACTTTCTACCGCGTATGCATCGCTTAGATACACGTGTACTGAGGGCGCCGCGTCGCGGTCGGGCGTCTGTTTATGCGCACGATACGAGCTTAAGATGCGTAGGCCCTAGGCCGAGACGAGACGAGACGAAACGAAATCGCCGTAATACGGTACACCTCCCTCGTACGCGTACACAGACACTCGGATACGACGCGACGCGACGCGCTTACGTTTGGTAGGTACGTTCAGTTTGAGCTTTTGCAAAATATTCGCACTCACTTTGTGCAGCAACTGCAGGTATGGTACCTAGACCTACGTGTACTCTATACTCTCAACTAATCTAATGGTAATGGCAAACGTCCGTAAATGTGAATTCGGGGGGGCGGGCGGGGGGGGGGGAGGCGGGCGGAGGGCACGGGCGTGAAATCAAATGTGCTTTAGCTATACGCGTACTTCAAAGCGTCGCGTCGAGTCGACGCGTAGGTACCCACGTAAAATCCGAAACCTTATGTAATTGTAAACGAGTGTAGGAGGTGGACAATGTGTACCTAGACCTACGTACTTGGCAAGTTTGGAAATTGGGCAGGATTTGCCTGCCGATATATTATGCCTATGCGTATGGGCAGGCAGTGGTGGGGCACGCGTAGGCATTGCACACCCGCGAGGTACGAGTATGACATGACGCGAATACATTTTTACGAACGAAATACCATGAGAGCGCCCGCGCCCGCACCCTCGCCTTCGCCCAACTATTGATGAGCACCTGGTACGAGTTGGTTGCAAGTAGGTATATACCTATTTGTAGGTATATACTTACGATTAGGTGAGGTATGTCATTCCTCAGGCGCGGCGTGCCGCAGTCGTCGAGTAGGAGGTTGGATTTTTTCACGGAAAATGCGCGTCTATTCCAAAAACAACAATCAAGCTCGTAAAAATGGCTCAACGACCCAGGTAGGTAGTAGGTAGTAGGTGGGTATCAGTGATCGGTACTTATTCCCCCTCCACCTCCCCAAATATATCCGCCTAAATAAGTACCAAAAAATATGTAAACGACTTTGTTTGTTAGGTGTTTTTTTTTTATATATTCGCTTACTTTTTCATCTAAATTGGAGTAGGTTAGTAGGTATGTAAACGTGTACCTATTCGTGTTCGGTACTGGAAAAAAAAAAATCAAACATCAAACGGCGATTGGTTTATTATCGCGCGTATATATACACACGTATAGATAGGTATATGCCGCAACAGCAAAAGCGCGAGCCATTCAAACAGCGTAATGGTAATTATAATAAATATAGGTAGGTACTTACTTATAGATAATATAAATACGTACGAATAGTAGATTAGAAACCTGGTAACGTTACAAATAAGTGATCGATGGGTATATTTTTTTACATATTATATGGTATAATAAACGTAGCGTGTAATACGAGTGGAGTCGAATTTAGGTAAGCACAAATAGTGTACATTATGTGGGGTATGTGGTGCAGACTGCGGCGAACGAAAAGCAAGCCCGCCGCGAGTCGCGTAAATCCTGTTGAAATTTACCCATTTACTTCGAGTGTTGAAATTGAAAAGTAGCGGTGAAAGAAAAAATTTCGAGCTATAGGTACCTGACAAAGTTTTTTTTTTTTTTTTTTTTTTTTTTTATTTTTTTTAATTTTTATTTTAACGGAGCTATAGCCTGTAAGGTGGTACCATTTAAATTCTCCATTCTCCACTCGACGACCGACTCCAGTTCTACGTTTTAGACTACGGTGCGAGTGTGGCCGACTGCGTCGCGTCGGACGTTGTTTTGCGGCCAAACGCCAAATGGCTCTGCTTCTATTCGTAATCGTATTCGAGGCGGCAATCGGCTCGGCGGTCGGCTATACCTATTTCGGCGAAAAGAATTCGCTCAATCTTCGAGTGCCCAAATCTAAGTTGCCGTATAAATTGGAATTCGATTTCATAAACCACGTTTCCGTCCTAACCTTCTGGTAAAGGTCGAATAAGGTGGTTTTCTCGAATTTTCCATCCTTTAAAAGCTGCCAACACACGCGCAAAAAATACATCATGCAAAATTCAAGGTAGATACCTATCCTGGTACGTCTAGTCTTAATACGTAATCTTTTTTATTAGGCACATAGGTATACTTAGGTCGTAGGTACTGAAGACGTGGCCGCGGAAGATACGTCGATACCATATACTACGATTATTTTGCAACTTGGACATAATTTGGGAAATTACCAGCGCCAGCGTAGCGTGGTCCACTGGTCCTAACATACTCGTATGTACACACTCGTTACCTACACTACTACACGGTACATTTACATTGCGAAACAATTGGCGTGACCAGTATTTAAGCTGAATTGAAAACAACGCAACCTACGTTCTTTTCACCTCACCTCAGCTCGCTGTACTTCGAATCTACATTTTTCCTCGCTGCCATGTCATGTGATGTCACTGCAAAGCGCATCGCATCGCATACGATAGAAAAAGAAAAACACGACAACGACAGGGTAAAAAAAATGACATTTGCCGCCGCCGCTACCCCCACCCACCCACCCACCCACCCACCCACCCACCCACCAACCAGGACATACCGTAACTCGCAGAAAAGAACCCTCGTCCTTAGTCTTCGCCAAAGCGTCTGAAAACCCCCGCCGTACGCCAGTTTTCTCACGCTGGCCGGCTTCCGGGCTTCCGGGCTTCCGGGCTTCAGTTTCACCACGAGCCGCCCGGCCAAAAGTTGGGGAAACCTGCACTGGCACGCTCTCCAGATAGATACCAAAAAAAAATGACGATTAGTAGTCTCGTGTCTATAGTATAGGTACAGGTCTAGTCTAGGTACTGCAGAAAGATTATTGCCTCTAACGTTCGATTTCGGGATTCGCTCGTATAAGGAAAAAGGAACAACGTCTATTCTACATACTCGTATGTACAGATAGGTAGTACAACACTATACAGCTTGGCGATTGTATGTACTCGTATGTACACTACCTCTAGACCAACCTATATGTAACTATCCGCTATCTAAACTTACTATAACCAAAAGAGCGCTTACCATTTCCAATTGTTGCAATAAGAAAAACGTATAGCAGGTTGAGGTAAATGCGGAAACATCTGCGTTGTAGTGACACAACTCCAAACCGTCATCTTGTTTGGCGGTATTCGTCATCGCTATTACTGTAATACACACGCATAACACGTAAATAGGTAGGTATAGGTATATAGGTAAATACCTAATAATACTAATTATTATCGAATTTGAATTATTAATGTAGGTATAGGTAATTAGGTATAGATACTTATGTGTATATATAGGTAGGTAGGTAGGTACTAGACACCCAGAGCTCAGCACCGTTTGAAATTCATACGGCGGGGTGGGTGCGGCACCACCCCTCGTATTGATACGATGCCGTGCGACGCGATGCCAGAGTGCACGTGCAACACCGCACCGTATTAATAATAATTATCTACCTATATAAGTTTAAGTATTGTATGTACTATGTACGTAAACGTATTTATGCGCATGTAGTATATTATTGTGACTCGTGAAATCGTGGCGTGACAATTATTCTTCCTCTATAGGTTAGGTACCTGCCTTTACCATCAATGTGATAAAGAAAATGATCTCATTATTCAAAAGATACCGAACACGGTGCCTACAATATACCAGTAGATACTGTACCTACCTAGTACCTACCTAGTACCTACCTAGTACCTACCTTAACTACACATACATTGAAATTATACAATTATGCGGCGATAACATATGTGGGAAAAAAAAGAAGTAAATTTGGTTTTGGTGAGGCATTGGAAGACCCTTGGAAAGTTATAGCCCCTGAAAAGGACCTAAATTATATTAATAGGCAGGCTCTTTGGGCGGCACCCACCTGTTTCAATATGTTACCACTAACAATCAGAAGGGGAGTTTGTATGCCAAGCTTTAAGAGAGCTGTGAAACAGTGGTTGCTTAGTGGGACTTGATTTTGATTTTTATTACCTCCCCGAATGTGTCTTCTTGTCTGGCTATTGTCTGCTGCCTTCTTAATGGCGCTCTACAGGCTCTAGAGATTGATGTATTTCCCTTTTGCACCTACTTCAGTTGTCGAGTTCATAAATTGTTTTCATAAATTGTCTCCTGCTTCGCTTTTGCAGCCTCTGTAATTCATCTTAGTGCCTCCCTGAATGGATCTCCTTCATTGGGTATGGTCTGTTGCTTTCTTACTGGCTCTCTAAAGTTCCTTCTTCGCTCGTGCACCCTTTGTCATGCACCCTTTGTGATTCATTAATTCATTAATAGTTGGCAAATTTCTTTGTTGTTATACTGATGTGCTGGCTTATGTATTTTATATATTTCATATTTTGTATTTTCTAGTCTTTCTTTTTTCTTTTGTCATTCTTATTTCTTGGTCATTGCATATCGGCTTAATCTTTTAATATTTACTCTTGTCTGTTCAACTCGTATTAATTGTAGTGATAGTTGTCTACCTAATGCTCACTCGCCCAATTATGGGCACGAGCTGGGTATTTGTAATTGTAGAACTCTAAGCTGCTGTACTTATATTTGAAAATATATACTTTACTTTACTTTACTTTACTTTACATACCTAGACCTACCTCTACACCTAGTCACCTGCTACTGCGTTTATAATAATTATGTAATTAACATTCGGTAGTAGGTAGTTAGGTACATCATTACTTGGTACGATAGATACATAGATACGTGATTGCACTTTTGCACATAATAATTACCTATGTATATGACATATGACATACGAGTATAAGGTATAGCTGTTATAGGTAAGGTACTCACTATTGCAATCTGTACAAAGATAACCATCGAACATAGAACCAGCGTTTATACCGTCAACTAAAATTAGCATCTGAGACACGAAAGAGAAAAACCACAAATTACTCGAGTAACATCGTTAAAGCACCTACCAACCCAACTAATTAGAAGTTGGATAGGTAGAAAAAGAACAAAAGTATAGGCTATAAACAAAACAAAACAAAACAAAACGAAACGAAACGAAACGAAACAAAAAAAAAACCGCAAAGGCGTCGCGTCGCGTCGCGTCGCGTTTTTGCGTAAATTCAAAATATTTTACCTACGTATATTACGTCATTCGACCGGTACGCGCATTAAGCAAAGATGCGATGGAATAGGTAGGTACGTAAGTTTATCTCTTTCTCTACTATGTAGTAGTACATACAATGCAATGTGAAGTTACCTAATACCTATTACCTACCTATCTAATTTCAAAAAATTGGCCAAAATTTCGTGGAAAAAATTAACTAAGAAGAAGAAAAGTAGGTAGTAGGTCGAGGTACATTATACACACACGAACGGCGCGACGCCTATTTCAATTTTTAAAAGGGCCGCAACGTGTTCCAGGATCTTTTGAATGAGATAATTTTTTTTCATCGCATACCTGCTGCGATAGATGGTAAAGGCAGTTGGTAGGAGAACAATGTGTCACAGCATTATGCCATGATTTCACGAGTCAGAATAGGTACAAGCCGTAGATGAGCGACGACGCGACGCTGCTGTGCGACAACGGCAATGCACCGTAAAGAGCTCTACTACCTACCTACCTACCTACCTACCTACCTACCTACCTATCTATCTATCACTGAAAAAGCTGTTTTGTAACGAGTACAAACTACGAACAAGTTCGCTAAAAAAAATGACCGAGACGAAATTTTACAAGCTGGTTTTTGGTACACTGCGAACAAATGGAATGAGAACCAAAAAGTTGCTAATCAATACCTACCTGCATAAATTTCGTAGGTAGGTACTTACTTACTGATTGAATACTCGATTTGTTCTTAGATTTGGCGCTGATTACAAAGTACAAATTTTTCACTATACTTATTCCATTTTCATACAACTGCAGTAATCTGTTCCGAAATCCTATCTCGTCTAT
Organism: Balanococcus diminutus; assembly: GCA_959613365.1. NCBI lineage: Eukaryota > Metazoa > Arthropoda > Insecta > Hemiptera > Pseudococcidae > Balanococcus > Balanococcus diminutus. The sequence continues at coordinate 63,226,809 of OY390716.1, read as the reverse complement.
TTTATTTTTTTGTCGAACTTGTTCGTAGTTCGTACTTGTTACATAACAGTTTTTTCAATGTAGGTATACCTACTTAGGTATTCACCGACGCGACGCGGGGAGATCGGAAAATTTATTTTACTTAGCCCAAGCTACTTATAATACTTAGATATCGATTCTACCAACCTGTTTAAATCGTTCGTTTTCCATCAAATCCTCGAGAAAAGGTACAAACTTTTCCGCGTATAAACGCTCCTTATTCGTCAAAGTAATAAAGCCGAAATCGCCGATATTGATGAAAACCAAAACAATCGTATCTTCGGGTCCGCTGAAAAAAAAAAAAAAAAAAAAACAGAAACATTACGACGTTCGCTTCGTTATAAATGCGGAAATATGGCGTGGTGCGCGGGGGGGGGGGGGGGGGTGCGTACGGTGTACATACGTATGTACTATTTCGATAGATACATAAATGTAGTTGGCAGGTAACAGCCACTCGGCAAGTACTCAGTTTGCATACGATGGTATGGTAGTAGGTATAAATGTACTACCTATGTATATGTAGGTAGGTACCGTCAGATAGATACTTGGGTCACATTCGCATCTTGTAATCACCGCCGCCGAACACTCTGTAACTCGTGAAAAATTCATTTTACAGGTTTGGGCCGTAGAACTAAAAGGTTGGATCTCGATTAATACGTGAATTTGGACTAGGCGGCTGTTGGAATAATCATCATATAGTATACTATTACTCGTATTACGACGGGGCGACTTCAGCTTCGGATCGTCGAAAGAACGAAGCCAAAGGGGAAAAGAAAAAAAAGACGACGCCATGCCAGAGCAACGCGTTTCAATGCGCACACAGCCGAGCAGATTTTGGTTGGTATTTGAAAGGCGATCTGAACTTATACCGTTAGATAATACTCGCACTTGGCACCCTTCAAATGCCGACTTGAGCTATACGCGTATTATATACGAGCTTGTTTCATCAGATTATCGCAACTATGTACCCAGCAGTAGGTAAACCAAGCTTTTCGAGGTAGATTTTATTTTTTGCCAATTCCTCCTCGTCTTTGTAATGTATACGAACGAGACGAGAAGAAGTCAACGTTGAAAATATAACGAAGCGCCCGCACTGCATCCTGAAACGTTGAAACGTTGGCCGCAATTTGAGCGAGTCACTTTGAAAGCGTTGACAGCGATTCAAACATTCAAAAAAAATAAAAAATAAATTTTAAAAAAGCAACACGATCGTGTCCCGAGTACCACCGCATCGCACCGCGCCGCGCCGCGCGCTGCCCGAAATATTCCTACCTGACGGTAAGTAGGTGCCTAGCTACATAGCGAGGTAGGTATCTCGCGAATAAGACGTTTACCTTTTGATAACTTTTTCTGGTCCGATTCCTTTGACTGCTCTTCTAAGACCGCTTAGTATTCCATAAAATGCGTCCACCGTCATATCCTAGAACAGAAAAATATCTGTCAATCGGTTAATCATGATCGAGCGAAACAAAGAGCTGATCGCTTATCGTAGCTACGGTCACAAGTCAGCTAGTAGCACTAGCTGGCCCAGCTAGCTTCGAGGCGGCGGCACCCCTCCCCCCCCCCCTCCCCCCCGGCCCCCTCCATTACCTATAGATACCTACTAACGCGTACCTGCGATTTATACGTTACGTTGACTTTGTCGTACTCGTTCTGCAACGATTCGTCAAGTTTGCTATGTCCGTATATCAGCTTTCCGGGTACAGCATTTCTGCAACATACGCAATATACGTCGTTCTAAGGCTAAGCTGAACGGTTTACTCATCGAGTGAGATATATCTAATGTGTACCTAATACCTATACGTATACCTAGACCTACTATACGACCGATCAGTAGGTATACAACGCAACACTACGCCCTACGCCAAACAACGCAACGTACGTAGCGTAGGTAGGTAGGTAGGTAGGTAGGTAGGTAGATAAATAGGCAGGCCTACCTATAATTATAAAAAAATACATGATCAACTACACGAGCCAGACCCGATGTCGTAGAACGCGACAACACACAAACGAGACCCCGCCGCGCGGCGCCGCCGCCGCCGTAGCATAAAATTACGCGTAATTGAGTAGCGGGCATGGGCATATTCTATGGTACCTACTACCGCGAGGACCGACCGTACAGTGTACGTAGTACGTAGTACGTAGTACGTCTAAAGCTACTACGAGGTCCGGCATAAACCTGGGATTTTTTTACTATATTTAATTTTATCTACATAAATGAGCCTATGTCCTAATACGAGTAATTGAAAAATGAATGACCAGGACCCGATTCGCGATTCGGTCTTTTGGTTCGGGCGTGTCAACGAGACGACAGAGGACAGACGCAGACGAGACGAGAGCCTCATTTTGTCTGCTGAACATGTGAAATCGGGACTCGCTTGTGCCGATGAATAAAATGATTGATAATAAGTAGGTACCAGAGCGTAGCGCGATGCCGCTCTCTGAGCGCGAGACATCGTACTCGCTTCGCATTTTTGCGAGTACGTGGTTAAAAAAGCGATTAAAAGTATCGCTCCCTGCGATGCCGATACCTGCGAGTATGACGAGTACAGTATCAGAGCACTATTCTACGCGTTGCGTTTAAGGTAATAACTTGAGATTGAGACAAGTTAAAGATTTCGTTGTTAGCTCATGTGAAAGAGGATACGATTTTACACATTCGCCTCGCTTACACTACATATCTACGATCATTAGTTTTTTTGATATTTTAATGTAAAGAAAAATAAAGTTGACATTAAAGTAACGGAAAAACTATAAGTCCTAGATAGGTAGTGTAAGCGAGGCGAATGCGTAAAATTTTATCCTCTTTCGAATGAGCCAACAACGAAATCTCTAACTTGACTCAGTCTCAAGTTATTGCCGAGTTAAAATATAAAATCATGCGTAAATGAACAGTGTATAGCCTTTACGTAGCGCGAGTACGAATGCGAGACTCGCGCGTAACATCGCTACTCGCCCCGCCCCCCCCCCCCCCCCCCACCACTATTCGGCATCGCAGGCATCGCAGGCATCGCGCGATGCCTCGTCAGAGCGAGTGCGAGTAGCGATGCCAAATGTTGGCATCGCGCTATGCTCTGGTAGGTACCTACATATGTACCGTATATCTAATATCTATACCTACGCACGTAGCGGTACCTATACCTACCTACTTTGGACCATAGTACACCTACACATACGTACATACGTCTACGTCTACGTACAGTGCAGTACAGAGTGATGCGCAACATATATGTGTATAGTACCTACGTAAGCCTACTACTTAGTAGCTAGGTTAGGTAGGCACAACGTATTCTAAAGTAAAGTAAAGTAAAGTAAAGTATATATTTTCAAATATAAGTACAGCAGCTTAGAGTTCTACAATTACAAATACTAGTAGCGCACAGAGCGAGGACGTCTACGGGATAGTAAAGTTTATTTTACCTACCCGCAGCTAAAGATCTAAGTACTCGAGTAGGTATGAAATAAGGATACGAGTAAACAGGTATAGGTATGTAGTTGGCGGTGCGCGTTATTTTACGTTACGTTACGTTACGTTACGGCGCCGGCGTGACATTTGAAGTCGGCCGTTTGAAAACTAAACGAGTAGGTAAACGTAGAATAACGCAAATGCACGTTGGCAACACTCACGCGGCGTCCTATTTACCTACCCAAGTACCAACCTACCCATCTATCAGTCAGTCTGTCTATCTATGCATCTATCTAGTACCACGATTATAATATGACGTACGTACCTGATGTGATAAGCGGCCGAGTCGGGAGATATGACGATGACGTTGTCGGAAATGTTTTTAGAACCAGCTAACAGAGAGCACGCTTTCAAAGCTCCAGCCTGAAAATCAACACGCAAATACGTGTAGGTAACGCAAAGTACGTAATAGGTAGGTAGGTAGGTAGGTAGGTATATCTACTCGTAATGGCTAATGGCGTAATGTAATGGCATCGTGTACACGTATAGTGGTGGGCACTGGGCAGATGCACATGCCATGACATGACATTGCACATGCACATGCACATGCACACGCACACGGCAGAGCAGCGAAGTAACCGAGTAACGACAACGAGTATAGCCTATAGTGGCTAGTCTTTAGTCGTCGAATAGCTGCAGCTGGACATGGGCATTGGGCATTGGGCAAGCATAGCGTACTGTACTAACCTCGATACCGTAAGAATATGTATAATAGTCAAATCCGGCTACGCAAACGAACCATGTTTTTGGCGCTTCATCGGCGCCAACTGGCCGCACCACACCGACACCGAGACCGAGACTACAGTAAAAGAATAAACCGCAAGAAAACAAAAGTATTCGCGAAACGGTGCGTGTAGAATAACGATACATTTCAAAAAAAAAGCAGCAGCGGCGGCGGCGGCGGCGGGTAAAACGAGTTGAAAGACGTATACGTAGGTACGTAAACGTACGCGTAGGTGCGTAATTTATGAAACGAACGCAGGATTAGGTATACCGCAGGCCCAGCTAGGAACTAGGCAGAAAGGTATACGCCGGTCTATCTCTTTTAAAATGATACGATACCTATATATGTACGTAGGTAATCAAATCTCGTATACCAACGCAACGCAACGCAAATCAACGCAGCGACGACGCTCGACTTATTTTCACCGCAACACATCGACAATTACACCGCCGATACGTTGATAGGCAAGTATAAGTAGGTACATACATACGCACGCGGTATCTACGCGAGAAGAAAAGAAGAAGAAAAAAAAAAAAAATCATAAACGGCAATTATTTCGATGGCAGCTTTGGCAATCGAAAATACGCTGTTGCAGGTATCTCTATCTATACGTATTGACGATAGATAACGCGCGATAATACCCACTCAATCGACTATACTCGAAAGCAACGTATACGTACAAGTACCAGTAGGTACTTATTTCACTCTATCAAAAAGAAGAAAAAAAAAGTGGGAAAAGAATTGGCGCCAATCAGCTTGACGCGAGTACCTACTCGAGTTTGATATGTCTGTATGTACCTACGTACAATGTACATAAATTAAAATTTATAACTCACCTATAGATACCTATTAAGAACTCGAGTACGCTACGCACATGCAGGCATGTTCGCAGCAATGTTACGAGGTAGGTACAAGAGAGATACCGCAAAAATAGGTAAAATTTGAAGGGAAAAAAACGACAACAAACAAACAAACAAACAAACAAATAAAAGACAGAAAATAACAATCAGGAATCGAATGAAGATTACGACGATGTACCTATACCAGTGTTGAGCAGCTCCTAAGCTCTTAGCTCAGAGCTTGAGCTTAGTTCTGAGCTTAGCTCCGAAATTTATAAGAGCTAAGAGCTAAGAGCTAAGCTCTAAAATCAAAATTTTTGATTAAGCTCCAGCTCTTTTCTCATATTCAGTTTCTAGTTTTTACGAAGGTTTTTATAAAATTCGATTTCTTAAACTGCCATTACCTGTAATTACATCAATTACAAAAGCATTTTATAGAGTTTGGCACCTTTTTTTGCTGTAAAAATGTAATTGTGTTGAAACCTGTTCAGTTCCAACAAAATCATTTCAAGTTTCATTATTTTTGTACCCGTAAATTTCACATTTTGAAGAGCTTCGAGCTATTTTACGAATAGCTCGAGCTCTTGAGCTAAGCTCTTTTTTTTGTAAAGGGCTTGAAAAGAGCTAGCTCCTCGGAGCTAAGAGCTAAGGGCTAAGCTCCAAAAAACAAAGAGCTTGCTCAACACTGACCTATACCAACTACCAACTACCTAGTACCTATAGGAGCTGTAGAAACCGGCGGTAAAGTAAGACGAGTACGAATAAGAAAATAGGAGAAGGAGAGGGTGGATGATGTGAACGACGGATTCTCCAACATTTTTTTGAAGTAGGTATCCCCGAGTATGTAATGTACTATATGAAACTATGTACTACGTAAGTACGTACTAAGTAGTGTGAGAATGATAACACCTTTACTTTATCGATTCAACTCGATTTATGATGACCCGAATCATAGGTAAAGATGGCGGCGAGTCCTTCGAGTCCTTCGGGTCTGACTCTGACGAATGTAATTTCAGTTCTTAAACCTTGGAGAAAATCGTCATTTCTACATACTAACTTAGGTGTCCGTATCATCCCCCACATCACACGCTGCCCAAATCATCCTCTACTCGAGGCTGCAGCGCAGCGCAGCGCAGCGCTCCACTCGAGGATGACTTGGAAGAAAATAATTACCTACTTTTTTCGACCTACATATCGCAGTTAAGGTCATTTTTCATTGCCTTATAAATGCAAAACTCGGACGCGGATACTCGTCAAATCACGTAAGTACGCAACGATGCTCGCGATGCGATTGCGATTGCGATTGCGATTGCGATTGCGATTACCCGATATGAGGCGAATCCGAGTCAGAGTCTCCCTACACTAAACTTGTCATCTCGTATAATCAGACCTGGTGATTGATGGAGAGGGCGGCTGGGCTCGTTGGCCTCGTGCCCGGCCTATACAAACGGGTCCGAGCCGAGCGCCCAAAATTAATTCTTAATTAAGACATCGGAAACGATTAGCTATTCATTTTCTGCGCGACAAGACAGTGCGACAACTGAAACAGTTTGCCCGAAGCCGGCGTATCATACCTAATGGTAGACTTGACGATACTAGTGATGCGTATTCTTTCCAGAACACATTTACTTGAGAATTATTGTTGTTGTCGTAATAATTGTTGCTGCGGTTGCATACGAACGCATTTCAACATTTCAGCATCGTTCGCCGTGCTGCTTTAGTTACCTACTCGTACCTAGTACTTGACAATCGAAGAAAGGCTATCGGTACATCCGCGCTGTCAGGAAGCCGTGCGGAGAAGGAGGAGGCGGTCGGTAGAGTTGCGAAGGAGAACTACAAAAAAAAAAAAAAAAAAAAAAAAAAAAAAAATTGATTAACGGAGGACCGATATTTACAACCGAATACTTAAATACGTAAACGCTTTCGACAACTGTCATGCCGAGGTTGAAGCGAAGCGAGCAGAACTAAATTGAAAATGGGTACCTAGTACTCGAGATAATGCGTTCGAGTAGATACTTAAGCTAGGTGCTTCGACTTTCTTACGACGCGCAAAATCATTCGCTTATCAAAGTTATTGCGAGTTATAATTCGACGAGAATTTCGAACGAAATTTAAAAGTGCCAAGTCTATGTCTACGGCAGCAACAGCAACAGCAACAGGTGAAGATTGCATCGAATTCGAATATCACGTTGTGTCTTACCGCTACGCTACGCTACCGCACAAAAAATAATACCTACGTACCCAGCCACCTATCCGCGAAATATTCGGGTTGTTTTTTTGTGTGTGCGTTTTTTTAGATAACTAACCGCGTCGGCATCGGAATAGAAAAAAAAATCATAATAATAATAAAATCGAAAAACAATGAAAGCGCACGCTCGTTTAATTTTTTTGATAATCTGTTTCAACGGTATTTTTCACGCGCGTACCAAGAAATTCGCGCTGCTAGTAGCTACCACCAAAACATGGGTGCATTACGGACATCAGGTGAGCTCGCGAGTCAAATACATAGACCAACTTTTCACTTTGCTACACAGTACACAATACCTACTTATACACATACCTATTACCTACTATGGTACCTTACCTACACCTAGCTTACTCGAATAATGATACCTATTTAATTGGCACTTGGCGACAGACCAACAGTTTACTTCTCTACATCAATAAGTGAATACGTATTTCTAATTCATTCTATTTATTTTGATACGTATTACGAGTATGTACGGTACGAGTATTTCGCATATGAAAGTATGTCTATTCTATGCACGTAGCTAATTGAAGGTATAATACGTAGGTATGTAATGTAAATGCGCATCGAGGACATTTGCAAATGTTTTATTCGTTCATTTACGCCTGTACGTATTTTCAGTCTGCCGTGTTACACGCTTATCAAACGTTGATCGCCAACGGATTTCCACGGGGCAATATAATAACGATGATGTACGACGATATCGCTAATGATGAGAGGTGAGTTAGAGTTGCACAGTAGGCATTAGGCAATGGCATGCAGCATAGGGTATAGAGGGCACTTACGTAGGTAGGTAGGTAGGTAAGCTACCTACCCAAGTACCTATAAAGAATGTACTTTACTTTGCAGGAATCTCGAACCAGGAATAATTCGCAATCATCCTAGAGGAAACAATGTTTATGAAAATGTGAAAAAAGACTACACAGGCCAGGTGAGCAACGTATATGTGTAGGTAATTTAGCATACCGTAGACCCCGTATGTATAGATGCTTACGTTGGATGGAGGTAGAGAGCCGGAGCCGGAGCCGGAGCCGGAGCCAAAACTGCGGGTAGGGACATTGAGGAACAGCTACCCATCCGCTGCGTATAATAATTATATTGTCGCGTAGCGCGAATATGGGTAAATACCAATGTTACGTGGAAATTAGGGACTGACCTACCTACCTACCTACCTACCTGGTAAACACACCGCGTGCGATTAGCACGCTGAAATGAGTGAACCGGGTGAACCATAATATCTGGCACACCTAGTGACATTTTGTTCATAAGTTGGTAACATTTGATGCAAACTGGCCGATGAGTGTTCATCTTATTTCATCAATGTCACCAATTTATGAACAAGAACAAAATGTCACGAGGTGTGCCAGATATTATGGTTCACCCGGTAGTTTGCGGATAGCGTGCGAAGCGAAAAAGACCGTGTTTTTCTATTTTCAGTTCAAGTTCAGCCATCAAATTATCACGCGATATACGCGATAGATAGTGTTACCTATAGCTAAAGCTATTCGCACTGACGAATAGCTCGCCTCGCGAATTGACGCGGCGATTTTCGCGTAGCTAGCTTACGTTAGCCCTCGAACCACGTCTTGCGAATTGCCGCTAAAGTAGCGGCCGAGCATTTTCGTTAATTTTCGCACGCTATTCGCTACGTAACGTACGCCGCGCCGCGCCGCGCCGTGCCGTACGGGTACACGGTACAGGTACACGAATGCGAGTAAAGCATTCTGTTATCTGTTCGAACGCGAATCGTATACCTAAATGTAGGTATATATATATCGTAGGTACCAACAGTGTGGTTACCAAAGCGGATAGGGGATACCGATCGATCGATCGATCGATCGATCGACCGACTGACTGACTACCGAGCATCTACTCGCACTCGCTCCGTCTTCCTTTTCTTCGCAAAAATCAAATTGCAACCGGGAAGGAACGCGAAGGATTGCGATTTCTTTCTTCTTACTTAATCGAATTGGGATGCGGTTCCGGTTCCGGTTCCGGTTCCGGTATGTATACGCGAATACGTCGCCAGACACGCGATAGGCGCACGAATTAGGTATAGGTGGTACCACCGGTATCTCTATATGCGTAATTCGTACGCTACGCTGCTTATAGGTAATTCACCCTCCTCTACGCGTCTACCTACTCTTGAATCAAAAGAATCAGCGCGATTGTATTTGTACGCACCTTACCTACATAATCGCGTGTGTATGTGTATTTGATTTTAATCTATATCTACGACCGAATTATGCGCAGAGTGTGACGGCTAATAACTTCGTGGCAGTTTTAACTGGGAATAAAACGATGGCGCAAGGACCAGTAATACAAAGGTATGTAGATGTAGATTCCTATTACTTAGTAGTACCTAGCACCTACCTAGACCTATCACCTAATAGCTACTACACTGCTACACTGCTACAGCTGTAGCTACGACACCCGCTATCTACAGCATAAGTATACCTACCTATTCCCAATAGGTACCTCTATATACACGTACACATAAGTGAATCTAGGTGTAAGTGTTTGTGTGGGTGAGTTGGTATCAACTGAAAGAAAGGCGTACGCGGGCGGACGGACGTTAACCAGTATAGGACATACCGACGGCTTAGAGCCAAAAGAGCCAATCACCTGCCTAAGAGGACATTTGGACATGGGCAGCTAACCGACCTTATACGTGTACCTATACTGACGAGGGATAATATGGTAACAAAAACTCCCTCGACCTTGTCCGTTTAGGTTTAAAAATCTTACATACGAGTAGGTACCTACTTGGAATCTGTCGTCGTGTGTACGGTGGCATGGCGCGTGAACATGAAGGCTGCTTCGCTTCGAGCGCCAACTACATATAGGTACTTAGAAAATTCGCAACTTTTCAGTGTTGGCGCTTAGGTGCTATAGGTGCAGTAAAAAACTGACGGGAAGTTGTCTTCCCAAGTCTTAAGATGGCCAAAAAATTGGCGAGTGTGTTCGATTTTCGCCCAACTCGAACCGACTCGGTGGTGTTAACTCGAATAGCCCAGTACCCGGGCATGGGTATGGGTGTGTAAGGTACGAGTATAATGTTGAGACGCCGCGCCGCGTCTAAGGTACGCGACGCAGAGACGCGCGGGGCGGGTACATTTCAAATTTTCAAGTCGCCTTCAAACGAAACGAGAAAAATATCATCTATCTATTTTCAGCACCGGTCCAAAAGATACGCTTTTCGTATACGTCGTCGGTTTGGCCTCGTATCAGTACCTCACATTTCCAACCGGACCCGGTATTACGGCGAGAAAACTAGCGAAAATCTTGCGGAGTTTGACGAAAGAAAAAAAATTCAAAAAGGTACAAATTCCTCCAAATACCTATCTAGTATCTACGTACTTTACTCGCCTCTACCTACTCTACTCGTAGTATGTAGATGTACCAGTACCTAGTACCTAGTACCTAGTACCTAGACCTACGACCTACGACCTACCCGTACGCGTACTCGCCTTTCTACCCGCAAATGAGCCATTAAGGATATATTATGTATCTAAGGGCGAAAAAGCGATCGAGTCGACATTTTTATTTCAAAAATGAGTGGCTCGTATGGTTCGGCTCGTCTCGAGCGGTACAATAGGTATCGTAGAATTTGTACGGGGTCGTATTTAAATTTTTCCAACATTTTATTTAATTTGGAACACGAAAACAGCCTAGAAAGAATTTAGAGAGGGGTTAGCGAGTTGGGAAAAATCTGAAATATGCCGTAGGGAAAGTGCTTATTACTATCGACATCACTAATACTATTTTCTAATGCAAACATTTTTTACTAATTCGGCGATAATACTTACGTAAAACGCGTCAATTTATCCATTTTTTTAAATTTCATTTTTTTTGTTCTAGACACGAATAGCACTTTTTTTCGTAACACACGCGACACTCGATTTTTTTTTTCGACTCGTGTTCCAAATGCGAATACGAATACTTAGTAATGCTACGCTTTTCCAATCGATATTAATTTAACGAAATTAAGGTCCTCCACCGAGTCGAAGAGTTTCGACAACTAAAAAAGTAAAAACGCGGTAATTCGGAAAAAGTGACTCAAGATACCCGTTTTTTTCCCGGTATCCTTCGAGTTTACTTGGAAAAACATTACATATTTTTCAACTCGAGAATACTTCAGTACAGTTTACCTTCCTACCTACCTACCTACCTACCTGCTCACTTGGAAATACTCTTTTGTACGGTAGGTATGTTTTGGTGTAACAGTGATTTGTGGAGGGGAGGGGGAGGGGGGGGTGGTTAGGAGGAGGAGGAGAAGGGGAAATTCGAAGATTCATTGTATGTATAGGTATAGTAGGTAAATGGGTAAATGAAAAGGAAAATACGAGTAACGATCGTTCATCAAAGCATAGGGTGTATGGCTAATGTAGTAGGTGAATTACTAACGTAAGCGGGTAGGTATAGGTTAGGTAGCTAGCTAAACCTATGTATAAATGTACGTAATAAATAATACGTAGTTATAATAATATGGTACTCTTCCAACCGGTAGGTACGTAACGTAACGTAACGTAACGTAACGTAACGTAACGTAACGTAACGTATTGACTACGACTAGGTATACTTTATTTATTAATCGTTTCTATACGTATCTCGCAGGTTTTCGTGAGTGCGGATGTTCCGTTCGGCGCAGTCCTATTCGACGGATTACTATCGCCTAAAAGCAGAGGTAGGTACCGACGAGTGAAATGTAGACGTGTATGATAATATATAGGTATTAGGTACGAACGAAGGTTGGAAGGTACATTTCTGATGTAGTCAACCTCAACGTGGCTAGCACGCGCCATGCCATGTTAACCAACATTGAACATACCTCCTGTCTTATCCACGATCAAACGCCTCTTAATCTGAATAAACCACTAGGTACTAGAGCAAGGGGATCAAGTCGAGCATTGCTCGTAATCGTAAGATAGACGCTTTGCAACGTGGTTTTTTCACTAACCTAACCGATTTTAGGGGGTCCTACGCTAAAGAAAGAAGAAGAAGAAGAAGAAAAAAAAAATGGATTTTGTAAAATAGGTAACGACCACCCTACTGGCTTGGCTAGTGGCTAGTGGCTGTGGCTACTACAGGTACACAGACACGCCACAACTCAGGTAGGTGAGGAGGTACCAACATCTACATATACGAGTAGGTATATTTGATTTACGTACGAGCAACTATACGACATAAATTATATGTACGTACGTACTGCGTACCGCGTACCTACTACATACCTGCCTACCTACTGTACCAGTACCTACTTGTATTGTATTCTATTCTATTACTATTACCAATTTTTATAGTGTTCGTTAGCACTTCGACAAATTCGGTAGAACACCCTCACGCGGTATATTGCTTTCCGGAGAAGAAAACATGTCACGGTAGCTTATACAGCGTTGCGTGGACGGAATACTCCGATCGAGTAAGTTGAGTTTGTTTTCCTTTCCTTTCCTTTCCTTTCCTTTCATCGGTTGCAACTTGCAAGTAGTCGAGTAGGTAGAGTTACCGAGTGCGGCATGTTATGTATAGTATGCCGCCGCCGCCGCCGCCGCCGCCGCCGCCGGTACGAACGTAGGTACGTAACAAACAGTAGGTTCGCTGAGCGGCCAGACATCGCACACTGGCCGCCTCGCTTTTTTTGCGACGACGCGACGGTATCGCGATCGCACCTTACCTACCAAGTATCGACATCGGCGTCGCGTCGTGCAGAGCTCTACTTACTACCTACTCGTAGTACCTATACACCTACTAGGCTACTACGCAACATGGTTGCCTTCCTACGTATTTACACTGGTAAATGTTGCGACAAACAGCTGCGTCAACTCAAGTCCGGAGCAAAGCGAACCTTATACGATCAGTTTCACCACGTAAGAGCCGAAACGCCTTATACGCACGTCAACATATACGGCGACCTGAGGGTAGGACGAAGTCTTTTAAAAGAATTCATCGCCTACAAACACGAAGGCAAGCCTAATAGCATCGCCGGCGCCGCGGACGCAGCCACATCTGACAAATTGGGACTGGCGAAAAATGTGTTTTTAAATGAAAACCGACGCGACGGCCAAGTGTTCTCGCACGAGCAACTGTCGCTGTTGGACGCTGAAGAGAAGGACCAAGTAGAAAAGGTGAGCGAGTGAATATGTAAAGTACCTAAGCCAAAATTAGGTATATCGTGTAAGTAGGTACTAGGTACTCGATATAATATGTACGTGACGCAACCGCGTGCGTTAATCACCGCCTCGTCGCGTCGTTTCGCATTCGCAGAATCGCAATTTCATCAAAGAAACCATGAAAAACATATTCGATCGCTTGCGAGACGGCAAGTACAGAAAATATATACTCGAGCCTTATGAAAAAGCGAAACGGAATCGTCATTCTCTGAGCGAACGCCATTCCCAAGCTTATGAAACTGCTATTCGCGAGTTCCACGAAAGATGCGTAAATATCAACGAAGTGAGTACCCTACCTACCTATCTATCTATACCTACTCTCTCATTACACATCGCAATCGCCTACTTAGCAAGTAATTAACCCAAATACATAATAAGTTACAAATACATACGCGTTTACGTAGGTACGTAAGGCTAGGTAAATAGTAGGTATCGTGATAAGTATGTAGATTATAGGGTGGCCCTTATTTTACCTTTTTCGACTTTTTAAATGTCTTACACACACACCCCCCCCCCCCCCCCAAGTGTGTTCATTTCATGAGAAAATAATTCCCTATTTTTTATTTTTCCCTTAACTGAATTTTAACCCGTGCCGGGCCACCTCCTCTCCCTCCCTTCCCTCACTCCCCTTTTTTGGAAAAATGAAAAAAATTCAACGATTTTCAAAATCTTGCACTTTTTTGGAGATAACCCATCAAAGTTGTTCCTTGTCACGAGAATGAACTTCCAATTTTTTATTTTCCCTCCAACTTAATTTTAAGTGGTACCTGGGGGCTCCCGTAATTTTTCAAAAAAATCAAAAACAAGAAAATTGAGCGAAATTGTTCCTTTTAGCATTTCAAGTTGTCGCATTTCGTAAGAGAAAAATTCCATATTTTTCATTTTTCCCCTAACTCAGTAAAATTGGTATTTTTTCATAATTTTTTTAATTTGGGGGGCTTGTGGGTCCGAAATGAAAAATAGAGAATTTTCTCTCGACAGGCCTGCATAATGGACCACGCGTCGATAACGGAATTTTGCCAATTATTTGAGGGTGTACGACTGTGTGGAAAAAGAGAGGCTCGCTATGCTCCCCCCCCCCCTCCCCCTCAAACTCTTACGAGATTTGCGTCAAGCGTAGTCCATTTTTTAAACACTACCTGTCTGCGGAGTAGATAATTGTACGTACATCTTTAGGTACGTATGTATGTATCTGTATTCGTGTATTTTGTTTACGCATTTCCGTATTCGCCTGTTACAGAATCCGTTTGTGCTGCGTGAAATTTCAAAACTCGCTCATTTATGCGAAAGCGGAGTCGACGAGAACGATTTAATAACCGCTATGGCGGAAACGTGTACCATCGAACATAGGCTAATGTCCAACGTTTACTAATGTTAGCCGCATGGCAATGACACAGCGGCCGGCGGTGCAACTCTTTCGCTTCGTCTTCGTCTTCGTATACTCCTACTCGGTCGTCTAAAGCAAGTTTAGTCTAAATGCTGCCAAAGGCCACTAAAATTTTAATAATGTACTATGTATACCGTGGAACTCTTTATTACATACTCCCCATATACGTGAACATACAATGTACAAATTACCTATACCTACATATCAGAAGGATCAGTGTTACCACATATACTAAAATTCTTTCTCCTTTTTAAAATAAACTAATCAACGAAATAAAAAAAATAGTCTATACAATACGAGATAAAAAATAAAATAGAAACAATACGAATCAAAAATACGAGTGTACAAATCGAAAATACAAAACGAAAATATATTGGGGCCTACTGTACACCCAACGAATCTCGATGCTTTACAAACTTAGTCGATTCTAAGGATTTAGTCAAAATATCAGTTACTTGTTCCGACGATTGAACATACCTAATTTCGACATTACCTTTTTCTACCTCATCGTTAATAAACCTATATCGAATGTCGATGTGTTTCGAAAGAACGTTGATATCTTTAGATTTTGCAAATAAAATAGCGTTACAATTGTCTTCGAACATCAAAAGCTTAACACTTTTCATCATAATTTCTTCGACAATTCCTTTCAACCATTTACCTTCGCTAGCAGCAGACGCCAATGCGATATATTCTGCAGCACCGGTTGATAAGGCTACAACGTTTTGTTTATTAGACGCCCGAGAAACGACATCACCATTCATCAACACGTTATCGACCATCTCACCTCCCCCATCATGAAAGCGAAACCTGTTCGAGATTTTCTATCATTTACGTCGTTTCCGTAATCAGAATCAACAAAAACACACGACGAGTCTTTTTCATTACTACGACCATACGTGAGCTTCAAATCGATAGTACCTGACAAATATCTTAAAATCCTGTTCGCATAGCTGTAATTTTCCTCGGTAGGAAACTGTTGAAATTTACTAAGATAGGCCACTGCGTACGAAATATCAGGTCTCCTCGTCATAGTCGCAATATAATTCAAACAACCGATCAACTCGCTACAAGGCTTATCTGTAGGAGTACCTTCTTTGTCGACAGTCTTCAAATTCAATTCCATAGGCGTGCGTTTAGACCTGCATTCGTACATACGAAATCTTTTCAAAACGTGCGTAATGTACTTCGACTGAGATAAGACAACTAGACCATCATCTCTCCACTCTATATCAACACCCAAAAATCGATTAGAATTCGTTAAATCAGTCGCACTAAAACGAGTAAATATTTCATTACAAAACCTGTCTAAATCTTCATCATCGTCACAAAATACGAACATATCGTCAACGTACACTAACACATACGTGCGTCTACCATTTACAATGCGATGATACAAACACATATCGTACTTCGATCTAACAAAGCCTATCGAAAGTAAAAATTCATGCAAACAACTATTCCAATTTTTCGAGCTTTCAGGTAAACCGTAAATACACTTTTTCAACCTGCAAATACGATCATAGAATTTATAACCCTGTGGCTGATTCATGTAAATTTTCTTAGTCAACTTCGCGTTCAAAAAAGCTGTTTTAATGTCAAATAGGCGTCTCTTCATCTTCCTAGCATTACACACAGACAGGCCCAGATTTAGGGGGGGGGCAGCGGGGCCATGGCCCTGGGGCCCATCATCAAAAGGGGCCCTTCACTGAAAAGGGGCTACCGGCAGATCACTTAAAAATTGAAAATTACAGTTATTACGCGGGTATGCAAAGTACGGACGCTCAGATGGTGAAAAGATATTTCATACTGATTTTCATAACTCTCGTTCAAATTAAACGACACGCATCAAACGCAGTCAGCTGTTTTCGCCGGTTTTATCGGAGTGGCGCCAGACGTGTACACGAATATCTACCCATGCGCACTTTTCGTCGCATAAGTTACGTGATTTTTAACACAACTCAAAATTATCACTCAAAAAACCCTATAGTTGTACAGGTAAAAAAAAACAAAAAAATGCAAATTCCGCAAAAATTAAAAAAAAAGTGCAAAATTAGCTCGAATTGGACGAAAATTGATAAAATAAAATGTTTTCACTCATAAATTCAAATTTCCACAAAATTGCAATTTTTCACAAAATTAATACTCGAGAAACCTTAGAGTTGCAGGGTTTAAAATAAATGCAAAGTCAGCAAGAATTGAAAAAAATTGCAAAATTAGCTCGAAATGAACAAAAATTAATTGAATAAAATTTTTCCACTGATAAAATTTTGATTTCAACAAATTGACGACATTTTTCTCAAAATTATGACTCTAGAAACCTTATATCGGGTTGAAAAAACGAAAAAAATTCAAAATCAGTATGAATCCCTATTTTCAATTTTTTCAAACTTGTATAAAAAGTTTTCCATGTAAATTGTGAAATTCTACCTAATTGAATTCATTTTCAGATTTTTCATCGAAATTGTTCTGATTTTTTTTTCAATTTTTTATTTAAACTTTCCTAATAATTTTCATCGATTTCATTTCTATGCCTAGATTTTCCAAGTGAATCGCGGATTAGATTTTTTTCAAATCGTTCATCTTGATTTTCTCCCAAATTTTTTCAAAACTTTTCATTGAAATTTTTTCTAAAAAAATGGTTGATGAACACTTTCCCAAATAGAATGACACTTAACGTAAGTAAAACAAATATGATGTGTTTTGGATCAGGGGTGCAAAATTTAGATATACAAGTACGAGTCAAAAAAGTAGATTGCTTGAAATTTTCAGGGGTTCACATAGAGTCTCAATTAGGCTAGAACACTCATGTGGACCAACTTTCTGGAAAACTTTCTTCAATAAATTTCCTCTTATGGCAACTAAAAAATTTGGTAAATTTACAAACACTGAAGCTAGCATATTACGGATTATTCCAGTCCAACATGGCGTATGGATTAATATTCTGGGGAGGGAGGGAATACAAAATTTGGTGATGTTGAGTTCCGAAAACGACATACTTCGCGAATTAAACTTTTGACGATCTAATTGAAAGTTTCGCTATTAAAAAATCTCGACGCGTGTCTTTAATTTAGAATTAATTATTAAGTTTGATTTTATTAGTATTTACCTAAGAAATAAAATGAAAACGTGTACTTCAATTACTGCGATGGGGAGTAGGGGATTAAAGAGGCAATAGGGCCTTCAGTAATTATATGGTCCTGGGGCATTTTTTTCCTAAATCCGGCCCTGCACACAGATAACATAGTATGTAACGTAGTCGCCTTCACAACAGGAGCAAACACGTCTTCCGAATCTTCCTCTAGCATATTTCCTTTCGCCACCAATCGTGCCTTGCAAAAAGTCTTCCCATCTTTCTCTTTCACATTAAATACCCCGATTACAGTTAACCCATTCGCCATCCATATCGCTTTTATTCACCAATTCCCATACGTCATTCTCTTCGATCGCTCTCATCTCCTTATCCATCTCTTCTTTCCAAGCATCTGCACTCGTACTCGAAATAGCTTCTTTATAATTTGCATGACAATCGACACCTATACTCGCTAAATGACTGCTAACAACATAATCATTAAAATGTTTAGGAAATTTTCTTTCTCTTTTCGATGAAGTACTCACGCTAGGAGTAGGTATCTCATTCGTTATACTAGGAATGGGAATTACATTTGGAGTAGGATTTACATTAGGAGTAGGTACCTCGTTTAGTACAGTTTCATTCTGATGTTCAATTACTACTTTGTGAATATCATTACGAATCTCTTTCTCGCTTTCGTCTTCATTTTTCTCAATCTTGATAAACGATACATCCTCTCTACTTCCTTCACTAAACTCCTTCCAATCCTGAATGTTTTTATTTTCCTCGAAAATTACATTTCTCGCACATTTTATTTTCCCCTTATCACCCAGACACCAAAGTCGATATCCAGTCCTAGTATATCCCAACATAACGCACTTTTCACCTTTCTCATCAAACTTACCACGAAATTGATTCGGAATATACCTATACGCTAACGAACCAAATACATGTAACCTATCTCCTCTCAGTTTCTTACCGGTCAACATTTCTATCGGAGTTTTCGAATAATTTTTAACCAACGGCCTATTCAACGTAAAACAAAATTCGACAAAAATAGTTCTAGCTTTTTCAACAATCGTACGATTATTCCTTTCTGCACAAGAATTCAACTGAGGTGAATACGGATCAACGTAAGAAAAATCTATTCCAAAATTACGACAATAATCTTTGAAAACATTACCACAATACTCGCCTCCATTGTCACAACGAATCATATTAACCCTATAACTCGAAATAGCCTGAACAAAATTAACGAAATCTTGAAATACCTTAAGAGTCTCATCTTTATGACAAATCGGATAGGCAGCACGAAAAGATATAAAATCGTCAATAATCGTAAAAATATATCGTTCATTATCTTTACCTAACTTGTTAACACAAACTAAATCAGTATGAAGCAGGGAAGAAAACCAATTGAGACCCAATTGGTTATGGTGATGGTGGTTTTGAGAAAATTTTGAAATTACTGGTGGTTCCAATTGGTTTTTGGTTTTTAAAAATTTTCAAAAGGTTTTGGTGCTAAAGTGGATCCATTTAATTTTTATTTTTTTTTGATTGGTTCTGGTTCTGGGTTTTTGGTTTTGCTTGATTAATTGGTTGTGATGGTGGTTCTCAAATTAAAAAACCATTTCAAATGGTTGTGGTGGTGGTGGTGGTTCCGTTTTGGTTTTTCAATTGGTTTTCATCGAATTGCTTCCATTTCGTAGTATGAAAAATATTTCCCAACATTTAAACCATTTATCTATGGCATTAACCATCAGAACCAGATGGAACCATTTTCGTGCTTCCTATTATACCGCAAAAGAACTAAAAATAGATTAGATCTTTGAAATTTGAATAAAAAATTAATTTGCCTACAAGTTACAAACGCAATATTGCAATAAATTTAAATTAAATAATATACATTCAAATAAAAAACAAAAAATAATAATGTTTCCACTTTCCAGAGCGCTGAAAAATCAGAAAAATGAAGAAAACAGGCCACATGGGGTAGGTAAGGGGCCCAATTAAAAAAAATTTCAAATCAAAATTTTGATTGGACCCCTCCTTCCCTTTCAAATCCACTATTTCTCTTTTTAGAACCAAAAAGAACCAACTCCATTAATTGGTGGTTGTTCTTGTTTTCATTGTAAAGGAAATTGAAAATGATGGTGGTGGTGATGGTGGTTTTTTATTTTCAAACCACTTTCTTGTGGTTGTGGTTGTGGTTATTTCAGCAAATGATTTTTCGTTGTGGTTCCAAACGGTTCTCTTCCCTGCCTTTTCGAAAGGAATTGGTTCTTTTTGGTGGTGGTTCTTGAATGAATTTTTGAAGTTCATTGTAATGGTTCCAAATAGGTTTTGAAAACCAATTGAAATATCTGGTGGTGGTGGTTTTACCCGGTTTTGGTTTCAATTGGTTTTCTTCCCTGGTATGAAGTAACTGGAGAGGTCTAACACTACGATCTTTGTTCTCTTTCATATATGGCAAAATACATTCTTTCCCTAAAATACAATTTTCGCACTTATGTAAATTATCAGTCTTTGAAAAATCTCCACTTAAACCGTCAACCATATCCCTATCTTTCATATTTTTCAGAGCTTGGTAATTTATATGAGAAAAGCGTCTATGCCAAAGTTTGGCTTCACTATCACTATTATCTAAATAATTATACGTATTATTAGATCTAGGCCTAACAGAATCGCATAATTTAAACGTAATAGAATACAAATTATTTTCAAGAACACCAGTAACGAGTAATTCATTTCTATCAAAAATATTCATCGAACCATTTTTTACTACAATATTAAAACCTAATTTGTCTAGCCTATTTAATGATATCAAATTTGCATTTAAGTCATCTATACACAAAACATTTCTCATATTAATTATCTCACCATCGAAATCTAATTCTAAATCACCATACGTTTTGGATATTAAATTGGCACCTTTTTTCGAACATTCCACCGATAAAGGTTGGTCAAAAGTCTGGACATTCTTCAAATATTTGGAATAATTCGAACCACTTAAGTGATCTGTGGCTCCAGAGTCTAGATAAAATTGAATATTATTCTCCGGAATGGTTTTCGTCAACATGAGGGAAACGGTAAAAAAGGTCTTTTTTCTCTTTATTCCTACAATACCTTGCTATGTGCCCTGACTTGTTGCAAATAAAACAAACTGGAGTTTCTCTATCTGAATTTCTGGGCTTATTGCGAGGATAATACGAGCGATTTTGATTGTTGTTATAGTTGTTATTACCATTACGTCTGTATCCATTCTGATGATTATAATTTGGCCTTTGATTTGAATTACGTCGATTGTCATACGGCTTCAAATTACAGTCACGATCACGTTGAGTAACTAAAGCTGAGGCATTTTCTTCGTTATTCGTCTTGGAAACATTCGAATTTTCACCACGATCTTTACGAATAGCATATTCACGTCGAAACTTGGACTTGAGATTATTCAACGTCTTTTCTTCAGCACTCAATGCGTCAAAATAGGCGATCACGTTATCATACGACTCAGGAAACGAATTAGTCAAATAAGCGATAGTTTCGTCATTAGTGAGTGGCTTAGAATGACTGAGCTGCGTAACCAAGTGCTCAAATTTACTCAGATGAGATACAGCGTCATCACGTTCGTTAAATTTCATACCTGCTAATTTACGTCTAATTTGAACTGCATCTAGATGATTTGTACCACTGTAAATCTTCTTCAGCTCATCAATCATGGCCTTAGCGGTGGTCTGCGCCATAATTAAATACAAATTCTCTGTGTTCAAACGATCGACGATAGTTTTCATAGCCTTGGCATCATCCTTGGTCCAATCATCTGTTGGCACGGCAGGAACGGGCTCATCCATATGCTTTTTCAAGCCTTGAGCTTGAAGCGCGAGGTTCACTCGAAATAACCACTCAGGAAAGTTGGCGCCATCGAGGACTGCCAACGGTACCAAAGTTGCTTGAGGAGAAGCCATACTGGGCTCACAAAACGCGAATAAAAAATTAAACCATTAAAACCATCACGAATAATCATGAACAATCATAAGCATCAAACATCACGATCTGCTATCATAATAATGTACGATGTATACCGTGGAACTCTTTATTACATACTCCCCATATACGTGAACATGCAATGTACAAATTACCTATACGTACATATCAGAAGGATCAGTGTTACCACATATACTAAAAAATTTAACCTAGATACCTATTAAGGTACACCCAGACCAACTTACCAACCTACCAACCTATGTTACACGTACTATACAATGGGATGTACCTATGTAGGTGTATGTACCTATCTGTCAACGCGGGTATAGTATGGTGGTAGGTACAAACGCTGCGCAACAAGTATACGACACGTGTAAATAGGTACCGGTATGTAGCTCAATAGGCTCAAATACACAATATATTATGTTAAAGAAACGTGTACGGAGTACGTAACTACGTATGACCGTGTGTTTTTATTTGTACCTGCGTACGCGACAATATGCAACCAGACCAGGCATGGTGTACCTACGCTTACGCATAACCGTGGGTACGAAGTAGGCACAGCCGCGCAAGGTAGATGAACGGATAACAAGGCTTCGCCGACTTTAAGACCGATACCTATCTACCTACCTGCCTACATATCTACGAATACGACTGGGGGGGGGGGGGGGTGTTTAGAGAGAAAATAAACGATCGAGCCGAGTCGAATAAGATACATATATTCGTGGTCGTGGTCGTAGCCCCGGTATAAAGTTACGTTACGGTACTACGACCAGACGATACAATTTCGTAAATAGTAAGTAAATATATGTATTTTCCAAATACTTAGCAACGAGTGCGGCGCGCGTACGTACGATGTGATATTGCGCTGTCAACGCTACGTAGGTAGCTGAGTACTAAGTATGAAAGTTATTTAAAAAGTAAGTTTCCCATAGCTACCATTCGGCTTCTAATAAATGTAGGAGAGTCGTTGAGGTCTCGTTGAATAGCTCAAGAGTTTCAGCTTCAAAATGAGACTAGATTGACCATTTCATGTTGATTATTGAGTTCACTACGCGGGTTTGAACAAAGTGCCTTTGAAGAAATTCCGTCCGAATCTGGTATTCGCTTAGTAATCCTTACTTTTAACTCGTTTGTTGTTGCTCCGATCAAAATTCACGTGAAAATTGAATGTGTTTATGGCAACGATACGATGGCAGTCCAACACGTTGGAAAATTTTTTTCGAAATTTCGTTATGGACCATTCGAAACTGCAGGATGAATCGCGTAGCGGTAGGAGATGATTTAGTGAGTCGCGTTTGAGATGCAATTCATAAGGATGGTTATTGTTTAACGTATGGTGAGAGTATGGCTGTGCTTCGTGGACGTGTTGGACTGTCACGAAGATATCGATGTCAT
Source organism: Balanococcus diminutus (assembly GCA_959613365.1). Lineage (NCBI taxonomy): Eukaryota > Metazoa > Arthropoda > Insecta > Hemiptera > Pseudococcidae > Balanococcus > Balanococcus diminutus. The sequence continues at coordinate 63,203,502 of OY390716.1, read as the reverse complement.
AAAAAAATTCCAATTTTCAGTGAATTTCAATCGGAGCAACACCAAACGAGTTAAAATTACGGATTACTCGGCGAATACCACATTTGGACGGAATTTGTTTAAAGGAACTTTGTTCAAACCTGCGTAGTGAACTCAATAATCAACATGAAATCGTCAATCTAGTCTCATTTTGAAGCTGAAACTCTGAGCTATTCAACGAGACCTCGACGACTCTTCTACCTTTATTAGAAGCCGAATGGTAGCTATGTGAAACTTACTTTTTAAATAACCCTCGTATAGCTCTAGTAAGAAATCGCGTTGACAAGACACGACACGCAGACCGTCGCGTTCGCATAGGCAGCTTCTAATTATAGGTAGTGGTAGACGTCCGACACCTGACGCGACGTGACGGCGACGTGCGCTGCGTACCTAGGCACGATCGTCGTACACGGACGTACTCGTATACAAATTGGAATTCGCTTTAGGACAACACTGCACATTATGCGCTTGACACGGTCTAGGATTCCACGAGGTGGGCATCTCGACGCTGCAACTGCCCTCCAGCATACAAACGCCGATCGTTCCGTTCGGTAGTTTGCAATACTCTCCTGTTGAAGAAAGCACGTTAGGTAGCCTAGCCGCGGACGGGCTGGGCTAGGTCGATCTCGATATGAATGCCACGCTACGCTACGCTAAGCTTGCGGCTTGCGGCTTACGGCCCACCGCATCGTGCCGCGCCGCCAACTAACGTAAGAGTAGGTAGGCTAACAAGTAAAGTAACTTTAGAATACGAACCACAAAGCTCTTCGCATTCGTCTTTAGTCAAAGGTAAATCGCGATTTTGCGCGCACAAAGATGTTTTGTCTTTGTCGGCGACAGTGGCAGTCGCGGCCGCAGCAGCAGCGTAGAACGGACGACACGACTTGAACGGAGCGTGGTAAAACCAACCGGCTTCTTCGAAATCCGAAATTTTGTACAAAGATACGCTGCATCCGGATTTTTTCAACATATGGCACCGATTGTCTGTAAACGTGAATGACGAAAGTTTAGCGTGTCAGCGTGTCACGTCACGTCACCTCGCCTCGCCTCGCCTCGTACTCGTACACTTTCATCTTTCAAAGACCAGAGCAAGCTGCGTACCTCAACACCCGAGTATACATATAATTATATTGTATGTATTATTTTGCGCGTTACCTACGCGTACCTAATATACGAGGTAGTTTCGCATCATACATAGGTCTAGGTACTAGGTAGAACACCTAGTTACCTACTTACTCCCGCACATCCGCACTTTTACGCAGGCACCTACGAGCGCAACCCACTCCTACACCCACACACCTAGTCACCTACACTAGGTACAAATAGACGCAGCTACCTACAGGTGCAGGCGCTGTTCTGCTTCGGCCGAATGCTCAAAATGCTATTGCTTTCCCCAATCCTTCGATTCGATAACTCACCGGACCAGGTCCGCGTCCGAGTGCTTTCCTTTCGGTTCGAAATACACCAAGGCGAAATTGAGTAGGCTACCTAACCTACTCCCAAGTGTTAAATCTTCATCACAGATACCTCCGCTCCGAGTGGCGTAACCAGTAGCCAACTGCAACGTCGCTGCATCTTCGATACGATCGCGTAAAATTGTAAATTTTTCAAGCAAACGACGTCGTAGCAGCAGCAACCGTCGCAGCGTAACCTATCGAACTGAATCGCTTGCGTAAGGCGTGATGCGATGCGCGCTACTTTTACGAGTACGAGCATAATATGCGCATTGTGCCATATACGAGTATACCGCCGATAACAGATTATGCTAGTAAATAGTAAATATGTAGTGTTGGTTAGGTACTAGAAACGGAAGACCAGCGCAGCGCAGCGACCAGCTACACGTACACACCTTTGGCTAGTTTACGATGAATTTGAGTTTGAGCGCAACCGATGTGGCTAACTATAGCGAGAGTCAACGCCAACCAGACGTTGCCGCCGATCGGCGAGAACTTGTTGAAAAATATCGTCGTTCCTTTTGGCCACATTGCAGACTACGTACATTAATCGCTTCCTCCTTGGACGGATGGGGCGACCTTAGATATTTTGTTCGCGTTGCAATCGCAGTTGAGTCTGGAAATAGGTAGGAGGAGGTATACTACGAGCATAGATTTGATAGGTACGAACGAAATGTGAAGAAAAAAATTTTCCGCAACGCGTTAACAATCGAATTTTCGAGCGCACGTTCGAGAGTTGATAAACATTGGCGCGACCAGTTGACGCGTGTCCGACGCGACGCCGTATATACGAGTGGAGTGGAGTGGAGTGGAGTGGCTAACTACTTGTTCGCGTATACTCCTTGCGACTGACTACGATCAGCGCGACGCTACCGCAATTGCAAACCAAGACCACCGATCGATGGGTGCAATTAATTACCAACCACCACCACCAAGTGGGTACGTAGGTACAATAATTTGTACACACCCATTACGAAAACGATCATTATGCATACCTAATCATCGAATACTGACACTCGTAAATTCGATACAATCATCTACATAATTATCTACGACGCGACCAAGTCAACAAAGTGGACGTAACTTGACTTGTAAGCTAGGATTCCTACACAAAGGTACACATAAATGTAGGTACACTACGTACATGTAGCGTAGCTAACGAGTGTGCGAGCACATACTCGTACCTTACCTACTACCTAGCTGCCAAGTATACAGAGTACCTACGTACTGATTAAACGTGTGCGATAAGTACACGTATAATGCAGTGCACCGTACAGCAGGTGCGCGTACACGTTATCGTTAGGAAAACCGAATCGTATCAAGCACACACTGATTTCTGGTAACCATATTTTGCGTATTATCGCGTCACGTCGCCTTCGATTGGTTGGTTGGTTCCGGCTATTGCGCTTTCCCTTTCGCTATGAAACCGCGTTGACGTACCCTTATCTTATTTGTACCTAATACCAATAATTAGTACATACCTAATACACGCGTATAGAAGGTAAGAAAATAAAATGAGATACGACATTCGACGTATCGTATGTAATACGTTTGCGTATATGTACGTAGCTACAGTCTACACCAGCTACTCGATATACACATATGTGATGCGTTTTGCGATAATGGCCCTTGTGGTGCGAATTCGATGTTTTCAGGAGAGCAACATTTTCGATATTTTGGTAGATCGAACTCTTCTGCATCATCTGAAAAAATTGTTTTGGCCAAAACCAAAACCACCTAGAGATACAAGCCATGAACGTAGAAAGGCAACGTCGCATTTTCAAGTAGTAGACGGCCGACTTTCCAATCCGTTTTTTGACGATAACTCGGGAAATATTCATCGAATCGACATTCTGACAACACTCTAACGAAAGGAAATTTTCTGCTCTACAATTTTGGTTCAGATCAATTTTCACAAAAAATGCTTCGTTCGCTCTGAAAATGAGAATATGTGAAAATATGCATATCCAAGAAAACATTTTACGCTGAGAAATCGAGGTATTTTCGTCAAATCGAAATTTCAATAATTTTAGGGTGAAAGGATTTTTTTCGCTCTACAATTTTGGTTCGTATCAATTTTTACGAAAATCGCTTCGTTGACCGGGAAAATGGGAAAATTTGGTAGACGGCCAACTTTCAAAATCAGTTTTTCGACGATAACTCAAGAAATATTCGTCAAATCGAAATTCCGACTACACCAAACAAAAGTAAATTTTTTGATCTACAATTGTGGTTTTTATCAATTTTCACAAAGAAGTGGTCGTTGACCTCGAAAATGAAAAAATAAATAGTTTTTTGACGATAACTCAAAAAATTGGTCGAATCAAAAATTGAAGGATTTTTTCTGCTCTACAATTTTAGTTCTTATCAATTTTCATTAAAAACGCTTTGTTTATCCGCGAAATAGGAAAATATGAAAATTTGCATATCTGAGAAAACAGTTTTTGCTAATGAATCGAGGTATTTTCGTCGAATCAAAACTTCAATGATTTTAGGATGAAAGGATATTTTTTGCTCTACAATTTTTGTTCTTATCAATTTTTACGAAAATCGCTTCTTTGATCGGGAAAATCTGGTAAATCTGGTAGACGGCCCATCTTCAAATACAGTTTTTTGACCGTAACTCGAGAAATATTAGTCGAATCAAAATTCCGAATACACTAAACGAAAGTTAATTTTTCCCTCTACAATTTTGGTTCGCATCAATTTTTTTGAAAAACACTTGGTTTGCCCAGAAAACGTATTTTCAATTGCTCAAGTCGGCCGTCTTCGGCAAGGTTGCCAAATTTAAATTCATCGCTTGTAGTGTCTAGGTGGTATACTAACGTCTAGATTGATTGTTTTGTTTACATTCATGGGGTGCTACTTCGATGAATTTTTACCAAGTCCAGTGCTACATAATACTTTATATTCAAAATTGGAAGAGAGTAAGGGGTCTAATCGAAATTTTTGTAATAACTAAAAGTATTTGTACAACTTCAAGCTACAACTTTTGTTTGAAAATTTTTTCAATCGGGCCCCTTACCTCGCCCCTTGTTTTTAAAAATGTATTTGAAGGAGTTGGATTATCCAAAATTGGTGGGGAGGGAGGGGTCCGATTGAAATTTTTGTTATTGCCAAAATTATTCCTAGTACTTCAAGCTACAACTTTTGTTTGAAAATTTTTTCAATCGGGCCCCTTACCCTCCCCCTGTTTTCAATAATGTATTTGAATGAGTTGGATTATCCAAAATTGGAGGGGAGGGAGGGGTCCAATCGCAATTTTTGTGATAACCAAAAGTATTAGCAAAACTTCAAGCTACAACTTTTTTTTTAAAACTTTTTCAATTGAGCCCCTCTCTCTCCACTTATTTTGCTTAACACTCCCAAAATACTAATTAAAAATTAAAGGGGGAAGGGGAAATGGGAAATGGGTCCAATTGAAAAATTTTTGCAACAAACTTGTAGCTCAAAGTTTTAGGAAAAATTTTGGCCATGACAAAAATTGCGATTGGACCCCCTCCCTCCCCTCCAATTTTGGATAATCCAGCTCATTCAAATACATTATTGAAAACAGGGGGAGGGTAAGGGGCCCGATTGAAAAAATTTCCAAACAAAAGTTGTAGCTTGAAGTACTAGGAATAATTTTGGCAATAACAAAAATTTCAATCGGACCCCTCCCTCCCCACCAATTTTGGATAATCCAACTCCTTCAAATACATTTTTAAAAACAGGGGCGAGGTAAGGGGCCCGATTGAAAAAATTTTCAAACAAAAGTTGTAGCTTGAAGTTGTACAAATACTTTTAGTTATTACAAAAATTTCGATTAGACCCCTTACTCTCTTCCAATTTTGAATATAAAGTATTATGTAGCACTGGACTTGGTAAAAATTCATCGAAGTAGCACCCCATGAATGTAAACAAAACAATCAATCTAGACGTTAGTTAGGTGGTATTGGCCAGTGTTGGAAAGAACGCGTTCATGAATGGTGAGCGCGCGCTCCGCTCACCATTTACTCCGAGCGGCTGAATTGTTTACGCGCTCAGACTCAGAACGCAACTGAATGCAAACTCTTCTAGCGGTTCGTTTCGTTTGCTAATGACGATTGTCAAAGTTTTCATCTCAATTTCATTCAATTTTTGTATGCTTTATTAAACACTTTTAATTATTTTGAAGGATTCCGGTGAAGTGAAAACTGTTTTTGGAACTCGTTTTAATAATTTTTTCAACTATCTGATTCAACTACTCAACATAAACTTTGTAAAAATAAACCCAAATAAGTTGAAATTTAATTTGTTTATCATAAAAAATTATTACAAATTGAATTTAAACAATTTAAATGACTGGTTGTAGTGTTTTATTATACCTAGAACAAAATTATGCTTCACTCTGTGAAACTCAGGGAAGAAAACCAATTGAAACCACAACCAGGTAAAACCACCACCACCAGATATTTCAATTGGTTCTCAAAACCATTTGAAACCATTACAATGAACTTCAAAAATTCATTCAAAAACCACCACCAAAAAGAACCAATTCTTTTCGAAAAGGCAGGGAAGAGAACCGTTTGAAACCACAACGAAAAATCATTTGCTGAAATAACCACAACCACAACCACAAGAAAGTGGATCGAAAATAAATAACCACAACCACAACCACAAGAAAGTGGATCGAAAATAAATAACCACAACCACAACCACAAGAAAGTGGTTTGAAAATAAAAAACCACCATCACCACCACCACCATTTTCAATTTCCTTTACAATGAAAACCAGAACCACCACCAATTAATGGAATTGGTTCTTTTTGGTTCTAAAAAGAGAAATTGTGGATTTGAAAGGGAAGGAGGGGTCCAATCAAAATTTTTGTTATGACCAAATTTATTCCTAGAACTTCAAGCAACAACTTTGATTTGAAATTTTTTTTAATTGGGCCCCTTACCTACCCCCTGTGGCCTGTTTTCTTCATTTTTCTGATTTTTCAGCGCTCTGGAAAGTGGAAACATTATTATTTTTTGTTTTTTATTTGAATGTATATTATTTAATTTAAATTTATTGCAATATTGCGTTTGTAACTTGTAGGCAAATTAATTTTTTATTCAAATTTCAAAGATCTGATCTTTTTTTAGTTCTTTTGTGGTATAATAGGAAGCACGAAAATGGTTCCATCTGGTTCTGATGGTTAATGCCATAGATAAATGGTTTAAATGTTGGGAAATATTTTCCATACTACGAAATGGAAGCAATTCGATGAAAACCAATTGAAAAACCAAAACGGAACCACCACCACCACCACCACAACCATTTGAAATGGTTTTTAATTTGAGAACCACCACCACAACCATTTGAAATGGTTTTTAATTTGAGAACCACCACCACAACCATTTGAAATGGTTTTTTAATTTGAGAACCACCATCACAACCAATTAATCAAGCAAAACCAAAAACCCAGAACCAGAACCAATCAAAAAAAAAAAAAATTAAATGGAACTACTTTAGCACCACAACCCTTTGAAAATTTTTAAAAACCAAAAACCAATTGGAACCACCAGTAATTTCAAAATTTTCTCAAAACCACCATCACCATAACCAATTGGGTCTCAATTGGTTTTCTTCCCTGGTGAAACTACAACAGTGATAACTTGAAAGAATCTTCGTCATCTATGCCGTATACGTGATTGTGTGCCGAATAAAATTGAGTTAGTTCTTTCATTAGGTACCAGCAAAAATTTTGATTTAAAAAATTACGTAAAAATAAATTTGTTTTCACAGATACACACACCCAAACTAACACATATTATTTCTGTTTTTTTTGGTACATAAATAACATGAAAATTTAATTTTTGATTGGTATATTGCTCTTCAGAAATTTAATTATTCACTGATAAGTTCATTTCTATACTTCTAAACATGTTATTATTAATAATTTTAAGGAAAATCGAGAGAATAGGATGAAACTGAGACAAAAACTTCGTAAAACCTGTAAAAATTCACAGTAAACAAATTACCCTATAAAGAGTGATAATTGAATGCTGCTCAGTTTGTGTTCACCAAAGAATCTCGGAGCGCGTTCAGCTCAGATTCTTTACTGAGCGCGTTCTGAGTATTGCCAACACTGGTTTTGCCAAAACATGACCGTCTACATTTAACAGGCCAGGAAAGCTCACTTGACAACGCTGTAATATCTCGACGGCGTAGGCTGACTTTTTGGATTCTCCATAAGACACAATGCTAATTAATAATGCAATAACTCGAAAACTATCAATTTTACAAAAAAAGTCAAAGAGACCTTTTTTAAAGAGAATTAAAAGAGCTTTCCATTCATATATAAATTTTTTGAATTTGAGTGAAATTGACGAAATTGGCATTTTTCACTTTTCACTAAAAATTTTACCAAATCCAAAAAAATTCTATATCAATAGAAAGCTTATTCAATTTTCTTTAAAAAAGGTCTCTTGGACTTTTTTCGTAAAATTGATATTTTTCGACTTATTGCAATTTGAATTAGCATTACATCTTATGGAAAAACCAAAAAGTCAGCCTACGTTTTGACGTTGCCAAATTTAGCCTTCCTGGCCTGTTAAATGTAGACGGTCATGGCCAAAACCGTTTATTCGTGAGATTGATGGCGAAGATTTTAAAAAAGGGACCTTGTGGTGAATGGGTACAACAGCCAGGCTAGAATATGAAATTGAGGTACTCCAGTGAATTTTTGTGTTCTCGTCGCCAGTGTTGTGAAACGGGAATTTCCATTTTGCGGGAATGGGAATTGTTCCCGGGAATTCCCGGGAACGTTCCCACCTTCATCAAAACCGGGAATTCCCATTTTCAAATAATTTATTTTTTGAAGCAAAAACGAGATTTAAGTGATGTAATGATGTTTAGAAATGTCAATTTGAATGAAAATTGGTATTGATACCCTAGAAATACTTGAAATTAATAAAATTATTCAGGTATATCGATATCCCATATTTTATTTTTTTAGATGGTAATTTCAAGGTAATTCTTCAGGTTATTACCACGTGATTGATCCAATTAAAATATTCTTTTTAATTTTAACATCAATTTTTGACCATTTTGAGGGTATTAAAATGTATTTTAATACTGAGGGAAACAACCTGGTACCTTTTAATACCAGGAGGTGTCTAATAAATCTCAATATAATCAGAATTTTTTTTCTTGGAAATATTTTGGGCATTCCCGGGAACTTCACAACACTGCTCGTCGCTGCAAAGACGTTGTCGAACAGATTTTTCGAAAATCACTTTAAAAAATTAATAAATGAGCGAGTGTCATCATTATTTTGTAAGAATCTTTTTTTGCGTTTTTCTCAAAACATGACTTTGGCTATTACTGAACTTTCGGTAGACGTAGAGAAAAGACTAATGAAGTTAGGTGAAATCTGTTTGCGCCATTCGATTCCTCGTGAAAATGTGAGTCGATATCGACAATAAAAAAAAAAAAAAAATCGATTTCACCACAAGGGCCCTAATCGCAAAACGCATCACATATAGGTATAATATACTCGTACGCCTATATGTCAGATTTGGGTCGGCGCGGCGCAACGACAGCGTCTATTTTACGAGTGGTACGAGTGACCTATCTGATTGTCTAACCAAAAATTTGGTTCCCATTCCCATTACCAAATCACATTCTATTCTGCTCTGTATCTAACGTAAATAATATGGGCCCAGTAAGTAGTAACTACGCGAGGACTAGGCGGTGAAGGTAGGTATAGGTACAAAATTTAATAAAACACGTAAGTAAGTACATTATCACAGGCGAAAAGGCCCGAGTGTAAAAAATAAAATAAAAATAAAAAAACAAAAAACAAAATGAAAATAATATGAAGAGATAATACATCCGTAAACCTATGTAGGTACAATATGTATGTACTATGTACGTATACTATTAAAAAAAAAGAAAAACATAAAAAAAAAAAAAAAATATGTGGTAGATCTAGATACTTGTCGTACATCGAATACAAAATACATACGTAAACGTATAACGTACAGGTACAAGTAAGGTATTCGTACAGAAGTTATCGACAGAAAGGTAATGCAATTTGCAAATACAAAAGTAAATTAAACGTCAAAAAAATACGTAGATATATCTCCGTCGGTATAATATTGCACCCGTTCCGTCCCAACGTCAACGTCGGCACCGCACCGCACCGCACCGCACCGCACCGGCCCGGTCGCCTCCCGGTGCTCGACCCAACGCAAAACACATCCTTCATCCGATCGCAGTAGCAACAACAGGCAGAGGCAACTTCTCGGGTATTTCGTAGGGTTTTCGTTTTTTTTTTTTTTTCTTCTTCTTCTTCTTCTTCTTCTTCTTCTTCTTCTTCTTCTTAAATGTAGGGACGCAACTCAGTAGGTAGGTACGTAGTTTATATAGGTATTAGATACTGTACAGTATATTTTTTTTTACAAATACCTATTAAGCGAAACGGCAGGTATACGTACGAGTACAACGTATGGATATGTCGGGTAGGTAGAGGTACCACATACGCGCATGTGAAGTGGTACAATCGTGTTGTAAATCAGTACCCCGTATGCTTTGGAGGTTGGACGCACAATACAGCTGTACCTTGGGAATGAGATTGAAGTAGGTTGCGATGGCGAGGCAGGCGTTGAGCCGTACTCACGCTCGAGGTCGATTTGCTTTTATCTCAAACAGCTTACGCACAAAATATACTTGCAGCAAACTAGTCGCTACGATACAAACTATCTGCAATACCGACCAACGTAACACGTATAAGTTGTTGTCCACCAACAAATTATAGTCACGCGACTCTTTACTCCTGGAGTGATGTTGATACTGCAACATGGTATTTATTCTATGCTCCACATTGCTCAATGACGTCTGCAACAAAGCAATATCGTACCGTACGATGTGACAGTAGGTAATAGGTATACTCGTAGCGTAGCGTAGCGTAGCTGGTTAGTGGTTAGCCTAGGCTATAGGCGTACATCTACGTCTACATATTACGTTTATGTTGTAAAATACGTATACTAACGCGAGTGTACATAGTAAATACGTGTGTATAACTGGTGCACGTATATATATGTACACATTCGTTCACGTGGTCGAGTTTCGACCAGTCGCGACTGTTCGATTGCGGAGTCTATTTTTAATGTACGGTACGATACGGTACGGCGCGACGCCACAGCGGTCCGAAATGATCGATCGAATGGTGACGACTAGCGACAACGAACTAGGAAAAACAGGAAAGAAGAAAAAAGGTAGACAATATTTTGTTTGTTTCTGCGGAGCGGAGGTGACTGGCGTCAGCGGCGTGTGCTCTCTCGCCGGACTTTTAAAGCCTGTACGGCAAAACGCAGTAGGATCACGCGGCACTTCGAAAAACTTTCGTTACGAACAAAAAGAAAAAAAAATCTCAGGTAGGTAGGTAGGTAGGTAGGTAGGTAGGAAGATAACAACGAGTAATACGATTCGAATGTGTAGAACATGTCAACCAAAGTCAATTCGACGGAGGAGCGTCGACGCGTTTCTTTGCGAAAATAGATCGCAAACTGAAACAAAATTGAAAATACACAGCTACGACTACGATATCTTCGTTACGACACGTTTGGAGGTAGGTAGCAGGTACTCTTATAATATTTAGGTATATAGTATGGAAAACGAGTCGTTTACTCGTCTAGTCGTCACTCGTAAATCTGCGCTACACGTTCAACTAATTCAGACCCGACCGAGCAGAAATTTGACTCGCCGAAAGAGCACACGTCGCGTCGCGTCGCACAGGCTTCGCAGCCATATTATTTCGAGCAGCTAAGGTAAATAATTTTTCGATATTTTGGCGAATTTTTGAAAGTGGCGAAAATAGCCCGCTGGTAAATCCGTCTTTTATACCTATTCAAAAATTGTTAATTCCAAGACCCAAATTCGCAAAATGTAGGTATAACGGTATAACGGTATAACGGTATAACGGTATGATAACGATATAAGATATTAAAGTAGATCCCCAAACCAACCTCCCGAGTCGATCGCGACCAATTTCGAAGCGATCTAGAGTCTCGAGCGAAAATTGACTATTCTGCAGCACGCTGGAATCGCTCCAGACGACGCTCGCTCTAGGTATACTCAATCACCTTCGACAATTAAAAACTTGATCCAAACCTCGCTCGGTGCGCTATCATCAGTCGAAACTAGAAAATCTTTAAAAGACAACAGTCACTTTCGCTGCAAACTCTAACGTAAAACCCCGATTTCAAGAATTTTATCTCAAAAATAGTATACTTAATACCACTACCTATCGAAAATGTTTGTAATTTTTTTTCTTCTTCTTCTTCTTCGCCAAATGTCGAAAAATCAACTTTGACAGCTCAAAAATACGTTCCAAGGTCTGCGTAACGTAACCTGATCTTTCCATAAGCTAAGATTCTCTCGAAAAAACGAGAAAAACACGTAGCACGTATAGCTACTCCTACTCGTAGAATGCTAGATACCTAATTAGTAAATTACCTATACACGCAAAACTATCGCGATTGGAAATTTTTTCTATCCATTACGAATCAACGTCGACTATAGGTAAGGTACGTTACGTATTACGTACCTAGAGTAATACTTATATCGATTTCGATACGTTGTTGCATACGTAGTCGATCGTATCTACATACATCGTATTCGCATCGACCGGCCGAAAATATTTCACGTTATTTTCTCGGGACACGAAAGGAAAATAAAAAAGCTAGGAATATACCTACGACGATTACCCAACGACAACGCACGTCTGTTTAACGCTTTCAAATCAAATGAAAACCGATACGGGGTAAGTTTGGTAGGGAGCTAGGTACGTATACGTACCTAGGTAGAGTACAGGTACTGGCCAAAGTTGAAGAATCGAAATGGCGTAAAAAAATAAAAATGAAAACTCACCGTAACATTCATCACGCTTAAATTCATTTCTTCGATTTCTTTGTTGAATTGCTCCCATTGATCGTACCTAGAAAAAGTAAAATAAATAGATAAAAATGAGATAAATAGGTAGTAGGTAGCTAATACGCGACGCGACGCGACGCGACGTGACTACTCGTATAATACGTATAATGTAGGTACATCAACTAAGTATGTATTTGTAGATAAAAATGGTTGCCACGAGTATCGTGACAATTATTATAGCGTCGGTACAGATTAAGAATATTATTACCTACATAAATATTAATATTTATTGGTTGGCACAGGCGACAGACAAACAAATACGTAGTTACATTACGGTGCAGAATGGTTGATACTTGATTGATAGTTTGTAATTTTTTTTTTTTTTTTTTCTTTCTTTTTCAAGGAACGGCGAAGACGCGCTGCAACGTCGAGCAAAGTTTACGCGTACCTACGAGTACAAATACGGGTACTCGCGTATATTTACGTAAATACAATACATACTTACTATCTATGTATCTATACGTATTTGTATGTAATCGCTGCATTGCAATCTTAACGAGATCGAGTAGACCTGCCTAAGCCTAAATTAACAAACAGAGAGACAAAATGAAAACTTTACTAACTTTATCACCGTTATATACAAGTTGACCAGTTTCTCGGAAAATCGAGAAAATTGATTGTCAACGCAAACGCTATAATAGCCGCCGCTAGATGAAACGCCTTGATAGTCGGACTGAGCTAACCATTGATAAGGATGAACAATCGCTCCGGAAGGATCTTTTACTGCGAATCCGGCCATACCGTCACCTCCTCTCAACACCTGTAAAAATTCAACGGAAATAATTTTACCGTACGTACGTAGGTAGGCAGGTAGGTAGGTAGGTAGGTAGGTAGGTATTAGGTACGTTTAGCAAACAGTGTTGATGATTTCTACCGCGTAAAATTTTAATAATGTTGCAAAATTAGTCGAGACTTTTTCATTCTGTACATCAAGAAAGGACCGTTATACAATGTCTGTGGGTATCGTTGTTTACGAGTTTGAAAAAAATGCGTAATCGCAAAAACATGGCGGACCAGCGTGCATGCTGCGCATACATTTACCCCTCGTGTTATCAGAAAAGGGCAAGAGGGAGTATGTGGCGGCATCGCTCTATATCCCATCAGCGTTTACTAATTTCGTAGAAAATTGCGAAAAGATAATTTAGGTACATACATAATACGTGCCAGTCGTGCCTCTACCTATGTATGTAATGTACATTGTATGTATGTAGTTACTTACATACTAGGCAGTATACGTATTACACCTTACACTTGCGTATCTGCGTAAGTGATCGAATAGAAATACGGGTAAAGAAATTCGAAGAAAACGAATGAAATGTCACCGTACTTGTTTGTACGTAACTACGTACATACCACCTAACCTAAACCCTCTATCTACTGATAAGATAATAGGTACAAAATAATACGTATTATAATTAAATAAGTACCGGTAGGTAAGACAGTATTAGCTAGCAACTACCTGGAAATTGGCGTAAAACGTGGCGCCTGGTTGCACGTATTGATAGTAGCAGTCTTCTTTTCCGGCGTCTATTTTTACTTTGTAATCCATCGCGACAGCCGGCAAATTTTCATACCAAACAGCGTTTCCCGTAGGCGATACGCCGTTTACGGCGCCCCACGAACCAGGAACGTACACCACCGAGGAGCAGAGAATTACGGTCGCAAAACTAACCCACGTATTCATGATGTGTCGTTTATTTTCGCGTCGTCGATTGTCATTTGTCACAACCTGCCGATTTACAATATAATCGTATTACATATGATAACATAACATGACGTTAGTATTGTAATGAAATGAAAGTTTTCCGTTTGTAGTTTACCCTTGCTTATTTGCGAATTCCGAATGCGAACTCGCGTCTCGTCCGAGCAGTCTGACGTCTGAATAATTATTATCTATACTACGTTACAAACAGCTGGGTATGGTATGGTATAGATATGGAATATGGATTATACTCGTAGTACAGACGTAGGTACGACGTTCCGTTCGCTCGCTTGTCGGTTCCATCCATGCACGTACCTCTCTCTACCTTCTAACGTGTACCTAAGTAATGATCGCACGGACACGAATTATTATTTCTACTAAAGCCAACGAGTATGTACCTACCAAAATAAAAAAAAAACCTGCGAAATAACAAAATACAAAAAGTACCGCACATAATTACCTAAAATTCGAGCTTTCAACCGTACCAATATGCGACCGCGCTCGAACAACGAACAAGACAAGACAACACACACACACACTAAAGATAAACTTAAACTATATCGAATTCGAAACTAATAGTAGGATAATCCGAATTAAATAGAAAAATGAAAAATCCTCGTTCTCGACGAAATAAAATCGCATGAAAAGATAAACACGAAACACCACAGAGTATGACAGTGACAGTATTTGACAGTAGTCACTCTCACTACCGAACCGAACTGGATCTTGACATTCTTGACCAGCCGGGGCCAGGCCGGATGCGACCGATGTGACGTACGTAATGTACGCGGCCATTTGGGTTGGGCCAATGAGCTCGCACGCTTTCTCACCGGGCGGTGAAGGGAGCGTGCATGCATGCGTATTATCTTATCAATAAAATAAATTAACGAGAGGTATTTTGGCTTCATTCGAAAATTATTTTAGTAGTTTTGCTCTTTGCTACTACTATAATTACTTTCTTTTCGGTTCGGTTTATAATGATAAAGAACGCGAAATAAAGATTTTAGAACATGGTTACGACATAAACGTCGGCATCGCGATATTTCAAATCACAGTACGGTTCACGCGTGTACCGGTAAGGTAAGAGTTAAGGTACGTACATATGCATTTTGTTGACACCAACAACGGTCGGATTCGCAAAGCTTATGCGAGCTGGCTCGTATCGTGGCTGGCTATGACATATGACTACATCATCATTCTATGATCTAGGTTCTTACTTGAAAGCGGCACCTTTACGCGAGCTATCGAATTCGGATCCGAGTCGAGAAATCCAACACCCAACACGGTTGAAAGCGAGTCCGAACGAGGCGTATCAAGATGACTGTAGACGGCGAGTACCTCGTAAAAGCGGGCGAGGAGCTGAAAAATTCGCGATTACCGCTGAAAAAACGCTTTAGAGCGTTGTTTACGTTGAAAAATGTGAAATGCGACGAATCGGTGGAGATCATTAGTCGATGTTTCGACGACAAATCGGCTCTGTTGAAACACGAACTGGCGTATTGTCTCGGCCAAATCAATCTCGCGTCGGCGATTGCCGTCCTCGTCCAAGTTCTAGAAGACGAAACGCAACAACCGGTCGTTCGTCACGAAGCTGGTAAGAATAATACGAGTACTCGGTCGCGTTCGCCTTGGTATAATATTTCATTTCGTCTTTCGTCGAATTAACTCGGCCATTCTTTCCTTCTTTCCATCTTTTTGTTTGGTTCTCGTTCGATCGATTCGTGGCGCAACAACACTTTCAGCCGAAGCGCTGGGTGCGATCGGCGCAGTTGACGACAAACGAACGTTGGACGCGTTGAAAATGTATAGCGCCAACGATATCGCGGAAATCGCGGAAACGTGTCAGATAGCTTTGAGTAGACTGCAGTTTTTGGTCAGCGGCGGCAAAGTGGAGGCCAACGTTTACGGTACCGTCGATCCTGCTCCGCCGAGTAGCGTAACGCATTTACCCACCTTGGAGGAAACGTATTTGAATGAAAATCTGAGTATATACGATCGCTATCGAGCCATGTTCGCCTTGAGAGATTTGAATACGGATGCGAGCGCGCGAGTCATCGCCAAAGGTAATCGCGCCAGACGCCGTATTCTTTTCTTATTTATACATAATATATGTATTTCGTAGGTAAAAGCGCTAAGCAGTAGGCACGAACGTGTACCTTTTTTTCAATAATTTTTTTCTTCTTCAAGGTTTTAGTTCGAAAAGCGCGTTGTTTCGTCACGAAGTTGCTTTCGTATTGGGACAGTTGCAGAATCCAACGACCGTTGTCGCCCTCGCCAAAGTGGCAGACGACGAGCGTGAAAATAATATGGTCAGGCACGAAGCGATCGAAGCGCTCGGCGCTATCGGTACGCCGGATTGCGTCCGTATAATTAATAAACACGTCGACGACGTCGACGATTTAGTTCGCGAAAGCTGTCTCGTTGCTTTGGATATTCGCGAGTATAACAATTCTTCGCAGTTTCAACCTCTGGATGGAGGCGATTGACTTGTACTTTTATATAATATACCTTTTCCTATTTCTTTTTCCTTCTTCTTTACCTACCTATTTTTAAATACACGTTTTTGTATCGCGTAATCTAACAATAAAGCTCATCAGCTACCAAATACGTATACTCGTACCTCGTTCTCGTACTCGCACTCGCGCTAAAAGAAAATATAGCAAATACCTAGGTACTAGTAAATACGCGATTATTAATAGTACTTGCGATAAAATGACGAAACGCTCGACGACGTTATTATAGGTAAGTAGTTGTACTTGATTTGAGTATTAAAAGACACGCTTTACAGCTGCTTATAATATGATACTTGATTAAGTAAGTATGTATCTTGCGGTTCCGTCACTTTCGCCGCTCAACGTATTTTTAAAACTCCATACTAAAATAAAAATTTTTAAAAAAAATACAACAGCAAAATGATTATCTCATTCGGTCGACGTAAAATTCATTACACAAAGATACGCGACAACGAAATAAAATGTAAAATAAGTCGAGGTACGTAACGGTAAAATATACCTACTAGCTCGTAGCTAAACCGAAACACCAAAATAAATGTAATATTTGAAGCGAAATCACTACAATAGGTACCGTGCTAAATTGGCATCGCATAAAAACAAAAAGTACGTTTACAACCCCTACGACGATGCAGATACGTACGTGGACATAGAGTACCTGCTACCAACTACGTACAAAACGCAAAATACCCGCCTACATACGATATAAAAGTAATAATTTGAAAAGAACGGCCATCTCGACGAAGCTATACGCTTTACGCGAGACGAGCCTAATGTTTTTCGTTCGATTGTAAATCCACCCTGGCCAGATAATGATTGAAAGGCGAAGCTAGGTACGCGTATCGGCCGACAAAGTGAATTTCGCAGATTCCAGAAATACGACCGTCCGTCGAATGTAAACTGTCGATTATAAGGCCGCTTTTATCCAACTTGACGATAGTAACGCGTTGTATTTGAGGCACTACGCTGAGAAGCGTTTCGCAATGACCAATCTGCAAAACGGTTAACACAGAACTGTAAGTAAGAGTGGTGTGGATGCGACGCGACGCGACGCGACGGTACAGGTAGCGTACGAAAATGTTGTCGTCGTTTACCGAGTGAATGGCTTTCTGTAATATGGCGTGAGGCCAATTTCGTTCGAGTAGCTCGAGCGTGCTCTGCGTGATGGCCAGAAGTCGAGCCACTAATTTTCTCGCCAAAGGATATTTCCCTATATTCTTCACAAAGGAAGGCGTCAACTCGTCGTCTCTAGCCATGACGATTCCCACGTAAAAGTTTCCATCTTGGTCGCGTTTAAGGTTATCAGGTGAACCGGGTAGACCGTCGACGAAAACGTCGTAACTTCCTTTTTTAGGTCCTTTCAAATAGTACCTAAAGGTATACCGCGTAAATAAACGAAACACGTACCTACCTATTTACTTTACCATTCTGCAGTTTAAAGGTAGCCGCGTTGCGAATTGCGATGCGGTATCGTATCGTCGCAGTTCATACATCGCTTCGCTATTCGACATTTTGCGGTCGCGCTCACGTACCTCAAAATTCGAAATTTCACCGTTTCCGCGACAAGTACGAAAGACTCGTCGTCGGCTAAAGCGACTCCATTCGCGAATGATATGCCGTCCATTAGCACGGTATTCGTTCCGTCTTTGGGATCGTATCTGATTAAGCTGCGGCGAAGAAATGAAGACGATCAAAAACCAAGGGCAAGGCAAACCGAAACGAAACGAAGAACAGGCAAAGAACGTCGCGTCGCTAGTTCGTTACGCTACGCACTTGTCAGTTGTCACTCACCGTCCGCTACCGTCAGCCAGCATGGAAAAAACCAAATTTTTTAAATCGAAATTACTGTCGGAATCCGTCCAATATACCGAGCCGTCGGAAGCCACAAACACCGAGTTGAAAATCTTGGCTGGTTTTCCTTCGATTAGCGTATCAGGTCGCACCAACTGAGTAACGGTTGCTGAAATTACAAAAATTCAGCTAAGTACGCCAATGAGGTATTAAACGATAAAACTATAAACTACATACTCGTACGTGTACGTGTACCTACGTACGTCTTGGATCTTACGTACGCGTACCCACCGCTACCAACGAATTACAAAGGATGGTAGGTATCGGGTAAACGGTGCGGACGGTGCGGTTTCTCGACTGTATAGCGCATACACTACCTACACTCGCAGACAGACTCCAATTTAACAAGAGCGTTTCGCGACAGTTTTTTTTGTTGTTTTTTTTTAAATCATAAAACTTTTTTAACGAGTCGAGTGAACAAACCAAATTGACCCTTTTGACGCTACACGTATCTTGGCGTTGACTCGTGCGAACCAAAACAAACGCACAAACCTGTGGTCGTATTAACTCTGAACAATCCGTAGTAAGCATCGGCCACGTACAACGCTTTCGAGTTGGAATCCAAATGCAATCCGAGCGGCCTACCGCAAATGTGTTCTTGATGTATGCCATCTAAAAAACGTGACAAAGTAACGTTAGGTATACGGTAAGTAGCGAGGTAGGTAGGTAGGTAGGTCTAGGTACACTGGTACAGGTAGATGTACCTATTACCTACTAGGTACGCGCTTGCACTTGAACGTACATTACGCACATGTAGGTGAAGATGAACTACCTACCTACCTACCTACCTACCTGCTACAGTCTACAAATCGCGTAAATTAGTTGATCATCGACGACTAAGTAGGTACTTACTACTTATACTTATAAGCGAGCGATATAATACAATACAAAATACGTACAGTCGTACATGGATACATAATTATTACGTTGGTGATTGATAATTATACAGGCGTGCGAGCGTAGATACGTAAATACTAAATACGTAGGTGTAAGTAAGCCACTAGACTCGTCGCGTCGCAAAAAAAGTTGCACAACCGCAAGTTCGTACAATAATGGTTTTCAGTTTCTTCTGCAGTTCTACGTACGTACAAATACATAACATAACGTACGAGTATCGAGTAATAGGTACGAGAAATCAGCCGGAAGAGGAAAAAGTAAGTACCTATAATCCCCACGTGAAAGCGTAAGAAAGTTACCAAACTCGTCGCAAAAAAATAAAAATTAAAACTTCGTAAACCGCCGAGTATTTTCCATTCGAATGCAAATCAGTTGATAAGTAGGTATACTAGGCCCTGTTTCCCTTCAAAGTTCAAACCTAGTTTTTTAGAAAAAAAATCGAATCTCAAAAAAACTCGACGCGAGAATGATATTTTTTCTTAACAGACTTCGCTCCGTGTGTATCTACCACTAGGAAAATTGAAAACCCTTGGTGCTTACTAATTGGTTTGGTGGTTGCGAGTGTCCTCTCGCCTCCTACAAAATGACCGAATTTCCGTTGGGAGCGTAAGCGGGAGGGGGTGGTCTCTATTCGAGCGTTTCAAATACGATAATTTTTACCGTTCAATACAATCAGAATACGATCGTAAATCAATATTAAATGTTCGGTTCCCGCTTTATCTTTCTACTACCGAGTAATCAAATCATGTCATAATTATTTATAGTAAGTACGCGTGTAAAGCAAAGTTGATACAAATTTTCATATCCACGCGCGTTTGATTTAGAAACGTAAAAAGCGATGAGCAACACGTAAAAACAGTAGGTATCTACAACACTGCTTAGGTACAATGATACAAACAACAAAGCGAACGCAACGGGAAAAAATAAAAATAAAAATTGCGATAGCTGTCTACTTTTGGCCGATCTGTTTCGCATTGGGCATTGCGATGTAAAGCTAATTGGTACGTATTTGAAAACATACCTCCGGAAAATGTTGAAAAAATTTGCACGATTCGAACGCGATTTCCTTCGTTAGATTACGTCTTATTTACCTATCTACATACGTACGTACATATTTATGTACTATCTGTCGTCCTTTCGATAGCCTGCAATTCAACTTTCGAATGTAAGTATACTCGCGCGTGACTAAATAAAATAATATCTATCAAACCCGGATAGCAATAAAACGAAGAAGAAAAAAAAAAAAAAAAAAAAAAAAAAGGTTGGGGAAAAAGTCGTAGACGAAGTAGATACTAGATAGGTATAGGTAAGTACTGTAAGTAGTGTTATCGTAGAGGTAATCGAGTGCAAAAATTTACCGCAAGATTTTCCAAATTTTACGAAAGGAATCAACTTATCGTCTATTATCTTCAACACAAGTCCGCCGTGAACTCCGGTGTATAAAACTCCATCGTCGTACGCGAGACTTTCCGGACCTTTGATTAGATTTTCAAATAACCGTTCGGCTCCGTCCAATTTACCATTTATAGACAAATTATCGACCAATTTTCTGGTTGGCGCTACCCTTGGAAAGAAAAAGAAAACAAAAGACGATGATCTCTCGAGTATCGTAGAAGACGTATGTAAAATGTAGGCTGTTCAATTACTCGCTAGTCGCTCCTACGATATACCTTACTTACTCGTACTCGGATGGAAATTTCGAATACGCGATACAAACTTACATAAGACGTTATAATTATTATCCGAGCGAGTATCTATATGTAGCATATCTACTCGGTACTCGGCTACTCACTCGTAAGCGGAGAATTCAGCGCTGTAGGGCGGCAATCCCGGAGCAAATAGTAGGACGAGCACGATTACGATCGTAATTAATGTAGAATATAACCAATACTTGGGATTCAATATCGACGAGATCTATGAAAAAGCAACGGGATTAAAAGAATTCTATAGGTACTACTAGGTAGGTAATAGGTATGTACATTACATACATAGGTAGCTAGGTAGCCGCGAAGCGAAACACCGATATCACTGCGCGCTTGTTGTTTATCGGATGAGTAAGTAGGGTAAGTACGTATACATAGAGAAATTGAAATTTTAAACCATAAATATTATTTGAAACATTAGTCAACACGAGGGAGATGTCTTCAGACACCTATTTACGTCGCAATTACAGCGATGTATCGCACATTTTAAGGACTCGCGTGTAGGTACCAATTACCGCAGAAATTGATGCGTGTAATGTATATAGCTGTCTTTTTGCGCGGACGAGACAAGAATGACACAACTGACTGACACCGTCCTCTTAACGCAACGTGCGTATAACGGAATATTATAAGGAATTAGCGAGTGACAAAAATGAAATACTTAGGTATGTAAATAGATCGAGATAAGTAAGTACCTACCTACCTACCTACATAGACTGGATACTCACCATTGTAGTGGCCAGTGGGTGATGTTATAATTTCGTTATTCCGCTATCCTATCTAAGAACTGACCGCTGTTTGGCTGTTTTTACGAACCTAATTTGTATTTTCGCCGCTTCAACTATAGTATTCCATTAAATTTAAACCGTCAAGCTGTCACGAGTAGCGAATAGTGATAAGATGATGATAAACCAAAGTTAGCGTTACCGTTGTTGCGTAGCCGGTTGCCTGGAGAGTGGACTTGATAATCTTGTGCTTGTGCAGTTGTGCATTCAGTCGCACAGCCGCACTACGCAACGAAAACGAAAAGGAAAAGAAAACCCAAAACCGAAAACGAAACGTTAGGCTCCCAGCTTCATAGGTGCATGCTCGCGACAATGTTATCGAATCAATTGATAAGGTGATGATAAGACTAAAAATAATTTTTTTTAAATTCGTTCAACTTTCAAACTTTCAGAAGATTGAAGATTCGACGGTATCGAGAGGTAAATTCATTTTTCTAGTCAAAATAATAATGATATACTCGTTATTTTTTACTACGTGACCGGCCAACACCGAGTTACCGTAAATATAATTATAAGCCACGCTATTAATTTAGAAAACTTTAAACTATCGTATACTTTTAATCTCAGCGCGCAGCATAATTATCAATTATTTATAATATTATACGTATTTGTCATTCAGAAGATAAGAATAACGCCGAAAAGAGTACCCCGTCGTCGATATTATGAATTGTTTCATCTCGTTACGCGCGATCAAGCCGATGCTCGCTGCCACCGGTACGACAATTATTATTATTATTATTATTATTATTATTACTTACGTATTTTACGTTATACCTACTTGTACTTATTATACTCGATTCCCATTATTTATTAACTTTTGCATTCTGCCCTGATTTTGCTCTTCTGTTCATCTGTCGTATTCGTGTATGTGCAGTGGCAAACAGTGGCAGAACCGATGCCAACCGAAAAGTCTTTTTATTCTTGACGAAACCGTACGCAAATTATTATCATTTCGTTAGTAAACCTCGGCTCAGCGGCTCGACCGTTGCTCCCTGTAAGCAGGTAAATATTTGGCGAAAACTCGAAGCGAATACGTACGCGCTGGCGCTTGTTCGTTAGGTATACCTACTATATACGTACTTATAAGCTGTCGACGTCCACAGATTGCGGCCGTTAGTAAACGAGCAGTGTCCAACAGTACATCCCCGGTGCCGTCTTACAAAAATCACGACCACGCTCACGTTTGGTTGTGGGAACGCTTCGTTGCAGTTGGTTTGCTCGGAGTTATTCCTTTTTTCATCGCTGAACCGTCCGACGCCGTCGAATATGCGGCGGCTTCGCTCGTAGCTATACATTCGCACTGGTGAGTAGCGGTCGTTTTTCGCCATTTTTTTCTTCGATCGAAGAAGCGAGTAAGTAAGTACGCGAACCCCAAATGGCAGCTTTACAGTGCCGCGTAGGCGTACTTGTTTGTACTGCGCTGCTATGCCGGTCATCGCGGATGTAGGCAAACGCGTTCGGTCGAATTACGTATGTAGTACCTACTTACTCGCTGATTTACATAATACCTCTACGTATTTTGATTTTTTTTTTTTCTTCGCAGGGGCTTGGAAGCTATTTGTACGGATTATTTACGACCAGCTGTCGTCGGTAATTTCATACCAAAATGTATTTTTTTTATCGCTTTTGTTCCGGTTGTTTTCATGTTTTACGGAATCGTAAATTCCACCCTAAGCGATCGCGGAATCCTTCACGTACTTCGTCAATTTTGGCGCTTGAAAACCACCCAGCAATTGAAAGACGAACAACAATCGAGGGTGTAAGTGACTAGTAGCAGCAGGCCAGTCCATCGTAGCCAACTAGTATAGTACATATTATTATTATTATTATTTTATTATTATTATTATTACAGCGTTTTCCCCCCTTGTTTTTTGGTGGTTCGTCGTGATTTTTTTTTCTTTCTTTCTTTCTTTCTTTCTTTCTTTTTCTCTCTCGTCATTCGTACCAACTTTACTCGATACGGTTATATACTACTAGGTATAAATATAATACTAAATGTAATGTAATATAATATAATGTATAAAATTGTTTTACGTACCTACTTATTCATTTACAGGACCTAGGTGCCTATTCGTATGTAGATATAATTATTACACGCGTTAAGATGTTACCTATTAAAAACAAATTACTTCGCGTTTGATTGAAATCGATGCCATTTACTTGGGCCATTCGAATGACCGCGTTTCGCGTACATACCGTAGATGTATGCGAAACGAATATTTTCGAAATTATTCTCGAATTAGGTATGCGCAGAGCACTGAGAAGTGGACAATACATTTTCTCAGCGTAGGAGGAAATCTTTTCAACGCTACTTTTTTGTTTCGTCCCTACGCTGAAAATTTTTCGCGCTGTCCCGGTACTAAGATAGTATACCTGACCTGGGATTGCGGTATAGATTTCCACTTTGGTACTATGTACCTACCGTTCTTGATACGCATCTTCGTAGGTAATAATATGATACATAATACCGTTTCTCTTACGTTGTGTTCGCATCGCGTATCGATTCTAATTATTAACTATACTAGGAGTAAAAGTAAAAACTCGAACTTTTTAATGTAACAAATTTGACATCGAGTATTTGCATAATAATTATTAATAACTTAGAAGCTTAACGGGCGAAAGTAATGCAAATTACCATACAAAGTATTCGATAAAAATGATAAAGAAGAAAGCTCGTTGTGGTTTTTGTGTGGTACGTCGTGAACTGACATTCAATTGTACTTACGTATAGGTAAGGTATAAAATAATATCGTAAATGACGTATAGACTTATACCTACATACATACAGTGTTACACACATACCTACGTCGAGTTAAATGCGGTAATTAATATAGACTTGGCTTACAATTACCGAAAGAGTACAACATGTGGTAATGAAATTAATATTACCTAGGTAGGTAGGTAGGTAGGTATATGTACTGGGTACTTCAATTCAATAGGTACATAGTTGTAGTTTCTCGTCTCTACCTAAGAACGATAGTGTTGTATGTACCTGCTGCCTAGAAGAGACATCAAAACACGTAGGTAGGTAGCTTGGTACTTGATAGTATAGGGTACACTACAGAGGAGCGTAGAACACGATAATATTGATAATAATTATTATAATAGGTAGGTAATAAGAAGTGATAATAAATGACGATGAAAATTTTGTACCTATACTTAGGTAAGTATTTTCATACTTGAGTCTTATAACGATACTGATAATGATAAATTTCAAATTTTAATAGAAATACCTAATAATATACCTAGTAAATACATACAATAAGGTACTTGATATAACAATAAAAACAACAACGCAAAACATATACTTAATATTGCTTTTTGGTCCACGTGCAAAAACACTGATATGTTTGAAAAATCGAATGAAAATTATTCGAGCATACTTAATAGATGAATTGGTACAGTACAGTATGATGTGAGGTACGTCTACGCACGCGCACGAGTTTGAAATATCATCGGTTTCAAATTTTCATTTTCAGGTTACTACCTATCCTATTGATAATTCTTAATTCGTGCTCGCAGAAGAATCCGTTAATTGCCTAAAAAATATTTGATTAACGAGTACCAGCCACCCGTGATTATAATCAGTAGCGAGTGATCGATACGTTTGGAATTCCTGGCTACATTACAACCGTCAGCGTCGTCGCAGCTTTGTAAACACCCTCTTACGTACCTAAATTTAAAAAATGGGCAATTATTATTATTATTATTTTTTTTTATTTATTTATTTATTTTTTTTTTGTAAAAAACACATCGGTAAATGATATTTTGATGAAAAAAAAAAAAAAAAAAAAAAAAAAAATGTCCGAGCCTTTTGTTCCATACGAATAAAGCTTATTTGAGTAAAATAGACCTACGGGCACCGATAAAAACTCGCATTCGTCTCCAATCTTGAATTTTATCCACTTGTAATAGGCATAGGTATACCTATAGTCTCACTATAGTACACAGATAAAAAGAGACTGATGCTCTGCATAGTGCCCGGTAACTATAACTACCCATAGCCACTACCAGATATAAATGTATACAGTATATCGTATGCACATAAATCAATTACTCACCTATCGTCGAAGAAAAAACCTCCGCAATGAGACATTCGTATGATTTCTGTGTCGGTGGTTAAAGTACCACTATCCAAAGCGCAACCACGAACCGTAACATGATCGCCGTTGTCATCTGTAAAATCATCGTACAATATAAAAAACACGTACACAATTAGGTAGGTAAGTACTTGGGCAAATAGATAGGTCGGTCGGTCGGTCGGTCGGTCGGTGGGTAGATATGGTCTAGGTGGGTACTAGGTACGTATATCTATTAGTGAACTAAGCGTAGCGTAGAGAGATATGTAGGTGCACGTATTCGACTCTGGATACAATACGTACCGTATTTTCCGGTGAGTTTGATGCAAGCAGTGGCTGGAAAAAGACCGTTTCTTCCTTTTCGTCCTCCCATACAAGGTGATTCCAAAATTCCCGACGTGTAATTAGTATGAAAAGGGTCGTCGCATGCTTGGTTTTGCCAGTTCAGTGAAACGCATTTGTAGCAGTCTATACATTCCGCTAAACCGGAGGTTTGGCAAAATAATGATAATAGTAGGTACAATAAATTATATACTTGGTAGTAAAAGTTAATACGTATAGTATTGCATTTGCATTTACCGATTTCATATAAGCTGGAAAAAACAATGAAAATCGTAAAATATTCGCCAACTTTCGCATTCGATGACGTTTTCATATCCCATTTACCTACAAGAAAACGAAGAAAAATTCGTTTATCAAGTCGACACATCATTACAGAAACTTGCACGTGCCTATGCGTACATAATTACACGTGTATAATGTAGATAGGTAGGCATCTGTTGCTGTACAGTACACGTCCGGAATATTGTATAGAATGATGAATAATCACGCCGCGTGTACCAAATTCGGCAGCAATAAGTACGATAGGTAGCAGGTAGTTTAGATTTAGGTTTATGGTGGTATAGGTAGGTAATAGGTATATCGGTACACGCACTCTCAAACAGACGCCTACCTACCTAGACCTGTATTTATGCGTAACCTAAGAAGGCGACCAGTAGACGTAGATGAGGTACCAATGTCGTATCCGGTATCGTTATGCAGTTGGTGTAGGGTACCTATCGGTATGTATAAAATGTAGTAGGTAAGTGTAAACGTATGAGTGGTGCCATCAGTAAAGGTGCAAATACTCGAGTACAGTTGTACTTTGTATACCTAATTATGTACGTCGCCCGCCCGCCCGCCCCCCCCCCCCCCCCGGCCAAGTAAGTAAATACATAAGTAATTAGGTAATTATACGCGTAGATCAACGAGCCAATTCGTTCGCTTTTGACGATTTTTCATTTCACGACATTTTTGACGACTGATTTGAAGTTGGAACCTTTTTGTTTATTCGCACGCTTCACTCTGGCGGATCTATGTAAACGCGTATATATTATGTGTAGTTGTACGTAGGTACATACGTATGTATGTACTTGGAAAGCAGACAAAGGTACGTAGACGTACATTGGTAGATGATTACACCTATGTAGGTGTAGGAAGAGGTACCTCTACCTAATTGACAGAAAGATGCGGTTGGTCTATGTAGGTAGGCGCACGTAATTATATGGTATAGGCCCATTCTATATAATAATTATGTACCTACTACAATGTACTTGGATAAATATAGTGTGCCTTTGCCTTTATACCTTACCTATACGTGTATGGGTTTGGGTATTGGGTATACGAGATACGACGACATATACGTATGTATACGTAGACCTGAACGTACACAAATTACACGCATTTACATAGCATATATACGTAGGTGATACTGATAGCGTATAGATACTTACTTTCACCGTTGCGCTGGTAAAGTAATAAAATTGTCGTCGCGCGTATTACACGAGAGCATTTCATTCATAACGTAAAAAATGGTGGAGCTGGAGAGTATTCGCCAATAACTGGCAATTAGTTGCCGTCATTTTACAAAATTGGTGCAAATTACGACGGATGCAATGTAGGTACAGATCAGATACGCCGCAGTACATACGAGTGTAAAATATATGCGCTCCGCTATCGAAGCGAATAATAAAAGCTGCCCGAGCCAAAAATTGTCGGCGTTTCACTTTAAGTATACTCGTAACCGTGTATCGTGTATTTCGAGCCTGCTAACCATAACCATACTGCCAGTCTGCCACTGCCACTGGCTCGATATTGAAATGCGCTATTGCGTAGTTGGGCGTGGCTGCGTCGCGTCGCCTCGCATAGGTAAACGAATTGAAACAACATTATTATTTATTACTTTTCCTTTTCCCTCGCCCTCGCCCTCGCGCTATTTCTCATCTTACCTTACGTTAATACCGCGTAATACGAATTCGTTTATTCTATTTTTTCACATTTTCAACATCAGTTTAGGTACCTACATTACAGTAACGCGGCACATATGTACACATTGTACCTATCAACGTTGGTGGGTCCGAGTACTGGGTACCTACCTACTTGGGTAGTTGGTTTGGTTTGGTAGGTGCTTGGCCTGCTTCGTGTTGGTAATTCCGTTCCCGTTTACCCAGGTGTAGGTAGTCTAGGTATACGGTACACCCTGTTCGTTTTCTTTCGTACTGTTGTAGATGGCATGGCACATGGCACATGGTACCTACTACCGCAGACCACACCACGACCACCATACCACCCTCTAGATTCCTAGACCTACACAGTACACGCAACGTATCCGGACTCGCTCGAATGTACTCGGATTATTCGCGTAGATACTCGATTTATGTACGCGTACGTATCCGTATGTAACTAACTACCTACTAGCTACGTCTCTAATCGTAACTCTAGGTACATACACGTACATTACATTACATTACATAATGTAAAACTGTATCATACTACTGTGTACATATATCCTTCTTCTCACCGAGGAATACCCCGAGTACCTAACCTATCTACTCCCACTCGTATACATCGATATAGGAAATGAAAAATACAAGTCTAGATCGACACTGAGAATAGTTCAGTTTCTTTTTTCTTTTTTCTTTTTTTTCTTTTTTATTTTACTTTATTGTAGGAAAAATTAATCGAGAGACGGCGAGACTCCTTAATAATTCGACTCGCCGATTGAACCGCGCCTAAATACCTATCTACGGACGTAGTATTACCTACCCACGTATTTGCTGTATTTTCCCCGTTAGAAAAATACCTACATACGTGGGTACAATAGTAGGTTTTAGGTTCCTACGATCGTAATTTTCATAATTACTTATTTTATTCGACGAAATACGACGAAACAAAATGAAAGTCGACAAACAAAAGCGAATCAATTTGAAGAAGAAAAAAAACGAACCGAGGTTTTGAATTGAAAAAAAAAATAGAATCTAATCGAAGAATAAAAATGATAGGTAAGTAACAGTACAATCTTATTATCTAGGTATGTAGTTGACAACCGTTCGCGGATATTCGTACGATAGTGCCGCGCCGCGCCGCGCCGTCGCAAACGGCGCACGGTTGGAAATGATTAACAAACGTACATTAAAAAAAATGAAGATAATAAATTAAAAACTGGTAAGAACTAGATTTTTTTAGGTATTTCACGAGGCAAACAACACCGAATTACCCGAGATTTCACTTTTGAACGGACAGGTGAAAAATTAGGCACTCGGGCAGTAATGGGGTAAGTATGGTACTGTACAGTACAGTACAGTACAGCGCTACAATTACAGATACAGCGCAAAACACGATGAAAGTAATCATAGGCACCGGCAAAGTACGGTGTATAATGAGACGACGACACTGGCACATTTCAGGATACACGTCCCCAAAACAAAAATATTCGATGCAATAAATTAGTAGGTATTTTGCTTTGCCTTATCAGCTGATTGGCGGGAGATGATCGCATCAAATACCAGAGCGCAGTCGATGTAGTATAGTACATTAGATAGAAAAATTTTCAAATGCATAAATACTTGACTCACACTCACTCACTCACTTACGTAACGTAACGTAACGTAACGTAACGTAACGTAACGTAGCAGCGTGTAAATGGTAGGTCGCGTCGTCGTTACGTCGTGTACAATAATCTACTCGTATATGTACTGTACTGGCACATACCAGTATTATTTTGTACTACACGTTACGTTTACGTAATGTACAACCGGTATACGACGCGTCCGTTTTATCACAGTTCGCGGTTAGTTCGCCAACGTTCGGTGCGTTAAGATTTTTTAGCTCCCAGCTTCGTAATGCCTCCTCGTTTTGGTTTTTTCAACGAATCGGAAATTGTAACGTCTCTAACTTTGCCGCCGCGCATCCTACGGTCGTCGGCGATTATCGTTTTTTTCTTATCCTTCCCGAGTCGTTCCGTTTCGGCTGCAGCATAATTACCTATAATTATACCAGAATAATACGCGAACGATGATGAAGACGAGCGGAAATGCTCGGTACCCAACCTACCCACCTATGTATAATGTAAACGTAACTTACTGGTACTAGGCGCTAATCTAATTTACTCGTCTTACCTATGTAGTCGATCTCGTTGCTCCAGTCGGTAAAATCGTCGTCGTTGGATGTTTTACCTACGTCATCGCTGATTTCCTATAAAATCCAGGTTTTAGGTACGCGTTCGTAACAAACGATATGTACTTATCGAGAATTCGTCGTGGTATTAATTATGTATTTTTTACCAATTTTTGCGTGGCGCTTTCGATGGAATTCCAGTCACCGCCGTCATCCCAACCGTCAAGTTGCGTGTTCGAGTCTAACTGCTTTCCATCTCCATCGCCGCCGCCGTCGTCGTCGTCGTCGTTCACCTTATATTTGTAATTCGAATCGACAGTCGCAGTCGCATTCATCTGCGACTGTTCATCGCTCGCCTAATAAAAATTACGATTTACGTCCATCTCTCTCGTATAAATCTGCCTATATTAAGTTATTCTACATCATTCGGGTACTAATGTACGCGATACGTGCCACGTACCTACGTACCTAGTATTACACACCCAGCTACCGATACGTATAGTACGTACGTAAACGTACACGTACGTCTCTGTAGGTGCGACGAGTATACGACGCGACGTAACGTACAGGCGAATTGACATACGTCAACGTACACTACCGTACCTACATACGTACATAGATATTACACCAAGTAGGTACGTCCACGTACGACACCTCTACCAACCTGTATTTCGCCGCCCCAATTCTCCGACTCCCAGTTTTCCTCGTAATCGGAGACCGAATCTAAAGCTTTATCTTCTTGCTCGAAAGAACCTAAGGACGTTACTTCGCTGGATGTCGTGGTCGTCGATATACTGCTGCTAGATGGCGGTTGTTCTGATGTCGCCCAACGTTCGAGCGGATGTAGTATGTGCGTGTGTGGGTGAGTGAAAGAGGTGGAGGGGGGAGGGGCGAGAGGGAGCGGAAAGAAACAAAAGGTATTAGATTACGGGTTAAATTTCGGACACTGGCAACGCCAACGCTGACGCGTTTCACTTACTGGCGCGGCGCACGGTTGATGTTAATAGCGTTAATACGGATACGTACCGAGCGAACACGGCTTGCGTATACTTCTGCTTATACGCGGAGTAGACGGTTGCGCGGATTCGGATTGACTACGATAGAATTTGGCCGTAACTGCCGTAACTGCCCAACCGGCCCAGGTGGCGGCCGCGTTAGATAAACTCGGCGTGGACGCGTGCACGTCCGCCTCTGCGTCAAAAAGTTGAGCAAAAAAAAAAGCGAATGAAAAAAAGCGCCGCACACGCGCGCGTAAGACGCAAAAGTACGTTTACATATGTAAATAAATTTGCTTTCAGAACTACCACTATATTGCATCGACTATACCTATACTAACCTCTAGCTACGTACTATTAGTAAACCTACTATAGAAGGGCAAAAACAAACTTTTCAAAAAAAATTCGAGATACGTACCCATGGATTCTCGTAAAGTCGGATCTTCGGATAATTTTTCCAATTTGCCCAAAAATCCTTTGATGGTACGAAATACGTGATCTCTGACCGATTTATCCGGATCAACGGTCAATTGACACAAGGCCGGAAGTATTCTAGAGGCTATTTCCGATATTAAAAAGTATTGCTGAGTCGCAGCCAACGCTAGTACACCTGAAAAATGTTGCTAGTTTTGAGAAAAGACGACGACGACCGGGATCTCTACGTTTTCTGCTAGTGCTGGGTACAGACGATATTAAATTTAAGAAACGAACCGTGGCGCTTGGCGGCTTCTAGCCGATGCTAGCTTTCGTTTCCTCGTAAAATTACAAATTTACGTAAACTCGATAATATATAAATGCAGAGCTTAAAAGTAAAGAACGAAAAAAAAAAACACACAAAAAAAACAACAAAAAAAAAAAAACGATGTTGGAAAGGAACGCGCGTAGTGTGCGCTGTTGTATGTACTAACCAGCAGTTCGAGCAGGTGGAAACGGATCTCTCATAGCTCGAATAAAAGCCGAAATCAAAACCTTTTGACGAATTTGAGGATGTAGATGAGTAGAAATTTTACCCAAACATACGGTGGTATTGGTGCGGATTCCACCCTAGAAAATCATCAAACGGAATGGACATAAGTAAGTGCAAGTGCGCCAAAGTCGCGCCAAGCAAACTACGTAATAAGGATGATACAGGTAGCGTGCGTACAGCTTTACACTTACTTGATCGTCTTTAGATTGAAGACGAGCAAAATGTCGCAATATCTCGACGTTTAAATTATTATAATTCAATTTCGGACTCAGGTGAATGATGGACTGTAAACGCAAATACATAATTAGTAAGGCGAGTACATCTACGACATACGACATGGACATACTACACACGTACATCATACATCATATACGTGTACGTATTTCGGTTTGATACATTACATTTCAGTTCGTAGATGAAATGCCTGATACGAATTTAAAACCGCTATGTTATGTATGTGTATGTATATGTACATGTACGTACTACGCGTATGCATGCGCTACCTCACTGGCGAGATAGTTGGGTGTTCAAATAAACCTAGTCATTTTTATTTTAACGAGCACGTTTAAATACGTATGTACGTAGATCAGTAATCGAGCGTTTATAAACCCCAATCTTTCGCAAATACGCGCCTCTTTTCGTGATGTTTTTCATTAAGACTCACCTTGATAGTTTGTTCTCGAATCATCGGGTTTGTATCGAGAAAGCCGTTGACAATTTGCGGAAATATTTGATCGTTTATCGTCGAAGACTGTAGATGGTCTGCGTTAAAAAATACAAAATTTCTATTAACGAAAAAACGTACTACCTATTATGTTTTAGCCAGAGAAACTGCCTATCTACCTACCTACCGTACGTACGTAATGTACTGTACGTAGGCGTAGGTTAGTTAGTTAGTAGTAGGTATTTAGTATGGTCCACCAATTCGTATTTATTTGGCACGTGAAACAATACGGTAAGGGTAACAACTAAACAAGATATTTAGGCATACAGCAGCACTCGCAGTCTTTCGCATTTGGCGCGATTACGACACGAGAAAATGATACGTACAAATATTTGTACTGTACGCGGATAAACGCTTTACTGGTACTTTACCGATATAGCTTTCCATTTGCTGAAGCAATTTGCCGCGAGTCGCTCTGTCGTTACAATTGAAAAGTTTCACCACGCAAGGAACTATTTTTTTCTGGTACTCGACATCGTCCAACAAATTACCCAACTGCAAACGGCGCAAACAAAATTTACGAAAACGTATAGACTATGACTATAGACAATGGTGGCCATTTCTTACTACCTTGAGCAAGGGAGTGAGGACCGCGGCTCCGGCGTCGCCATACTCGAACGCGTTTATCAGATGCGGCAGTATCTTATAACGACACGCGCGATTCGGAAAGTGGTCTAACAAAGACGTCAACGAAGCGAAAAACTTGCTTTTCTCGCTTTTATCTTTGATATGAATTTCCTCCAGGAATAATAGCGTGTCGATGAGATCGTTTTTGAAAAAGCCGTCGTTCTTACGACACCTAGTTATCACGTCTGCTGGATTTGGTCTGCAACTAGCCTTGACCGATACGAGCTCGTTATAGACGACCATCAATGACTTGGGAATCTGTTGGTTCGGGTGCAAATGAGACGAATGAGAATATTAACGGCGCGCACGCGAGTAATACCTAATCGTTGCTCTTACACTTATTACGCGTTAATATAGAGCGAATACCTAAGCGATGCGCCAAGGTAGTGCCTAGTACCTGACCTATACTACCTAGACCTACGTACGCACGGTGCAAATTACCGTATCGTCCGTATCACTCTTACCTACTCGTATTATCCCAAGTCCGAGGGAAAAAAGTTTCGAGTGCTGTTTGCTTAATCGTTCGCCTACGGCTCTGTTAGCAAAGTGGCGGCACTCGTGTTTGGAATATGCTCGTCATAAACCCGATCGGATCGAGTAAATCTCAATACCGATGTGGAAAGTGGATATATTATTTTGTAGATTAAATTAAAGGAATACCTTTTGCGTATTACGTAGCGCCGACTGGTGAGGTAAACAGCCGTTATACACTTCCCAAATTAGACAACCAAGGCCCCACATATCGGTCGAGCTGGAAACGATCGATAAGTAATTGAGTAAGTAAAATCATTTTTTTAGTATTAGGTACGTCTTGGTTTACGTTTACAAGCACGCGCAACTTACCATTTAGTACTTTGTCGTTGATTATTAGAATCGGTTTTTTCGGGCGGGCTATATTTTTCTAGCGCGGGCAATATTTTTATGGGAACGCCATCTCCGTCATTGACGCCGGTCATATGTTCAACGCAACCTAGTTTCCATTCGCCCGCCAAATTAACAAACACCGAAGATATGCAAACGTTATTGTGCTTCAAGTTTCCGTCATTATTCAAAAAACTTAGAGCTCTCTGAAACATACGAGCGGAATTCGGTTATCTCTCCGACGATCGATTTTTTTTTTTAAATTTTTATCGTAACTATCGCGTAATAATAACAATATGTAATATTATACTAAACTGTTATTTGGAAAATACCCCACGACAAGTACAAATCTTTCTCTTGATTGGTCCGGCAGGAATTCGTCAAGTACGCGTTCAGCGGTTCCACAAATTCGGTTACTAGTAATAATGCTTTATCCGTCTTCGCAACAAACAAAACACAACAAAGACGCGGTTTAGAAAAAACAAAACAAAACTACATACTCATTTGCCTGGCCGAAGCCGCCGATACGCGCTTACCTCGTGACTATCGATATACTGCAAAATGCTGGGATGTCTTAACGTTTTCAAGCGTTTCACCGAGTTTCTAGCCATTCTAATTTGATTCTCCGTGCTGGTCTGGCAACTGAACAAAAATATCGAAACGTCGTCTCCGCCATTCTAAAACGTCGTCGATTTGATTTTATCGTATATAGAATACTGAAAATAACAGGTACTATGTGAAATGTTATTAAATTTCAAATACCTACCTTTTTTTTGCCTCTATGCAAACTCCACACACTGTCTTCGGAAACGGAGAACAGAGATTCGCCGATCTCGTAAGAAAAGTCCTTCGACGCATCTCTCGAGAAGAATGACCACATTTCGGCGCAACGATGATGACAATAATAACAACAGTCGTCTCGTACAAATTACACGTAAATAATTCGAGCGGAATGAAGTGAAATAAAAGCAATCATCGCGACAACTGCTGATAGTGTTGAGGTGGTTGGTTCGCACTTATTTTATTTTGACCCTACTAAATTAAATGAACTAATTTTGCTAACAAATGTAAGTTTTCGGCCCTTTATCCCGATTGCATCGTCATATTATTTTTAGTTTTAGGTAGGTAGTCGATTTTTTGGATAATTAAATAAAATTCTTCAATTATAATTGATAATCGCCAACTCGCGGCCCCGCACCCAACCCAATTGTTTTGTTTTGTTTTGCGTTGCGTTGCGTTGCGTTGCGTTGCGTTGCGTTGCGTGTTATCAACACTGATAACAAAAATAACAAAATCCTCCGCTCCGGCTCGGCTCCGTAATTTTTCATTTTTTCTACATTTCTTTTTTCTTTTTTTTATAATTAATTCGTTGAATTTATAATAAATAATATTCTGTTCCTGATTTCTTTATTTCAAATTTCTGCGGCCTGTGGTTCTGTCACCAGTGTCCTGTGTTGAAGATTGTACGTGGTATTACTCAGTCTGGTAGGTGAATCGTACTCTCACTCTCGGTCTCTCACTATTGTCTGCTTACTGCGTATAATAATTATTTAATTATTTACACTTACACCCTGTTTCAGATCGAGGTACCTATATGTATAAACTATAATATACCTAATCGTATCAACGGTTCGATTTCGTCATGAAAATTGAAAACTTATCGACTGCGCCATTGAGCAATTCCATTTTTATCAAACCGATGGAAATTCGTTACACAATTGTAATTATTACGTGTACTTGGTATTTTAGTACCTAAATATTCATCATTCGTATACGATTTGTTCTCGTATTTGTCAATTATTAGTCGACTATATTTTACACTATTTCGCAGAATGGAATCGAAAGAAAATGGGACTACATCGAATGCCACGATAGGTGAAGTCTACCTTTCATCACTGCCATCAAATTAGATGTTAGTTATTTTCTCGTCGATGATGATTTTGATTATATTTTTTTGTTTCGCTGTTACCAGTGTCGCGATAATCATTTTCAACGTTTCGAGGCAAACGCTGGTATGCGTTAAACAGTTTAGACCAGGTTGGATCAAGTATTATGAATTTTATTCGTTTGGCGGTTGACTTTCTGCGAAGCGAGCGCCGGCGCCGCTCCGTGCGTTGGTTCTTGATTTATTACTTCGTTGTACTACTCGTCGTTGACGCTTTGTTTTAAAAATTTAAATTTAGCCGTATACGTGCAAAACATTCCGCCCGAAGATAGAGAAGGCTCTATAGACACGGTCAAATATCCGCCTGAACTCGGTTTGACGGTAGAATTTTGCGCTGGAATAGTCGATAAGGATAAGCCTTTGGATGTGATCGCGAAGGAAGAAGTGCTTGAAGAAACTGGCTACGACGTTCCTGTGGAAAAGTTGCAAAAAATTAAAGTTTTCAAGTAACTATAAACGAATTAGTATAAATTGGTAGACAGTAGTGTTGCGTCATTATTTAGGTAGATAGGTGCGTGTGTGTGTGTGCATGTGCAATGTGCATGCTATATGCATGCGTACCTACTTCCAGGCATGATAACTACGCGAATAAAAAGATGGTCGTACTAAATGCACGACCGCGGGAATCCTAAGCAAGAAGCGACTAGCCGTAGCCGCGCGTATGTATGTAGATGTACGTACACAAACGCAGCATAATACTAAATGCCCTTCGCGCGGCGCATTTTTCCAAAAGTAGTAACCATATTGTCATCTTGTACAAAATCTATACAAGTGGTTTCGAAGCGCATTTTTATTTGCAAATCCTACGTACAATTGGTTATTTATACGTAGGTAGGTAGTTGTGAAAAAATACGTAAAATTCAGTACAAGCTGCCATTTGCGTTTTGTGTCGCCGTTAATACATATAAGTAACGTCTACGACGTTTTGTTAATTTTTCTCCAAATTTTAATCGTATATTTTTCCGGAGGAACTTGCACATAAATGTACATTTTTGTCAAGGTCCAATGTTGGAAACGCGGTCGACGAAATTCATCTATTCTACGTGGAAGTCGATGACGACATGAAGAAAGAAAAAGGTACGTTCGTTTTGTAAATGTATGTAACACGTTTATGTATTACGTATACGTAGGTAGGCGCTCATTTTTATTCGTTCGTCTGGCTGTGTACGTATTTGAACTGGAACGAGGAAGGCTATGAAAGCCGACGAGAATTTTTCAACTACGCTCTGTACAAAAATGATTACCAATTTCAATATTGTAGTCCGAAGTCCGATATAATGTAACCGTTAGATGCTCTCTTCTCTAGGTGGCGGTTTAGAAGACGAGGGAGAATACGTCGAAGTTGTCGAGTTGTCTCTGGAAGAAGCGCAGAAGATATGCGATGAAACTACAACTCTGAATAATTATTGCGGTTTTATTTACGGTCTGCTGTGGTTTCTTCACAATAAGAAAACGCCGCGCGCGCATCATCCACGTACGATGCAAACGCCACCGTCGACGAAGACGACGACGGTACGGCATGGGCAGCGCTAATAGTAAACGGCGCGGCGCGAGTCATTTTTTCGCGTTATTAAAAAACTTGGCTTATTTCGTAAAATTTTCAGCAGACGATTTCATCTGGCGACTAATCGAAGAAGGAGCGGAATTTTCAGAGACCATTACGTCGTAAAGTTATGTATTGTAAGGTACGTGTACAATGTACATACCTATTTCGATTTCCGGACTACTGATTTACCTTTTTGGTTTTTTTTTTTCTCCCTCTCTTACCGACTTGTAAAGTACGTTTCCGCATTTTATCGTATCAACATGAACGACGACCGGGCATACGATTCGAAGAAAAGAAAGAACAGCAAAAAAACGTTTCGAATCGCAGCACCGTACGCGTACGTATCTGGTAACGTCCCAATGTACGTATATAACATAACGGCGATGAAATGCTTACGCAATCACTGTTACTACCTATATTTGAATATTATGTACATTATATTGTATGTAGTATTGTAAACGAGCAACGTGAAATTCGGACCGTTACTTAGTCTAGGATAGTAATAATAAAATACTCGAAAACGTAAATGACGTGTCATTCGTTACAAAACTGCGAAGCAACCCACGCAACAACCCATTTCAGGTTTGTCAACATCAATTTAAGCGCTTTGGTCCACTGTTCTTCGGAATTGAATTGAATGCTGAAAAAGAAAGTAACACGCTTAAACTTACGCCGGCGACGTCACGCAGTCGCGTCTGCTAGGTAGGTACGTGGTACAGTTACAGTCGGATCTAGGTAGGTACTTGATGCACTTACGTGATCGAGTACGATTTCCCGGTACCAGAATCTTTGATTTTGCCTTTTTCCATACGATATGGCAAATTGAAGCCGGATTTACCCTTTTCAACTTCCTCTTTGAACTGCTGCAAGCAATCTAGAAACGCTACCATAGCGGAATCGAATTTAGGATTCAAAAGAAATCTGAATCCGCCGCTACCGTACAAGGGCAGTTCTTTGCGATCGGCCAAAACCTGCGCAAACAAGACAGTAGTTGACCAGTAATAATTATCATCGAGGCGATGCGATGCGATGCGATAGTATTACCTCGACGTAGGAATGACTACCGTAAGGTACTAAACGGTATTTCTGAAAGGTAAGGTTCGATTTACGAGCTAACGCGACAAGAAGTAGAGTAGTCTGTCCCCAGGCAGCGTTAATTTCGCTCCAGTCGACCGGAGCAGAAGGCAAACGTCCTAAACGAAAATTATTAATCGTTCCGAAATGTCCTTTGTGCCAGATGTGAAAGGTTGTATTGAAAACGTTTGTTTTTTTCAGCCTATCCAAGTGGTATTGCGCGTAATTCAATTGATACTCCGTACTGACAACAAACGAAAAATACAAAAAAAAATAAAAATTTCAAGTACTCGACCGAGTTGGTTCGTCGACAGGCGACGTTAGCGACGTGCGACGACGAAGCGAGACCGCGTCAACTAACCTTCTGTATTCGTCTTCCAAACAAAATAAATCGCGGCTGTATTTATTATACTGCCTCCAAAAACGATCTTCGTCGTTTTCGATTTGTTCCTTATCCGTTTCCGCTTTAGCGATATCGTCGCTAATGCACCGCTCTTCTTCTTCGCAGGATTTCAGTTCTTCGGATAATCTAGTTTCCTCCTTGTAAAGCTGATGCGCGATGAAATAAGAATAAATGAAAATCAATATTCGGCAATCCGATAACAAGTAACAACCATATTATAGGTACCAACCGACATAAGTGTCAAGTGTTTCAAAAACAATTTGGGGGAAAAATATGTATATAAAAATATCGGTACCACTTACTTCCTCCAATTCTCTAGTTAGCGCCTGTATATCGTAATCGCCTTCCTTGTTCAATCTAAAAATAAATAAACAAATAAATAAATAAAAGGTATAGTCGGAAACTTGGGTGAGGTGTTGTCTGTCTACTCATGTCGCCGCTAATAGTTCCCATAACTTACAACTTACTTTTCGAGATATAACTTATAGTGAAGGCAGTCATCTTCGATCATACGAAAATGCTGATCCATAATATCGAGTAATGCGTCTGTACATTCTTCGCAGAGAGGATGATTTATTTCCGTATTTCCGGATATAATATCAAACAACCCGGAAGCAACCTGAGGAAGAATCAAAAAAGTAGCGGTAGCGTTAAATACATACGGAACAAAAATACCAGAGTTGCTATCGACGTTAGTGGAAGCTAAAGGGCACCACCTTCATATGATAACTCAGATTAGAACCTTCCGCATCTCCTAGAATTGTGAACCCGTTCGAGCCGTTGCCAGAGTCCGTCAGGCTAAAAGCGGGGATAAAATGATCGAAATTTGAATTCTGAAATTCCAATTCAACGTCGGGAGGCGAAAATAGTGGCACTGAAATTCGATCGAAAAAAAAGAGTAAACATTACGACGCGCTGAAAACTGGTTAACGATAATTGTACAAAGGAGAATGTCCGGCGAATGCGCAAACTATACGAGCTTACGAGATAATTCGGCGATTCTGTGTTCACCTACGTTACTGAACGTGGGATCTAAACATAAAGGCTGCAAGCAACGTTGACAAACAAAGCTAATGTATACGTTATTTTCCATTTTCATTATCGTCCGAGTGAATACGATGCACTACGCTTTTTCGCTATAAAAACAAAATACCGAGTCCGTTGACTATTAGAATACTCCATTAATCCATCATCAGATACTTTACATACTTGACAATGACAACACTTACTCGACTGAAGTCGAAACTTGGAAAAACATCGCCAGTACCGAAAATAATGTTGCACTAACTTTACAGCCTACAGACGTGAAATGAACATTTTTTCTATGGTACCCAATTTCATTCTGCCGAGGAACGAGGAAGACTCTTCGAAACAAAAGCACAGTATACTGAGATAATAAAAGCAGATTAAAGGTTAAGTTTAACGTTAAGCTAAATTATAATGCTAATTTAGTTGGTAAACGTAAACTAATTTTATTGCTTATCGCTAAGATGTTATCAGCTTTCAGAAGCTACACCTACACGCATGCGCGAGCACATCGAGCACAATCATGACCGGCACAATCCCCTCATCGGCATGACATGTGCGACGTGACGATTACTCTAATCTATCGTCGTGATCGTTGCCTGTTCAGTGTTGTGAAACGGGAATTCCCATTTTGCGGGAATGGGAATTGTTCCCGGGAATTCCCGGGAACGTTCCCACCTTGTAGGAAATATAACAATACGCGCATAATTAACCGTTTAATCAAACATCATTAATTAACAATTTACGAGCAAGTACCGAGACACATCACGAATCATTCTCACAGATCACTCGATACAATTGCATCATCCAAAACTACGTAAAGTAATACAGGGTAATTACAGTAAAACTAAATATTTTCCACACACCTTCATCAAAACCGGGAATTCCCGTTTTCAAATAATTTATTTTTTTGAAGCAAAAACGAGATTTAAAGTGATGTAATGATGTTTAGAAATGTCAATTTGAATGAAAATTGGTATTGATATTTGATACCCTAGAAATACTTGAAATTAATAAAATTATTCAGGGATATCGATATCCCATATTTTATTTTTTTAGATGGTAATTTCAAGGTAATTCTTCAGGTTATTACCACGTGATTGATCCAATTAAAATATTCTTTTTAATTTTAACATCAATTTTTGACCATTTTGATGGTATTAAAATGTATTTTAATACCGAGGGAAACGTCAACATGGTACCTTTTAATACCAGGAGGTGCCTAATAAATCTCAATATAATTAGAATCTTTTTTCTTGGAAATATTTTGAGAATTCCCGGGAATTCCCTGTTCCCGGGAATTCCCGGGAACAACACTTCGTTACCGGGAACTTTCACAACACTGTGCCTGTTACACCCTGTAGCCTGCTGAAAAATTCAAATTATTTGCAAATTTGTGATCGCAAATTGGTAATTTGAATTTCAAATTTGTAAAAGAACTAAAAACATCAAAATGAAGACGCGAAAACACTGAACAGTAATCAGTGAGAAAGAAAAAATCATAATTATTTTTTAGGAACCCAAATAAGTGAAGCATTTTGATTTTTCTATTGCACCGTCGCAAAAAAATAGCTATTATTCACCTCAGATACTATAATTGACTTGAAAAAGGGTCGATCATTGAAAATGGACAGTCTGTCAGAAGCCATTCAGAAGCTCAGAACTCGAGTCTCGAACAGCGGCTGAGCGTTGGCAGCTGGCGGACTGCCATATTCGGAGGGAATACGGATTCAGCGTGAAAACTCCCTGGACACCAAATTTAAACTTTGAGTTCTCGCCTTTCACTTTGCTCGAAAGCAGCACCAGCGGATCGGCAGACTGGTGTTTTTGAGGAAGGGGTTATGTTCGTTTACGGACTTTTGGAACCAGTCCCAGATTTCAACCCTCCCAGGCTTTTCCTTTTCTCATCAGATTCGGCTCCTGCGCAGTGCTCTATTTGAAATGCAAAATCAAATAATTCAAGTGAAAATACAAGTAGGTACAAATTATTATAATCGAGTCAATGAGGTTTCAAATTGGTACGACTACGCGAATAAAATATAGTATAATTGTAATATATTGTTTGTACACGATTAATATAAGAATATTTATAGGTGCGACTAATAATTCGTTGTCATTTATCATCGTCGAAACGCTGTCCGGGATACTTTTCATATTCTTTGCCATAATCGGGATATAGCGAACGGTAGTTGGACTGCTTAGACGACGGAGCCGATTTCTCATGTTCTGATTTGGTAGTTTTGTAAGCGTTCTGTTTTTTCATCCGCGAAATCGCTAAATTTCGTATTATTTCGTCTTCGGTGGGGGGATTGTCCCGTCGACGTCTCAACCAAGCTATCCATTCTGGAGGCAGTTGTTGATCCAGTTCTCCGGTTCTAGACTCGAACCATCTACTTGGTCTAGATCGACCGCCACGGGGATCCGGTGACAGCTCGTAATATTTATTACCCAAGTAATCTTCTCCTTTCAAGTCACCGAGTAACCGTTCTGGTTTTACCTTGAAAGATTTAACAAACGAATTCCATATCGTACTAAACAGATTGCGCGTGGACATTGCG
The DNA here is from genome assembly GCA_959613365.1 of Balanococcus diminutus. Taxonomy (NCBI): domain Eukaryota; kingdom Metazoa; phylum Arthropoda; class Insecta; order Hemiptera; family Pseudococcidae; genus Balanococcus; species Balanococcus diminutus. The sequence goes on along the minus strand of OY390716.1, from coordinate 63,160,399 downwards.
AAAAACAAAACGACGATTATTACGCGTGAAATTATTCAAAGCGACTTGAAAAAAAAACATTCTATACCGCACATTTCCAAAGTTATTTTCTTACTAGTTTTCCGTTCCGATTTACTTCGTAAAAAATGACGATTAATAAATTATCGTTTAACAGACTGCAGAAATAGGTAATCGCTACCTCGACTTGATTGTTAATAATGTATAATTTAATATTAATTAATGAAAATTTCAAATTTGAAATAATTCTATCTAGTACTATTTTTTCGTTATCAAATTTATTATCATTACCAAACCAAGGTAAACAAAGGTTATACATAAAAAAAAGAAAAAAAAAAGTCCAAACCGCGACACGCTCACGGTTTCGGTCTGGCTTTCGCGTGCCCGGAACGCCCGGAATCGCAATTTGTGTCAGTTTTAGTTTCGGTTTTCCATGGTTTTTCGCTTCGCTCATTTGTCATCAGTCAACAGCAGGTCAACAAAAAATGATAACAGATATTGTAACAGATCAAAAATCAAAACATCATCAAAAATCAGCACCACCACCAGATGATGATGAGCAGAAGATGATCATCGTCGTAATCATCGATCATACCGATCATACGCGTACATACATACCTACATAGGCATTGGTAAGTAAGTATTCACCTCGATTAAACTGTTACTAAACGATTACACCTTCTTGCTTATCTGCGCATAATATATATGTAAATTAATTTCAGAAAATCGTGTTACGCGATCTTCGAACTGAAGTTGAGTCAGATAATCGAATTGTTGAAGCCACGCGTATAGTATACTGTACCTTATTACGTGAAACGCGAAACTTGGTTCAGTTTCCATTTGCGTCGAGAAGTTGAAGCGTTCGGCTAGCGTAACCTCTACCTACAACCACTTGACCAGGTTCGTGTCGTACGTCGTGCGTAAGTTGGCCTTATCTTACCTGTTGCAGGTGCGAATTCGCTTCGTAAGCGTAAGCCTCTACCGTGTTGTTGTTGTTTACGGTTTACTATATAGTTTTTAATTCAATTCCAGCAGTTCCGGCTTGTTAGTCGACGTCGATTCGGGTTGATGATTGACGGTCGAGTTGGAGCAACGGCAACGGCAACGGCAACGGCAACAACAACAATTACAGATTGGCAAATGCGAATCGGATAGCGATCCCTAATAAATGTACTCGAATCGCAACCTTCGCTATTTACCCGTCAATAGAATAATGTAGTTTGTACGGGTGCTGCGGATTAATATAGACTCGGTTTACGCATTACGCTGTATCGTAAAGAAAATACCTACGTACAAAAGATGGCGCGTAAAGCGTGCCGTGTTTCGTTACGCAAAAGAGTTTCCAGGGCGCTGATTACCCGTAGACGGGACGACGGCGCCGTATCCGGAAAGAAAAAAGCGACAGCGTCTTCGAATAAGCGAAAGAACGCGACGGTAGTGGGCCTTAACAAATCGACGAAGAAAAAAGCGCGCAAAAAAATAAGGCGGCGACGAGATGGCGGATCAACACGAACGTCTGGTAGCGACGCAGTGACAAACGGCGGCGGAGGCGGCGTTTGCCGTGGTGCGGCGGCCTTGAAAATCGCTCGAAAAAAACGTCGAGGAGGAGGAAGAGTTGTGGTCGGCAAAAAAAAGACGGCGGCTGATTCGCGCGATTTCGACTCGGGCGTCGGTGGCACGGAAACGACAGCGACCGGCGAAATCGTTTCGGTAGGCGCAGCGGCGGAGGAAAGTGCAATGTCGGCGGTTGTCCGAGAGCAGCACGCGGACAAAGAACGCGTACCTGGTAGTTCAGCGAGCGCGACAAACGATTTTCCGAAATCGTGGACCGAAGAAATGATAAGATATTATTTCGAGCCGAACGAAAAACGTAAAAGCTTCGATTACGTGAAAATAATGGAAAATATCGAATGTGAGTAGAGCGACGGGCTAATTTCATTTTTCATCTTCATCGACGCGACGAGACGAGACGAGACGAAACGGTTGACACGGCGCGCTTTCATCGCCTTATTTCAACAACAGTCTCACCTTCCAAAGTGTCGTAATTATACGTTTATTATTAGGTATTATTTAATTATTTATTCGTTTATTTTTTCCATTTTTTGCGTAGATAAGGCTTCCGATTGGTTGATTAGTGAAGCGGATCGGACGGGTAATCGAAGGAAGGGAGAGTTTTTTATACGCTGCGCCAAGTGCAATCGAAAAGGTCACACCAAAAAAGAATGCAAAAAAAACGCCGTTTGTTACGTGTGCGGGGAATTCAATCACGGCTATTCCGAGTGTCCGAACGCGGTGTGTCTTACCGTAAGCAAACTTTTGATTTTTCAACTAACTCGAGTACCACCTTATTGTATATTTGACCTAATCGTCGTATAATTTGCACGATGCTCGAATGCGCCCGCTGCCCTTCTTCGTTCCGTCATTCATTACGCAGTGCGGAAGAGCGACGAAAAAGTATTCCAACAACTGTCGCCAATGTCGTAAAATACTAAACGGTCGCAAAACGTGCACGTTGTGCGGACAAATGTGGCACGAAGAAACGCTGTGTCCTTCAAATTGGAGAAAATACTCGGTAAGAATTCGTTCGCAATTGGTCGCCCGGTTTGGAACGAACATTAATACCGTAAGACGGGCGATTAATACGTAGTACGAACGAACATCCGGTTGGTCTCGATACCTACCTACCTACTAACGCAATTCATTATTCCGCTGTTACAGTTGGTGGCTCAATCCGATCGCGACTCCGCGATTCGATTAAATTCTAGAAAATGTTGTTACAATTGCGCGCAACGAGGTCATTTCGGCTTCGAATGTCCGCTCGCTTCGCAGTCTGACTTTCCGCCCGAGAACCCTTTGAAAACGGCATTCCCGTTTCAACAGCGACGCTTCGTGAGCGGGTCCGACGGCCAAGTTGATGGCGGCCACCTCGACATCCAACGTTCGCGCGTCCAAGTAAACGAAGCTCGCGACATTGGTAACGACAACGCCGCCGCCGGCGACCAGCCTCTAGTTCACGTCATCTTCCTTGCCAAACAAACTTCGGATATTCTGTGCTCCGAAATAGGAAACCGTTTTCTTACCAATTTATCGCGAAATACTAATATCAGGATCGAGTTGTTCCGCGGAAAACGATCTTATATCAAATTATTCGGCGACCTAAAAATCGTCGAGTATTGTAAATGCCAACTTTTGGAATGGCAAACATAATAAAACACGTTATAGGTATACCTACTTTCTTTCGCTCTCTTTTGCCGCAGTGTTTTCGTCGGCGGAGCGGAGCTGCCGTCGTTCTTGTCGACGTCTTAGTCGTCGTCGTCGTCGTCGTCGCCGCCACCACCGCCGAGTGTAACATTCGTAGGAAAATGAGCGCTCGCGTACACGATGACGGCGGCGCGGCGGGCGGTGGTTGGCAGCGTTAGGTAGCTGCGGACGAACTCGTTTAGATAATAGTAAAGCTAAACGCGCAGTGTTGATTACGAAGAGTAATCGCGATTCGCTGCGCAAGTGCGATCGATTTGTATTGCTTGTTACGGCAGAGTTTTCGGTGCTACGCACTCGATATCGTAGGCTTAGTATTTTGTATGGTACGTACGAGTATATGGCGGTACGCTGTGCCCGTGTGTGCAGAAATGGGCATGCTCACGTTCAGCGCGTACGTCTAGCCTGGAATAGCGGCGTACTATTTATTACGCTATTCTACTCGGCGTCGCGAGCAGCTACCCCCGAAGTCAATCTGCTGCACGTCGCGTCGTCGTCGTCTTCGTCGTCGTTCATTTCACGTAGGTACGCTCGTCGGAAAGCCTTTGGCACGGCTCGGCTCGGCTGGTAGATGCTACACGGTTTTGCCGTACGCCGCTTCCAAGAAAAGAAAACTCGAGCCGCCAGTTTTCCCATCGTTTTGACGCGATGCAAAAGCTGCAGCTCCGCCTTGGGTACCCGTCGCAGCACGCCGCCGCAGCGATATGTAAAGTTCAAAGCGTATACGTAGGTATTTACATACGATAGCATAGCATAGCATAGCATCCGGTGTTCAGTGTCTCACTATAAATAGACTGGCGTCGTACACGGCTACCTAGTACCTATCATTTACGTTGTACAAAAGTACCTACTGCCGTGGCGTATACTCGCGCCTGCGATTTACTCGATATCGACATTACGTATAGATAGATACTACCTATATTGTATCGAGCGCAGACTCCTCGGCCGATCGATAAACGTGCGATCGTCGAGATCACGCGCGCGGCATAATGAGTTAGTAGCGGTAGTCGATCTCCGTTCCGGTCTTGCTCTAGCTCTTGGCTGTTGGTCTTGGTTTCCAACTATCCATCAGCATCATACACTGCAACCGCTGCGTGCGAATACGACACGTCTTTACGAAGAATGTGACGCGAGGCGAGGCGAGGTACCTAATATGTCTATAGCCGAAACGGCGCGCGCGCGCTCTCTCTCTCTCTCTCTCTCTCTCTCTCTCACTCACTCACTCTATGTTTCTCTCTCTTTCGCACGCACGCGATCAAGCGACGCGACGGCGATTCTTCGTATAGGTAGAGGTAGATAACCTGTTGATGCCACCATCACCGCCGCCGCTGCTGCTGCGCATTGCCGCGCCGTAATTAATTACATACGCGTAATCTTATCTCGTATCGTGATCGTGTATCTACTCGTACGAAGATGGCGATCTACAGTTCATGAGATTGGTATGTACGATTTGCGTTGCATCATCGAGTATCGGCTTGTAGCACGCGTTGCGACTTGTATACCATTACCTCCTCTCCTCGTATACGCTGTTCCCAACCCGACCCGACCCGACCCGACCCGACCCGACCCGACCCGATCCGATCCGATCCGATCCCACATAGCAGCGTTAAACACTCGAAAAGCTTTAGCTTCGCTATAACCGTTAGTCCGTTACCCGTATAAGCTTCTATGTACATAATAATTAATAATATAATTACGCGCAAACTGCGGAGCGATACCTATAGGTAAATTACGCGCGTACTGGACGCTATTTAATTCTTATTACCCGCTACATTCCCATTTCCTACGTATTTCAGATTGAAGGATTGGTACATCTGCAAATACATAAATAGACTTTTACTAACGTAGGTATCTACTTTCAGCAATGGTGGCCAATTTATTAGATTCGTAATTAGGTACGTACGGTATGTCTATGTACCTATACGTACCTACCTATGCGTATTGGGTCGGTATACTCGGGTGTAAGTAGGTACCTAGCTACCATTACCTACATACGCTAGTGTCAACGATACGGACGTTTGAAAATACGAGTAGGTATTTACCTATCGAGTACCGAAAAAATTACCTACAGTCGTGTAGGAAGGTACCCAGCACTTTCGTGTACATCTACGGATTAATATTATTGTTACCTATTTGATTTTACGATGCGTGTAGCCATTTAGGTTCGAATCGAAACATCGAAACTGGACAGTCCGCTTTAGCGCGGCACGCGGCATACTACAAAGGGAGTAATGAATACGCATTTGAATCGAGTATTTTCCTATCTTCCTATATTAAACCTGTCGCGTTTGTTAGCGTCGACCAGCAGGAGATGCGGCGGCGGCGGCGGCACGACATTAAAATCAATGCTGCGAGTCTGACTGACGATGTTCTCGGTTGGTCGCTGACGCTGGGTCATTCATCCGTGCGGAACATGGCTTCGTTTCGTATTTCGTAGTTCGAGTAATAATTCCAACTCCAAAAGTGGAAGCTAGGCCTACCAGCTGAACGGTGGCTCGGAGTACCAAACGTGAATCGTAGCTGCTGCACTGCCACTCTGCCAGTTCATGTACTCGTTGGTAAATACAAATAGCGGTATCTACGTCGCGTCGCGTCGCGTATGTCCTGATGGTAGCGACGGCGACGGCGACGGCGACTCGTTGCGATGTCGATTTCAGATGGTTGGTGTGCGGTGTGGTGTGGTAGCGTAGGTAGGCATCTAATAATGTGCGGACGCGTAGCGGTGGTGTCTTCTTTGCGCGTATATAACGACGTATTTGTACGTATTCGTAAATCGTATGTAATACCATACCATGTATGTAGCTGGAAGTGGAAGGCCTGCCAATGAAATATGTGTACCGCGCTGCGCTGCGCTGCGCTGCGCTGTAGGTACGAGTACGCGAGTGTGCGTTCGATACGAGTAATGATGTAGGTACAGCGCAGCGCGACGCAGCGCTGCACAAATTGTGGTTGGAACTGGAACTTGAACTTGAACTGGAACTGAACTGAACTGGACTGCTACTGGCAGCGGCTGGAGCTGGAACTGCTTATAACGAGTCGCGACGAGAAGAGCGATCGCGATTGGCGCGTCATCGTTAGTCGCTGCTACAGCAGGCAAGGTGCGTTGGCCAATTTGCACTCGACGTGATACCAACGATGATTTGATACTCGGTACCGAAGCGCACCTCGACAGTACAGTTACAGTTACTTAACTACCTACCTACACGTACGTACGTTTACGTAGTAGTACGAAGTACGTACGCACGTACGCACGCACGCATCTACACGCCGCATACGTACGTTTAAGTGAACCGATTAGAGATTTTGCATTTGTTCGTGTTCGTGTTCGTGTCGACGTTCGTATTCTTTTCGTTGATACGTTTGACCGCGTATACGAATCGTGGTTTGTACTCGTACGTACGCGCTTTACTCTACACATAAGTAGGTAGAATTCGCCGGTATTCGCTGTACGTGTCGTTACAAAAAGGTACAAGTAGGTATATACGTACCTACGTATCCACCTAATTGTAATAATAGAGGTGTACGCTAGCCAAGTGTAGTGCAATAAAACACGGTCTACCTACGACGTGACGTGATGTGATGTGTTATACCTATGTAGTGTCGCGTTAGTACGTAGCTACGTACGTACGTACGTACGTAAATTGACGACGGTGGCGTAGACCGAATTCGGGCTCGGTTTCTATAGGACGTATCTATCTTATTAGGTACCTATACGTAAAAAGTGTTAGCAAACGGTCGCGGTCGTTACGTCGTGTCGCGTCGCGTCGCGTCGCCTCGTCGGTCCTACTCGAGTACGCGGTTCGGTGCGCGTAGCATGAGCGTGTGCCATACGGGTGTCGTATTGGGCGACTTTTTGCCAACATCCGCCGTTACGATGCGTGTTTCGTAATCGAAAACGTAAAACGCGTTCGACGCCAACAAATTAATCCGAGATTCATCCGATATAAGGTACCTACTACGTAAAGCGACGTATACGAAATTTTTCAGCACTTTCCGTCCACCGCCAGTAAGCATATAGGTATTCTACGAATTTTACAACTGATTAGCGCTCGCAAACGTCTTGTACCTACACGTCGTATTGCGAATCGCGATTGTAATGATTGTTATGTACCTAATGCGATGTGAATTGAAATTGATGTATACTTTTCATTTGATTGTCCGCGCAGCTCGCAGCATGCTGTCGGTCGCAATACGTTGCCGCCGCCGCGTTCACCAAACAACGATGACGACGATACTGCTCTCGCTGATGGCGATGACCGTCGTCGGTATCGATAACCGCGTTGCGTGTTGGCCGATGGAGGAGTTGCCATCAGCGACGCCGCCGCCGCCGTCACCGCCGCCGCCATCGTCTTCACCGGCCTCGTTCACGTCTACGAGCGACGAATTAGATTCGGACACATCACGCAAAGTTCTCGGATCCAGGTAAGATAAAAATGCACGCCAACTACAGATACCAACGTAGCGGAGTACATCGCATACATCGCATACATCGCTCGCGCACTTTGCACACTCGTACGTTCGTACGTCTAAATATTCGCTTACTCGTACGCGCGTACTTATCCTATCGCGACTTTCGCTACGCTATATACCTGTAGGTACTGATTACTTACCTACCTACCGCGTCCTTATCAAAAACTGCTCTTTTTTTTAAAAACAGCCTCTGGTTATTCCTGTTTTTTATGTGGCGGCATCTCGAATCTTACGCGTAGTACGATGACTCGAAGGGCGCTATTAAAAACTTTTCAACGCCAATTACTACGTAGGTACTACTTAAACGAATATACCTATTACTTTGTTAATTTTAGGACAGATAACAATGCTTACGGAATACTCGGAAACTCGAAAAAGAAAAACCGTATGTCTTTCTTGTTCGTTTTCTTCTTTTAGGGCTCATCGATAAATACGTATACGTATCTTTGCGACTGCGAGAGGATTTCATATTTAGGTATAATTTTATACCTACAGGTTACGCGGTACACTATACCTACGGTGTCGTTCGTTATTCCCTGTTACCGATGTACCTGTCGCGTCACGTCGGCACATGGCAAGTCAGTGATATACGAGTACCCACGACTAGGTACTCGTAGCTACATAGACATACAAATGAGTAAGTAGGCAGGTTCGGGTACTCGTGGTATGTAGGTACTTTGGTCGTAAAGGGTGGGGGGGGGGGGGAGGAATCTGAATTACAGGTAATTAGTTCGGTAGGTACCTATTTTCGGAAAGAATGTACGCGTATACTTGAGCGATTTGATGAGCGTAAGTTTACTTACGTACGTTGGTACCTATATAAGTATTTTCCTACGTGTATAATATCTATAATTATCGATCTTTTTTTTTCTTTCTTTCTCTTTCTTTAAACGACAGCGTCGTAACGTCGGTGTCCGTCGTAATGAATAGCGGCGATGGTAAAAGTAATACGTCGACTACACCAGCGCAAGCGATGGAAGCAGTTTCGGTCGCCGCGGTCGGTTCGACGACGTCTATTAATATCACCAGCTCCACCGTGCCGAAGCCAAACAAACCGTGGTCATTGGACGCGGAACACGACGCAGACGATGGTAGAATGGACAGCGCCGAATTGAAAACTAATCTGATCGCGAGTCCTGGAAATTTCCTAAATCCGGATAAATACGAATTTTATACGTTCGACGAAGCCGGAGATTTGGTTAAAAGACTGATGACCTGGGACGAAATTCAAGGACTGATCGCGGCTAGCGATACGGACGGCCTTTTGAGCGACGCCGTCGTGCCGATGTATTACAACGAAAATGCCAACTCCAACTCCCATTCCAACGCCAACGCCATAGCCGCGGTCGCGGCCGCCGCTGCGGCCGATAAGCTACACGACACGCGTCTAACAGCCAACGAATTTCAATCGTCCGACGTTCAAGACGTACGCAAGGTGGTCGAAAGCGTTCAGAATGTACTGAAAAGCGAACTAGCGGCCGCTTCTTCGCAGTCGAAAATTATTCCAATCGCCGCGGCGGTCAAGCCGTCTTCGGCGCATTCGCCCAATTGGTCTTCGTTGTTTTTACCAAATTTCTTGGAAAACTTGGACGAAGACGCCTTCGTCGATTTGCAACAGCATCAACAGCATCACTTGTTGTCCGACGATTCCGGTGCCGGCGCTAGCACTGGCGCTGCCGCTGCCGCTGCCGCTACCACTGCCACTTTAACAACGACGTCCGTTGTGCGACACACGTCGTCGCCGTTTGAAAATTTCCCCGCCAACCATTCGGTCGCGAATACGGCCGGCACGACATCGTGGTCGCAAAATTGGCCTACAACGACAACTACGACGACGACGACAGTACGCGGCGCTGCTGCTGCCGCTGCTGCTGCCGCTGCCAATACGAATAGCAGTAGCGTTTCTGAAAAAGTTGCGTCCGCCGCGTCAACCAACCACTCTGCGATTACAACACGGCCAACATCGACTCAACAAAAGTTTACCGCCGCCGCCAAGAATACTACCGCTAAACCGTCCTATTTCAAGTACACGCCAGCGAGCAGTACCAGCGAAAGAATTTGGCCACCGCCGAACGCGTTAGTAGCCAACGAGAAACCGCCGACAAAACATTTCTTTCGTCCGACGGCCGCGGTTGCCACTTCTCTTCCCTCTTCTGCGCGGCCCTTGTCGTCGCCGTCATCGACGACATATTCGGCGGTTAATTCGCCATCGCCGCCGTCCACGGCGACCGGTTGGCCGTTAAAAAGTCAATCGACGACGGCGACACCGAAAATTGTATCGGCAACGAGCGAGAATTCGACCAATTCGCAATATACGACGGCGACGATTACAACGAGTCGCGACTCGTTCACGGCCGCTTTAACCAGTCTATTAAATCAAATGGGCGGCGATCAACAACAAACGACAAAAATTAGGCCGACTATCGAAGCTTTTGTTCGCGATTCGTCACCGACTACGGCAGCGGCTGCAGCAGCTACTAGTCATCGTACCAGCTACTACGACCAGCATTATGTTGGCGTAACGAATTCCAACTCGATGCAATTCGTCGACAGACAAAAGAATAACGCCTCGCATCATCAACCTTGGTCGTCGTCGTCGTCGTCGTCGTCGTCGTCGTTCAAAAATAGTATCGCTCATACTGAAAAAACCTCCGTTTGGCAGTCGGTCACCGAAGCCACACCGTCGTTTCAATACACCCGTCGCAACAATAGCACTAGCACTAGCCCCAGTCACAACCATCACCTGTACGCGGGTGACGACAGCGCCGCGGGAACCAGCCAGCACCAACACCAGCAGTACAACGCGTACAACGATGCGAACAAATCGAATGCTACCGACCAAAGTGCCTCGTCATCGTCGTCCGCCTCCACTTTCACAATTTTGGCGCAGTCGTCGTCGTCGTCGTCTTCGGTGCCATCTTGGTACAAACAGTCGGCCGGTTATTCGCCGCCCTCCGGAGCAGATTCGTATTTCAATCATCAATCGAACGTCGTAAGTTGGAAAAATAACGTATCGACGAACGGCGTAAATGTCGCGTCGACTTGGACAACGCCGTCGCCGTCGTCGACTACCGCCGGTAAATTTGGTTCGTTTTCGTCGTATCGAACGGCAACGTCGGCAACCTCGTCGAACACACCTTCTACCAACAACGTCTTATTTGCCAACACTTTATCATCATCATCATCATCAGCATCGGTCAAGCCGCAGCAGCAGCCGCAAGGCCAAAGCTATACGACGACGCCGGCAGAACCTCTGGTAACGTGGACGTCGACTTACGGCTTGGACGATCAACGAATCGATAATAAAATTTCGCACAACGGTCAAATTTTAGATTCCGACAAGCTGGTGACCGAGCAGTACGTATCTGGAAGCGCGGCCACGACTACGACGCCGACTACGTCGAAAAATAAAATCACCAGCCTCGGCGGTTCTTCTTCTTCGTTTTCGTTTTCGCATTCGCATTCGCAATATACGCCGCACGTGGCGAGCAGGCCGCCCACTGCGGACGAATCGTATTTCGGCACGAAAAAGACGACAATTTGGAGTACAATCGGCGACCACAAGACCACCAACGTTTACGTCGACGCTAAAAAAGCGACAACGCAAACGACCGTCGCCGCCGCCGCCGCCGCTACGCTACCGACGATTACGACCAAGTCACCGCAGTCCCCAGCTCCTATATCGTATCATACTTGGTTGTCGCTAAGTACCGTCCAACCGACACCCAGTTCCGCCGTTCACCAGCAACAAAATATCTACTCGCATCGTGTAAGCGTCGCTAACAACAACAACAACAACAACAACAACAACAACCTCGACCACAACCACAACGACAGCAATATCGAATCTAAAACTTCGATAACGTCGAATTCAAACAATCGCAATCATCAGCAAGCGGCGGCGAATTATAATCGAAATTCTACGGCCACCGCATCCAGCTCGTATTACCATCGAGAGCGGCCGAGCGGCGGCGCCAGCACGCCCAGTGCGGTGGACGCGAACATTTTTAAATATACGAAAAATCCGCCCGTCAACACGACCACGTCCAACGAAATGGTCATGCAACGTGTACCGACTCTCGACCCTCCGAACAAAATGTCGTTCGCTACGAACAGCGGCGCAGACGCTGGCGCGGGCGCCGCCGGTGCTGTAGCAGTGCCCGAAAACGCGTCCAGTTCAACTTGGTGGGCGACGAAATCGACACCGGCACCGGCACCGACAGCGTCGTCGCAGTACCATTCTTCGACGGAATCGGTGAAAAATTTAACGCAAATCGCCGTAATGGTGAATAAATCCAACGACACGCGACCAACTACCAAATATTCGTTTACGACTAATAAAAATGCGGAAACGAAACATAGGCCGAGTGGAAAACCTAATCCTATCCAGCTAACGTCTGCGTCGTCGCTCAATCACCGAGACTCGTCCGCCTGGGCTGTGGCCGCGGCCGCGGCCAACGACGCTAATAATCCTCCGAGTAATAAGCATAATACGAACAACAACGGAGACCAGGATAAAACGCAACAAACGGTAAAACCGATAAATGCGGTGGAATTTCTCAACGATTGTATTACGTCATTAATTTCCAACTCCAATTCGATGGGTAATGTTGTTGGCGGAGGCGGAGGCGGAGGCGGAGGCGGTGGCGGTGGCGGTAATAACGACCGTGAAACTTGGCAGTCACTGTCGAATAACGGTTTCGGCGGTAATGTCAGTAACGTCGTCGTCGCAAACGCTAGCCACAACAACCACGTTCATCATCATCATCATCATCATCATCATCAGGTCGACGACAACAACTCCTCCGATTATAAATACGACTCGAACGCGAGCGCGGGTACAGGAGCAAACGAAGACCGAGACGAGTATATTTTCTCACGCGACCAAAATACGAGTACAAACAAATACAATTCCGGTTCTAGCGCCGGCGGCGGCGGAGGCGCGAGCGTGTCGGTTGGTGCGCATCCCGCGGTCGCTACGTGGGACACTTTTCAACAAAAAGTAACGTTGCCGTCGACCGCGACCGCGACCGCTGCCACCGCGTTCGGCGAAAAGTTGAAGGAAAATTCGCATATTTATTACTATAAATTGCCGCCGGTAAGTTTGCAATCGTCCAAGACGAATGCAAATACGCCGACTCATTCTAATAGCTCGCCTACAATTACGCCTGCCGGCGCAACCAGACCCGTCAACCTAAACGATAAAACGTATCAGAAGATAACGACCGTCGTTCGGCCGTCGTCGTCGTCGTCGCACTCGGCGAACGAATTGGCGGATAGTAGCCGCAACGATTGGAGACAGAACAGCGCTTCGACGGCCGCCTCGGCCAGCTGGACTACGTTCAAAAGTTCGGCGCACACGGAAGCGAGAATCGGCGGCAGTGGCAGCGCCGCGTCAACGGTCGCGAACGCCGACGACGACGATCATCCGGAAAACCGAGAAGCGTCTGCCACCGCCTTCGATCAAATGGTCGATACGAAGTCGTCCCCGTTCGACGACGACGAATTACGTGCGTCGACGAAATCTAGCGATGGCGACGCGAGCGGTTACAACGCCGACGTTGGTAGCACTAGCGCCGGTGACGGCGCCAAGCTGAAAAGCACGACTGACGCGTGGACCGTGAATTGGAATAACGCGACAACCAAACGTACCGAACCGATGGCCACACCTCAGATGGTTACCGCTTCGTTGAACCTTTCCGCCACCGCTGACGTTGCAACTGCATCAAGTACGCCCGATGCCGCGCTCGTCAACGCCACAGACATAATGTCCGACTTCCGAAAGGAATATGTTTCGCGATACGGCGATAACTCGACCGACGAAGCTGCGGCCAATGATGAGGACGACGACGACGACGACGACGACGACGACGACGAGGACGACGACGATAATAACGACAACGACAAGAATGTAGATGGTGGCAACGATAACGGCGAAAACAAAAAGCAAAAGGTACAGAGCGAAGATGGCGAACATGGCGATCGTCACAAGTTGGACGACGCCTCGACGATTAAGAGTCAACCGATGACAAACGCGACAGCGTCTACCGCCCAAATTGCGCCGTTTTACCGTAAAACGACGACGACGACGACCTCGACCGCTGCAACCAACGAATCGTCGTTTATTGGTAACGACCGTACTCGAAATAACGTTGTAAATAAGCATTTCACGACGCCCAACCAACAACGACCGACCACATCGTGGCCGTCGATGCAGTCGCCGCAGAAGAAACCTTGGTCCAACGCCGCTCAGCCGAACGACGTCTCGACCGTTGGTAACATCTCAGTCGTCGCCGATGCGTCTACTACTGCGGCCACGACTACGACGCCGACGATGGCAGCCACTGTCAGGGTGAGCGTCGGCGCTCCAGCCACCGATAATGACGTACAATTTGTTAGAGTCAAATTGGAAAACCGCACAGCTGCGACATCGGATGCGGATGTCACTCGGATGTCGGCTTCCGCTGCCGCTGCCGCTGCCAACAAACACAAGGACGAAAAAATTAAAACCACCTTGGCTAAAAACCAGCCACCCAAACCTGGCGCCGTAGTTTGGAGTGCGACTACGACATCGGCGGCGGCAGCAGCAGCACCGATTACGGCGTCGAATGCAGCGAGTACACCTAATTCGAATTCAGCTCCGATATTTCGCGGTCCCGCCGTTTGGCCGCCGTCGCCGTCATCGACCATCGCGGCATTTACAGCGACGACGACGACGACGACGACGACGACCACCACCACCACCAACTCGATCAACGGCAACGGCCATCCGACTTCAACGGCTGTAGAACTACATCCGGCACCGCACGAAAATATGGGTTTGGAAGCGAGCGTCGCGTATTTGGGAGACGACGTTAAAACGTTTATCGATTTATGCAACGAATTGTCGTTTAAAATATGGACAACGCAAACGGGCAAAAGTCTAACAACGTCCAGAAGCATCGTGCTGTCGCCGTTTGCCCTTCTATCTACGCTGGCTATGATATTTTTGGGTGCGCGCGGCTCATCTTCCGGCATAATGAACGATTTTCTCAGACTCGACGATATGGTGACCTTTAATCCGCATCAAGTCTTTCGCAACATTACCGAATCGGCAATTGGCGCGAAAAATAGCGGCGCCGCGAACGTAGCATTTGTACGACAAGTGTTTAGCGACAAAGTACGTATTCCGGACTTTTTTTTTTTTTTTTTTTTTTTTTTGCTGTTTGCTGTTTGCTGTTTGCTTTTGGCATTTTTAATTCGCGCGAGCAATTATACCTTATACATACCTACATACCTACCTACCCGCCTGCCTGTCTACCTACCCACTCACTTGGATCTTGCTGACGTAGGCTAGCTTCCTATCTACCTATACCTACATTGCGATAGCGAATACCACACGATATCGGTAAACTGCGCGATGCGTATAGGTAAGTAGTTACAACACCTAATATAGAGGCAGGCGGGGGGTTAATAAGTATGTACGTATGTACTGAGCGAATCGTCTGCTCGCTTATGTTTTATTTGAATATACATATATATAAGTATATTTTGTTTTGTTTTGTTTTTTTCAGACGAAAGGAAACGTTTTGGAGTTTTACAAGGAAAGACTTCAACAATATTACGACACGTACGTAGAAGAGATAAATTTTAACGCTATTGGCGATTTGGTGCGCAAAAGAACGAATTTGTTGGTAAAAAGGCAAACGCAGGGCAGAATTCAAGACTACCTAAGGGGATCGTCGATCACGATGAAACCTCCGCTGGCTACCTTCACCGCCAACATTTTTCAGGTGAGTCGACCTACGTAGCTACGTAGCGGGTAAGCCGTAAGCCAGGTAGGCAGTAGGCACCTATTTACTAGCAGCAGCAGTATGAGTATACGTTTTCCAGTTTGCGAGCTAGCACAAGCAGTACGTACGGGTACGGAAGTACTTCGGTACTCGACTTGTTCGCAACAATACGAGTACTAACACGTAAGTAGGTGCCTACCTCTTTGGTGTACGTGTATTTTGTTCGTACCATATATATATATACATATACAGTGGTTGGTAGCTAATAATAAGGATAATAATAATAATTTTATGTTGGTCGTACGCGACAGACTGATTGCAGCGCCGCATCAACGGAAGGCCGCGACGGCGAAATGTATTTCGTGGTTAGGCCGTCGACGCGACAACGACGTTTGGTGCCGATACCGGCGGTAGTGTATCGCGGCGGCGGCTTTTTGGCCGGTTACGAGCCCGGTTTAGACGCGACCGCCGTCACCCTCAGTCCCGAGTCGGTCATCAGCACCATTCTAGTGCTACCCGGCCAACAAGGACAGGTGGCGCCGGGCGACGGCTTAGCACGCTTGGAGCAGCGACTACTCGAGTCGTCGTACAGAAGAGGCGCCTGGTCGCGCCTGCTCAGGAGTTTGTTGTTCAGGCACGGCTTGGAAGTGCAAATTCCGCGCTTCTCGCACAAATCCATCGTAAATTTGACGGCCGGACTACAGAAAATGGGCATGGGCGAAATATTCGCGCCCGATAAGGCCGATTTGAGAGGCATCAACGGACTGTTGAACGAGCTTCACCTGTCGGATTGCGTTCAGGCCAACACGTTCAGCACGTGCGGCGAAGAAAGCGTCGGCGCCCGGCACCACGTCGAAACGTTCCCGTCGTTTGGTCAGCGCGCCGGTGCCGCACGACTCCAACATCGTACAGCGATAAACGAACAATTTTCGACGACGACGACGACGACGACGACGACGACGTCGACGTCGTCGCAGCCGCATTCGCAGCCACCGCCGCTGTTCCCTTCGTTGAGTTCGAGACCCAGACAAGCCAGACTGCCGGACAATCCGAGATTACGATTCGACAGACCGTTCTTGTACATGGTGCGGCATAATCCAACCGGCATGATTTTATACATAGGCAGATTTAATCCGAGACTACTACCGTAAAAATTTCTACTGGATGCGACACGACTCGACTCGTATCGTATCGTATCGTATCGTATCGCGTAATATGTAGCACCCATATTTATCGCACTACGCCTACGCGTATTTGTATGACTCACCATCTGTTATCTATTCGATATCTTTCATATCTACGCGACGTAGAAAGCTAATACAATCAGTAGGTGTATACTTACTTATTTTTAGGTATCGTGTACCTGAGATATTCGTGTACATACTACATACGGGTGATTTTATGAAAAATTCTAAGTCAAAATTTATTTTATAAGAATTACTCGCGCCTGTAGTCGAATGATTTATGTATTTAGGACATTAACGCGTATACGTTGCACGTGCCTAGTGCTGGTACATACACGTATGTATACGTACGTGCATACATACGTCGATATAGTACCTATAGTATGTAAATCCTTACTTCTGTTAACGCGCATTGGCATTTATTATCGATATATCATACTAAGTATATTAGGTATCGATGTATCAATCTATTTTAATCTGATATGCATTTATACGTAGGTGTAGGTAAGGTACCAAGTACCAGGTACTTGCTGTACCCTGTACCCTCAGGTACGCAGTACGCACACCTGTATACTTTTACCTAGCCGTCTCGACAACGTCCAATTAACTACCTATACTTTTAAGCGGTATTTTCTATTTTATTCTTGTTCGTACCTACGAACAACGTTGCAAACTATTTTTTTGAAATATTTTTTTTTATCAGCGTAGCAAATCGACATCGTGTATCCGTACACCTCCAGGTACCTATTAAAGTACCTACTTAAGTTAATTGGACAACAATTGCATTTATTACTTGTAGCTCTTGTACTTCGATAATTATTATTATTTTAAGACAATACGAACGAGTGTAATACCTACCGCCTATAGTACCTACCTACTGTACTGTACCGTACCCGTACGTACGAGTACCTCCCTATATTAGGTATGTAGGGAAGTACAGGCACAGGCGGAATAACAGCCAACATAACGTACGAGTTAGTATTTAAATGTAACGCATGTCCCGTACGTATCGTCGGCGTATTTTTTCTACTCCTTCCGCTTATTTTAAATACTTACTCGCGTGATGATTGATATTCGCATCACCGAGTATTCGTTATTTTTGCGATTAAAAATTGTTCATTTATCGTTTTCAATTCATTAGAGTATTTGCACAGGGCAATGCGGTACAGTGCGCAGCATATATGAGTGAGGATCAGCTAACAGGTTTTAGGGCGACAAATACGATCAAGTGACAACCGCACGCGCACGTGCGCAAACTCTTGAAATTTTTTTATTACAATCTCGTTAGTATAATTATAATAAATATAATATGTACAATCCGCGCAATAATATAGTGAAATGCGGAAAACGTACTCGATACGTATTTGTAAGAGGACCGTAGACGAGGAGATTTTTCGGCGGTATTTTTTTGTAAAATTCACGTTGGGACTGCGTTTGCGCCTATACGATCGTGTTCAGTCTTCGCCAATGGGTATGGCGTCTTCCAGTCGTTTGACGAATTTTACTTTCAGTTCGGTACAGTTATCGCCTTTCAATTGATCTTGCACAAACCAAGAATTCACTTCCATTTGAACCTAGAAAAGCGACAGTCAACGATCAACGAACGACGAAACGAGACGGTACTGGTAGGTATTAAATTACGTAAATCGCGCGGTCGGGTCGGGTCGCGCCGCGCGTAATTCGTACGGCTACGAAACTAACCATTTCGCAAGCTCCTCGCAATACGCCTACCATTACGTTACTGTATTTCAAGTGCAGACAGTGATCGGGCAATTCTACGAATTCTGTCAGAGGATTAGAATCGAAAATTAGCGAAAATTCGTCTCCGCCCGCGTTCCAATTGTTAACTTGCGGAAAGATGCCGAGATACGTGCGAAAAGCTAGCTGCAGAAACAAACGCTCGTTATTTTACAATCGGCAATACAGTTCTTCTAGCTCTACCTACCCGAGGTATGTACATGTACGTATGTCTATCTATGTACATACCAAGTAGTAGTTAGTACCTCTTCCTCTACCTAGGTAACAGGCACGTTTATCGCAATTACTTACTTGTATTTTTTCGGAAGTTTCGCGAAAATCTGAACATCTGGCCGAATTTGTACGCGCCAAAAAATCTTCGATCAAGCGTACTCCGATGTTGTAGCCGATTCGCTCGAGTTGCTTATTGACGTCGTCGACGTTCTCGTAATCTTTCAACAATCTCGTAACTAACGCGCCGTACGTCAGCGTGAACAATTCCGCATTCTAAAACAGATCGCAAATCGTAGGTAAGCGAACGTGGCATCGATCAAAATGACATAACGCGCGGCGCTTCTACGCCGCCGAAATTGATGCTAATTCAAAACTCGAAAGCGTTCAAGATGTCCGACGATCGAAAATTAGTGTCGCGTGAAAATTGAAATTACCACTTTTTTCGTATCCAGTTTCGTCGTCTGCCGAGACATGGTATCCGTCAATTACGACCGCGATAGTTTTAGCCTACTTGACAGCGCATTCACATTTGATACTTGGATACGACTGACAAGCAACGGCTCTGGGTCAATTCTTCTATCTTCCGGCTTTTCACTTTTATCAAGTTTGTGCGGGTGTTTGGCTGCTTCAACTAAACGCTTCTCTTGGAGAGGAATTTTTCACTCTTTAAAAGCGAAATCGCTGCGACAGATAGAATCGAAATTATTAAATATTTTTTATTTTGCCTAAAACTCGAATCATATTTTTAGTAAAACAGTCGGAAAAAAAGCGACGGCGATAGCAACAATTTATTATCATCGATTGTTTACGTTCTAATTTATGGCTGCAAACGTTTCTGTTTCGTTTTCGTTACGGCCCGACGGCCCGGCTCGTAGCGCACGCGCACACCACACGCTTTTCATTTTTCTCACTTCACCAGGCCACAACAGCCAGGCCATCAATGATCAACAACTATCATCAAGCGGCGGCGTCGATAAGCGCATTGATAATTGATGATAATACCGATTTAATTTTAATAAAATGAAATTATTATTAATTATTACTTAATATTACTACGACAGCAGTGATACGTTATATCGAGTAAGTGAATAACTGTCAAACACCTTTTCTGAGGTTTTGTTACCAAACCTAAACCTAAACCCCGAACTCAGTCAGTTCTACTCAACTGATATCGTTCAAACTTTTCAGCTACATCGGCTGCTGCATTACGTCGCGTCGTGTTTCTTTCTCCGATAGTTTTTTGTATAATTGTAAAGCGAATACCGAATAGGGCAGTGCGTTTTTCATTTTGCCCATTGTTGGCGTTGGCGGCTCGTGAAGAAAGCTATCGCAGCGGTCACCGTCACCGCGTTCGTGGTTGTTTAAAATTGTCGTAACAGAGCACTCTAGAGCAGCCGGTACGGCAGTCCTGTTTATTTGCGAGAATGCGCATTCGTAAAGGCGTTATCGAGATACGGTAAAACACACACGTAGAAAGCAGATCGAATACCAGTTACGATGAAGCTGACAAATGTATCTCTTCGCGGTCATAACATGTACCGCTGGATTAGGAGGCAGTGGTTGGCGCAGAGTAAGAAACCATTATTCAACACGCCCATGGAAGATATTGTTCGTCGGCGCGGAATCAAAGTATACGACGCGGCCGAGATTATGCAGGAACCTCGCGTCAAATGGTAACGAATCGATCGAACGCGTTATTATCGATTTTCACTCGATTTTCTCGTTACACGTTTGTATAAAATTGCAGGTGCGAACCACTCGAAACCGTGGGCTTAGGGTACCGTCGACTCCGGCTGGACGATACGCATCCGCTGAAAAAGAGCGAACCGTGCCTGTTTTATCGCGATTGTAACGTTTTGCTGGAAGGATTGAGTCAAGCCAAACTCTTCGCCAACGCGGTACAAATAAGGAACGGTCTGCCCGAATCGTTGGTGAAAAGCTGCGAAGAAACCGATATCTCGCCTTTCGAAGAATCTATCCAAATGTACGTAAGCGGCACTTTAACGAACGCTGTATGACGTACCTCGTAGTCGTGGCGTTTGCGCCTTGAAATCTGTATAGCAAGTTAGCAACGACGCGACGTCGATCAGTCGATGCCGAAATTGTTGACGTGTGCTCGGGTACTGCGTACGCGTACCATAATGTCGGAAAAGAGGCTATTCTGCTCTGCTCGCACATACGCACGTTTGTCGCTTTTCACTCTAAGTGATTCGTCAACCTGTTCTTTACTATAATTTCGAACCCGAAACACGCTACCGAGGCTTATTGTCTTGTCTATTGCATTAGATGACTCGCCGAGTAAACGATTAACATGTTTGAGGATCGATCGTTTCGCGTACGAAACAAAAACAAGAAATAATATAATACGTTGCGATTGCGAAAATTGGTAGGTATGTAAGTTAGGTGGGTAGTGGATGGGTACTAACGAGACCATGTCATAGGTATATAATATGTAATTAAATTATGTAAATGTGCTTTTATTGTTGCGGTATATCCTATAGGTAATTTACGTTCATTTTTCTATTTATTTTGTCAGGGCTGTAGCTTCGGCAGTGGTTTACGACGCGACGCAAGAAAAATTACCTAAGAGACAAAACCCTGAAAATCCGGCGTGGAACTATCCGCGTGACTACGGTATAAACGATAGTCGTAGGAAGTAAGTTTTCGTCGTCGTTTGTAATTACCTACCTACTTACCTATCTACCCAGTTAATTATCTAATTTCTCTTTTATCGTTTTGCTGCGCAGTTTGGTTTTATGCAACCGATTTCTACAGCTTTGCGAAATGATTACCAGTTCCGAGTTGAACGGCGACGTTGCCAAGCGTAGGTGCAAATTGCTGGATGCCTATTTCTCGCTTCCACTCATTCGAGGCGAGGACACGATTCAATTGGAAATGAGAGCCGACGTTTTGGTGTTGTCCGCCGAACGGCTCGAG
The DNA here is from genome assembly GCA_959613365.1 of Balanococcus diminutus. Classification (NCBI taxonomy): domain Eukaryota; kingdom Metazoa; phylum Arthropoda; class Insecta; order Hemiptera; family Pseudococcidae; genus Balanococcus; species Balanococcus diminutus. The sequence goes on along the minus strand of OY390716.1, from coordinate 63,138,810 downwards.
CCTTTGGCATCGCCCGAGCTCACCTCGACTGCTAGCCTTCCTAGTTTAGAGCCTTTAAAGTACACCGTGTCTTTGGACGAGGAGTATTTTTATCAGTTGAAAAATGTTTACCGTAAGCCTATTTTGTTGTTTTCATTTCGCCACGATGAGTGCGAGAGCGGGGGCGGGCGGGGGTACCTTACCTACTGCCTTACTTGATCGTTTGTTTCTTCCGTTTTGGTTTACGCAGCCGTCAAAACGAAAAATACTCCATTCAAGTACGCGCATACCGCGTTAATACATTTCAACGAAACCGAAGTAAAAAATCTGCACGGAACAGCGGTTACGGAATGCCAAATAGAGGCGCGCTCGTTGATGAAGTCGTTCGCGATAGCCGCCGCCCAAGCGCGTTATTTATACGGCGTAAGTTCGTTCGTTTTGCGCGTACGCGTAGACTTGTAACGTTACATTTCAATATTGGCTTTTTTGCTCGCTTTGCAGGAGGAAGCGGACGAACTAGCCGAATTGCCCGAACCGATAGTGGTACAGTGCGTACAAACGGATGCGAAATATTTCCATTTCAGCGTATTTCAACTGAACACGTTACGTTGGCCGCCCGACCATACCAAAGTTCGTAATATATTTTGGCACGATTCGATGGTACCGACGTACGAATTTGGCGGCTATTACGACGCGCGTCCGACTATATCGTCGTATAACCGCGACGTATTTAAAATGTTTTTAGCCTTTTACAAAAACAGATGAACAATTAGGTACATCGAATGTACATTATGTATCAACTCGTTATCCTAATTTTACTTAGCCTTCCTTCTTTTTATTTCCCTTTACGAGCGACCGCAACGATGTAATGTAATATGTATGGATAAGAATAAACCTTTCTTTTTTCTCTTTCTCTCTCTCTCCATTTCGATAGATGATTTAATTCGTATATTTACAAAAAGGTGACGAATTACATAGGCGCACGATAGATAATCAATAATTTTTACAATCGCGTCGAGTAATAAGATACTCGTATTATATTATACTATACATACATCGGAATGGCGCGAGTAGTGTGTAGTTGAGTGAAGGTAATGGAAGCGAACGTCGAACGCTGAACGCTGTCCTGTTTTTCGGTTTCACGTTGTTGCGCGCTGGCTGGTGGCTGGTGGCTGGCTGCTGCAGAAGATGAGTGGACAAATCGCACGGTGCGCGGCGCGTGCGCCAGTATGCGTACATGTACGCAGCCCGGCGCGGCCAACGCGAGCACCGCCAAAACGCGCAACTAAGTCGACGAAACGTTCGTCGCCCGTCTCTTATCCCGAAAAATCATTCTGATCGAACAACTGCTGCTCGTAAAGTTCCGCTTTAACGACACGGCCGGCAAAGAATCGTCCTCCCAAAGCATCTTTCGCTTTTTCAGCTTCTGAAATTTCACGAGAAGTTGACGAATAGAATGAGCGCGCAACCGCGTCGGTTTACCTACGCCTACGGTAGTACGGTATTTATCGGCGCAGCGCGCACTTACCCGACATTGCGCTGAATTCGACAAAAATTTTCACAATCACGTCGCCGTCGTCGTCTTCGGACTGCTTCTCGTTATATATTATAACTCTTTTCACATTGCCGTACCTGCGGTCATGTTCACAGTGACTCGATTACATATTATACTAGTACACCTTGTGCGAATAATTTTGGGGCAAAAAGCTAGCGTTTACTCGATGTCACGCTTCAACCCCCCCACCCCCCCCCCCCCCCCCCGCACCAACCACACTCAACACTCTTATCCTTCCACAACACGAATCTATCAGAAAAATTCAGAGTCAAACTTGACGCGTATTTTGACAAATTGATACCATTTTTTTTCCCCCGGTAAACAGGTGGTATTCGATGCCCTATTCAATATTGACGCGATGTCGTAGGACGCTTGCCTCTCGCGTTCTATATTCTTTAATTTTTGAAAAAATGATGATAACAAAATATTTCCTATGAAAAGCGTTGTCGTAATATTTTCATATTTTCATTTCTGAATTATGGAGCCTTGAATACTGAAAATTGGAATTTACTAATTTAGAAATTTAATAACTTGCGAGGGGATGGTGTGAGAATTTTGAAACTTTTATGGTTTAGAATTTACCAGCATCGTGCGGGTGTCCCATTTGTTGGAAAAAATTTTGTAATTTTCTCGGATCAGACAGTTAGTTTGATCAGTGTTCGCGGTCTAGTACACTACACGTTCGTATGCAACGAAAAAATTGCAACGTTTGCGAGTAAGATTCGTAAAAACGTACTTGGAACATTCCTCCTGAATTTCTTCTTGAAGCGACTCGTCCACATCTTCCGGACCAACCATGTTACGAAGAATGACCACCTTACTCTGCGCAACGGACAAACGTATAGAATATAGAATTGATATTACATTTATCGTACGTGTATAGTTATGTTACGAATTATCGCTCAAACGTAGCTGGCACGATGGCGAAACGAAAATATCAGCTCTTAAGCACGGACGCGTTTCCACATTCGAGTCACACTTACCTCTACTTTACGCATTAATTTCTGCATTACCAAATGTCTGGCATTTTGTCCTTTAATAGACATATTTTCCTGTTGTTGCAAAGTTTGAGGTTCGACGTCTTCCAACAACTTTTTCTGCAATTCTTCTTGTTTTTTTTGCTGAATCAAATACGGAGAAAATTAAAAAAAACAAAAAAAAAAAACGAATATAGGTACATACGAAAACAACTATCGACGAGTACCTACGTACAAAATATACGCGTAAAATTGTGTACATAATTTACAACAACGGTTTTGGTCACGTTTTATCGCATACTCGGCAAGCACCATTTATACCGATTTCGATCGAGCAATTGGGCGAGGGAGAGGGGAGGGGATGCAGCAGCTATACGCGATCCGCAATCGAATCGTGATCGTGTTCGTGTCGTATTCCGCGATAGGTAACGTTTACCACCGCAGCAATCGTAACGTAATTTCAGTAACAGCGTTGTAGGTATTATAATATCGTACTCGTATTAACTACGTTGGGTATGGCGTACTTACGTTGGCTTGCTCTTGAGCGCGTTTCATGGCGTCTACTTGCAGGCTGAGGCCCGAAGCGGCGGCGGTCGCAGCGGCTATACCGCCGCCGGTAATTGCGGAGGCGCCGGTAGTTGCAATTGCGCCGGTAGCGTTAACGCTGCCGTGTTGGGAAGCCAAGGACAGAGGGGCGGCCGGAACGGCGACTGCCGTCGAACTGGTGGCGACGCCGGCGCCGGCGACGGCCGTCATTACGGGCGATCCGATGACGGCCGGTGCGCTCGGTATGATGGGCACGGGAGCGCGAATCTGTTGCGGAATGGCGATACCGGGCGGCGGTATAGTGGCCGGTAGTCCCGCGACCGCGGAAGACGTGATGGAAGCGGCAGCCAGAGCCGGAGCTACTGCGGGCGCGATCGACTGCAGAGCGGGCAAAGCGGCCGGTATTACGGTTTGCGCTCCCAGCTGCGAACTCAATTTGGTAATACCGAGAACGGCGTTGGTAGCGACCGCGTCCATCGCCTGTATTTTAGCGGTAGCTGCGGCCGCGGCTACGGCGGCCGCCGTCGGCATGTGACTGGCCGACGTCGTCGACGAGTGTAACGCGTTCGGCGGCGTAATGGCTCGGCCGACGCGCAAGTATTGGCCTCCCAAGTCGAACAGATTCATCGACACGATCGCCTCCTGCGCCGCTTGCTTCGTTTCGTATTCGATGAAACCGTATCCTTTGTGTCGGTGGGGCGAACTGCTCGGCTGCAATCGACACGACTTTATCGGCCCGAAAGCTTCGAATACGCTAGACGAGAAACAAACCCAAGGTCAAACAGCCAAACGTTAAGACGCCGAAACCGATTAAGCCTACCTACCAACCTTTTTATATCGTCTTCCGTCAGGTCGGGATGAATGGACGCTACGTAAATACGATTGTACTGTTTCGCTTCTTCGGTGATTTCATCGATAACGGACTGAGCTTGAGGCATGTTACTCGGTCGACCAACCTTGACGATAACATATATCGTAAATACATATTAAGCACACCTACGTATTATTATCATTATTATTACATACGAGTACATTATTTTATAGGTATCGAAACTTGAAAGAAATAAAAAAAAATCTCCTTCCCACTCACGCTTCGAGCCTAACATCGCATCTTCGCGGCACTTTTACTCACCACTTTGATATTTCTTCCACCCAACATTACGCCGTTCATTTGCTCCAAGGACAACTGAGCCGCTTCCGGAATATCGTATTCGACGAATGCGAATCCTTTATGCTTCTGCGTGATCGGATCCCACGACATATTGATCGATTTTATCGGACCGAAAGGCGAAAACGCTTGTCTAATGGTGTCTTCCTTCAATTCGAAGCTGATACTGCCGACGTATACTCTGTAAAATACGCGCAATCGTTATCTACACTCTACTCGTATTACTGCGACTAAAATATTATTCGCATCCGTAGGCACGGCTCGAGGTGGCGTGGCGTGCGCGTCTTACCTGCACATTAACGCGAGCGCTTGTTGTCTTTGAACCTGGTTTCGTTGCGTAGCCATCAACTAAACACAAAATTAACACGTACGCAATTAGAAACGTAGCGACCATTTCATAAATAATTGGTCGTACGACCGACGCGACAGAGACACTCACTTGTTGCTGATGAGCCAGCGTTTGCTTCATCAATACCATTTTAATACTTTGTTCCATAGCGTATTTTTTGGCGTGATTAACCGCGTCTTGTTGTTCGCTGCTCAATTTAGGAAGTGGAGCTCCCAACGCGCCCAAAATACCGTATCGCGCTCCTGGCCCTAATCGAAAAACTCCACAGTTGAACAGATTGACACCGGCACCGTACATCTAACGTAAGCGTTCATTTTGAAATACATACTAACCGGTGATCAAATTTCCAGTTTGTATGAAATTATTAATGGGAGCGGAAAGAAACTCGGAACCGTTTTCGCCACCATCTAAAAGTTGAACTCGTCGTAAATACGTCATACATACGTGCATACAAGTAAGCGCTTCGCTATAATACGTAAATACAATCGTGTCTGTGTACGCGATTGTACGAATCGACTATTCGAAAGAAATGAGCTACGTTGAAATGGCGATGATAAAAGCAGCGGTCGTTTTGGCGACTCGTCGAAATAGCATCGAATTCGAATAGTCGATATCCGTATCCTGTAAACCAACTACGGCCGCGATAGATGTACAAGATTTCCACCGTCGCGTCGCGTCGTCTTGCGTACTTGTATACTTACCATCTTTAACGCGTTCGCGGTCATTTTCTTGAACGCCGTTCGTTAACGAAGTTTCGTTATCTGATACGCCGCTACACGAGGATTTTTCGCCGCAATCACCAGTCTAAGATATAACGTGAAATTCCAATTAATACGTAGACATTATTAAGTTTCGTCGAAATAAAAATACATCGTACAAACCGTTTCCATTCCATTCATGTTGAGAAAATGTTATATCTTATATCGCAGAACGTAGCTAAAGCTTCAGAAAAACAAAAGAAGAAAAAAAAAATACAAATTTGACGCGAGCAATCGCTATGCATTTTCATCTTTTCACTACTTACGCGATTCCAAAGAGAAGTTGGAACTCGTTATGCTCGCCGTCTGTATACTCGCAGTTGCACACTCAACGCTCCATCTTCAAAATCATAACGACGGAGTTACTTTCGGTAGACTGTGCCTGTGGACTGATTACAAAAAAGTTGTCGCGTGAAAACGACGTAGTCGACGTAACGAGAAGAATTTTTCGCACCTGACGTATTAACGCAAACTAAAAATTGAACGAAACGAAAGGTACACTCGACTCCACTCGTAAGGTTTCATTATACCTCCTAAATGCTACTAGGGTACTAGAAATGGGGGTAGAATCGACGGTCGCCATGTTGGTTCAGTGAAGTAGTGTGCGTGTGTATTTATAGGAACGCAAATCACGTGCACAAAGGAAGAATTCAGCGTTACACTAGTAACAAATACTTTAAATTATACTGGAAACCATGACCGTCATGTTTTGATTTGACTCCCAAGAAGAGCGCTCTCTAAGCGGCTCGGCATGAAACTAATTCCAGGTTTTCGACTAATCGTCGCGTGATTCGCCCTCTGATTGGTCGAAGACAAGACGATCGGTCGAAAGTCTGAGAATAGTTTCATGCCGAGCCGCTAAGAGAGCGCTTTTGTCGGGGTCACTTTTCCCCATTGGAGTTTCCAGTATTATTAATTTAAAGTATAGACAGTCAAGAGGAAGACGGAAATCTTATATGGGAGAAATAACTGATTCCCGTACCCAAAGTTGTCCCATCCATGTAGAGCGCGCCGCTTGTCAAACTCTCCCTCGTACTTCATGCATTTTATACGCGTTTATATGGGGAAGGATTTGAAAAACACGTAATTTTTCATTTTTTAGGGGTTTAATTTTTTTTTGAGATTTTATTTCTTCAAATATATTATTTTTAATGCAATGTATACTAGCATTTACAGCAGAAAACTCATTAAATATGATTAATTTGTACATCTATATCCGTATTAAACAGTACAATACTACATAGGTAGGTACTTGATATTCAAAATTAGAGATGAAGGACATGTCCTATATGAATTATTGTGATGACCAAAATTATTCCTACGACTTCAAGCAACAACTTTTGTTTGAAAAGTTTTTTAATTGGACCCTTCCCTCCACCAATTTTTATTTTTAATAGCATATAATAAAGTATCCAAGTCATGTCTATTATCAAAATTGGAGGGGAAGAAAGGGTCTAATCCAAAATTTTATAATAACCAAAATTATTCCTAGGACTTCAAGCAACAACTTTTGTTTGAAAAGTTTTTTAATTGGACCCTTCCCTCCGCCAATTTTTATTTTTAATAGCATAATATTATAGATAATTAGTATGCATAATCATGTCATATTTGATATTATTAAAATTGGAGGGGAAGGAAGGGTCTAATCGAAAATTTTATAATAACAAAAATTATTTTCAAGACCTTAATCTACAACTTTCGCTTTGAAAAAATTTCAATTGGACCCACCCTGTCTCCCACCACTAAATTTTTAATTTGTATCTTCGGTGTGTTGTGCAAAATCAGTGGGGAGGGAGAGCGGGAGAGGTGCAATTGAAAATATTTTCAACCAAAATTTATACGTTGAAGTCCTAGGAATAATTTTGGTCAATATAAAATTTTCGATTAGACCCTTCCTTCCCCTCCCATTTTGATAATAGACATGACCTTGGATACTTTATATGCTATTTTTTTTAAAAATAGGCGAAGGAAAGGGTCCAATTAAAAAACTTTTCAAACAAAAGTTGTTACTTGAAGTCGTAGAAATAATTTTGGTTATCACAATAATTCCGATAGGACACGTCCTTCATCTCTAATTTTGAATATCAAGTACCTACCTATGTAGTATTGTACTGTTTAATACGGATATAGATGTACAAATTAATCATATTTAATGAGTTTCCTGCTGTAAATGCTAGTATACATTGCATTAAAAATATATTTGAAGAAAAAAAAATCTCAAAAAAAATTAAACCCCTAAAAAATGAAAAATTACGTGTTTTTCAAATCTTTCCCCATATAAACGCGTATAAAACGCAGTGATGTCAGTAACGAAATTTTTTTTTCCGTTACGGTATTCGTTCCGTTACTGTAACTAAAAATCCTGAATTTCGTTATTTGTTACGTTACTTGCAGAGCTGGCGCGACTCATCTCTTTTGGGAGTCGAACTCTTTTAGTTCGACTCTTTGCTAGTTGAGTCGAAGAGTTTTCAATTTGCGACTCTTTACAAATTTGATTAAACTCATGAGTCCGACTCTTTTAATGAACGACTCCTCGCGACTCTTTTTTTCCGACTCCTCGCGACTCTTTTTTCCGACTCCTCGCGACTCTTTTTTTCCGACTCCTCGCGACTCTTTTTTCCGACTCCTCACGACTCTTTTTTTCAATTTATTATTTTTTAATTTTTAATTTTCAAGTAAGTAAAAAGTTTGTAACGTTACTAACGTTAATTTAAAATTAAATTAAAATAATTATAAAAAAATCAAAATGCAAGAAATACAATTTTTATTTTTCACATTTTTATAACATCAAAAATGTCATTGTTTAATGTTTATGAAAAAAAAACAACGGAAAAAATTTAAAAAAAGAGAGGAAACCTCCTTCTCAACTTTGTAATCTTAATTAAATTTAAATTAAAAAATTAAAATATAAAAAATCAGCAAAAAAATAAAAATAAAAATTTTCAACGATCTGTCATCTTTCACATAAGAAAAAAACTGAAAGAAACCACCGTAAGTTCGCGAACCTAGAATTTTTAAAATATAAAACAAAAAAAATTACCAATCTGGTTTATGATTGGTAAAAAAACTACGTAAAATCAACGTCTTTTCAAAATTTGAGTCCAACATTGAACCCCTTCTATCATTTAAAAATTATACTTACCACAGTATCATTGCCTTTTGTAGATCTTGTGTGTTTAAAATAGATTTCGAAGTTTTTCATCACGAAATTGAAACAATTCGAAAATTAATTGAAATCAAAACTAAACTTACAACAGTTACAATACAACACACGAGATTACACTACGCATGAATCGCGGAAAAAGGGAGTTTGAGAGATGAAAAGAGTCGTGTGAGTCGTGATATGAAGAGTTGTGAATCAAAAGAGTCGCAAGTGAAAAAAGAGTCGTGAGTAAAAAAGAGTCGCAAATTGAGAAGAGTCGTGAATCAGTTTAATGTTCGACTCTTAGTGAGGAGTCGATTTTTTCAAATTTTTTTCGACTCCTTGTGAAAAAGAGTCGAACTCGGAGTCGAACTCCGAGTCGCTCGCATGCGACTCCCGCGACTCACACTCGAAACTCTGAGTCGCGCCAGCTCTGAATTTTTTTCGTTACAAGTAATGGAACAGTAACGGAACTTTATTTTTAAACAGAAATTGTGTAACGAAATAATAACGTTACAATAAAATGGTCTTTATGTTACGTAACAAATAACGAAAAAATTTCGTTACGTTCCGTTACTTTTTTTCGTTATTTTTTTCAGTTTTTTTGCATTGCCTGCACTGCCAACCGCAGAAAATGTTCACTAACGTCTAGTTTGATTGTTTTGTTTACATTCATGGGGTGCAACTTCGAAAATTTTTTACCAAGTCCAGTGCTACATAATACTTTAAAGTCAAAATTGGAAGGGAGGAAGGTGTCTAATCGAAATTTTTGTAATAACTAAAAGTATTTGTACAACTTCAAGCTACAACTTTTGTTTGAAAATTTTTTCAATCGGTCCCCTTACCTCCCCCCTGTTTTTAAAAATGTATTTGAAGGAGTTGGATTATCCAAAATTGGTGGGGAGGGAGGGATCCGATTGAAATTTTTGTTATCACCAAAATTATTCCTAGTACTTCAAGCTACAACTTTTATTTGAAAATTTTTTCAATCGGGCCCCTTACCCTCCCCCTGTTTTCAATAATGTATTTGAATGAGTTGGATTATCCAAAATTGGAGGGGAGGGAGGGGTCCAATAGGTAGCAACACCACCAAACTTGTATTATTTTCTTCTTAGTTCTTGATGTTTATTTCATTCTATTGGACTTGATAGTTATTAATTGACATTGAAAAATGAAGATAGCAATTTTTTTATGATTTCTGGCTATTTCGGAAAAAATTACGTTGTAACGAAAAAACCGGAACGGAACGGAAAAAAATAACGTTACTTGAAAAATAACGTTACAAGGCCCTGTCGGTACCATTTTCGTTCCAAGTAACGTAACAAATAACGAAATTCAGGATTTTTAGTTACAGTAACGGAACGAATACCGTAACGGAAAAAAAAATTTCGTTACTGACATCACTGGTTTTCACTCCGATGACTCCCAGTTCGAATGTAAACAAGAAATTTTTGTTACTTTTTGGCTTCGTGGAAACGCCCAATTGTCTGATCAAATTTTATCACCGAGAAAATTTTATTTTTCCTTTTTCCTTCATCCTAAAAATAAAATCCGGAAAGTTTTTTAATTTTTGTTTGGCAAGCTAGAAAATGATAGAAATCGCTGCAAAATTAATCGGCGGTCCTGTATATTTACCCGGGGACAGTATCGGTTGTTGCGTTACCTTTACCAACAAATCGTCGCTCATTTCTGGCTCAGGTCCTTGTAACGAGTACAGGTAAGTCTACTGTGTCGTAAAATTGTACGACAATTAATATCGCCGCCAATTTACTCACACGCGCGCCTAGACCTAAGCATTATTTTCTTACTGTAAAAATCGATTGAAATGTATCCGAAGGAACGCGGAAACTTTGGCTTTGTCGAGCGCTCAAATTCACTGCTCCTGTAAAACTATTAGACATTTGATTAGAGATCGAGATACGGAAGTTTCAACTGAAATATCACGTTCATTCAACAGCGGTAAGTTGGTCTTTACTTTCTTCGCTCTTACAATGTACGAGTATAATTATTTAACGACGGAAATTCCTTCTTTTTTCAGATACATCATTTTACCCGTGTAGAGATGACAGGGGCCTTACAGTGTTCAAAACGGAACCGAAAATATTATTTTGCGATATGAAGTTATTTCCGGGTGAAAGCAGATCGTGTAAGTTTACAAAAGTGTACGATAAGATGAGTTTTTTCTTGAAAATCTACCTCGGACTCGGTTCGTACTTGTGTGCGTGTGGTGTAGGTGTACGTAGTAGGTATACTGTGCGCCTATACGCACCCGACGGACGCCCTACGATCAACGCGCAATTTTTTATTTTCCAGTTTTGTATACGGAAACCTTACCTAATGAAATACCTCCGTCTTACCGCGGAAAATTGGTCAAATATTCGTATAAAATTACGATCGGTACGCAACGTATCAACAGCGCGATGAAAGAGTTGACAATACCGCTTAGGATACTGGTTATCGATGGTAAAGAGCGTAAGAACTTGGGTTGATGGTTCTTTTAAATATTTACGTACGTACCTGTGTATGTACGAGCACGCGTGCAGAGCCTTAACCAGCGTTATTTTGTCGCGTTTAGGTTTTCCCGAAGTCAACGTTTGCGAAGACAGCATCGATCTTTCGCCGAGTAATCCGTTTTTGGATATTTGTGAAAAAGATAAAGAACTCGAGCCGACTTTACAAGTACTACAAGTGAGTAGAGTCCGTAAATGTCGAGACACGTATTACTCGTTCCGACTTGGACAAATTGCGTACTGGTACTGCGCCCTGTGGGACTGTGGGACAGTGGGTAGGGAAATGATGACATTTTTGTCAGCTGTTTCCGGCCGAATATCTATTCCTATTATAAACGCGCCATAACCGTAACGTACGTGTCTGTTGGTCCATCTTTTTTCTGAAGAAATGATTCGAAATTTTACATAAACGAGTAGGTACGTATTACGTAACGTACGTAGCTAGGTACCTAATTGTGTGGAAAAAAGTGGCGACGAAAATTTGCCGGTCGAAAATACATACGTAAAAATGTAATGACACGCATTGCGACGCAATCGCAAACTGGACGCCTGTATGCTAAAGTTTTCGTAGTTTACGATGGTAACCGAGCGAATTTACCCTTGTTTCAGAATATGACGGCGCGACGAAGTACCAGTTTTTATAATATTACTAATGGCAAAGGTAAGGTGGCTACATTTTGCCTGTTCAAAAGCACCTACAAATTGGGCGAAGATATCGTGGGCACGTTCGATTTCTCTTCAAGCACAGTGCGTTGTGTTCAGGTACTTGGTCGACTATCGATTTGATTTACTAATGTATACGTATAAGATGAGAAAGTACATTCGCCTAGACGCTGCTATTACGTACTCGGTACTACGCGTACCTTACCTATTAAATAGTGTTTAATGTACGTACGATGTACCTTATGATTTTTCCTATTATGCAGTTCATAGTTAGTTTGCAATGCGAAGAAGTTATTTCCGAAAGATATCGCATTACAAACAAACACGATAAAGCGGTCACTACCTTCAATAATTGTACGGAATTTTGTTTAAATATGAAGCAGTGTTTTCTCAATTTGCCAATACCGTTACACGTGACTCCCGTTTTCAATACAAACGTTGGTAAGTTGTAACTTGTCTTGTTTTTGGCGTTGTTTTTTTTTTTTTTTTTTTTTTGCTAAACGTGTATCTTTTGCAGTATCGTTGAAATGGAAGTTACATTTCGAATTTGTAACATGCGCCAAGGGCGGCGGTGGCACCGAAGAAATCAATTCGTCCAACGGCGTACGACTGGCTCCCAAGTGCGTTGGTATTGAAACTATGAAATGGGATTTACCGGTACAAATTTATCCGACCGCTACAATTTCCGATCTTCATTCCCAAACAAAGTCTTGCGTAATGATCTAGACGCTCGGCTTTCGCTATTACTTACCGCAGTAACTTACGATATGTCGTGGATTTAACACCAAGTACAGCGGCTGTTTATCCAATATCAACATTCCGCGCATCTCGTGTCGTCGAATTTTTTTTGTTGTTGTTTTTTTTGCTCCAAACCCGATCGCGTTTAACTGTCGGCTGTAGTAATAAAATAATGTACGTCGATAGGTAGGTATGCGGATTATTTTGTACGAAAGTGGAAATTTGAAAAATAAAAACATTAGAAGAACAAAAATATAAGCAATTTTATTAGAACGCAAACGCAGGTACAAACAATAATGATATTCTTCAAACACGCTCACTGTTTTACAGTCGGTACGCGGAAGAACGCGTAAGTATAAAAATCTAAGTACACGCTTACGAACAAAATATATTGTACATATAACCGCTACCTGCCCGACAATACGCGTGTAATACGTATTACCTACTTCCGTCTTCATCTATGACGTTGAAGTTGAATCGCAGAAAATCTACCGTTTTTGCAAATTATTTCTTTCCGCGTACTCGGGCGATTTGGTGTAATCGTAGTAACCGACGCCGAACAATACGATGGTCATAAATTGAAAAAAAATCCTCGAACTCGCTCCTTTGAACATTTTATTCGAATTGCCCATGTTCAATAAGCTGTAGCCAAAGGACAGCGTAGTCGCAGCCACTCCTGTAACACGAGCATTATAGATAATAAATTATACGGTTATTATTCGATAATATGTAAATTCGACCGAGCGTGAATTATTGTTTCTCGTTTCTTCGCTACTAACGCGAGGCGAGGGCATCGACTTCGACTCGGCAGTGAGGAACGATTCAACGAGTACGCATCGACAGTCTTACTCTCACTTTCGAGCCGATTACTTGATACGTCTCGATTACTTACCCAATTTCAGGAGAAAATTTTTTTTGTACGGCGGTATAAATGCGTCATTTTCTCGTTCTGCATCCAGCTGTTGACGCAATAATATCCAATCCAACTCGGGATCTACGTCGTTTTTCGGCACCGCAGAAGGAACAGCCATTTCGTTCGGATGTACAAACTGTACTTATTTAAATAATATATTTTTTTGCACTTTGGATAATTTATTGTTATTCTTTAAAATTTAGTTTTCCTAAAAATTCGATAAAATTCTCGTGAAAATGATAACGACAAGCAAAAATGATAAGATTTATCGTCAAAACTATAGTCAAAACCATAGATATAGATATTAATAAACTGGATCGGCAACTCGCGAAGCGAAAATAAAAATTAAGCCACGCCCCTCAGTAGATATTCGTGACTGTTGTTACTCGTGAGGGTGAAGTTTTTCAAAATTTAGATTTTTTGATTTTCCTCAAAATTGAGGGGGTTTAGGTAAAAATTTTATAGAACTTTATTTTTAGTAAATAAAATTTCCTATTGAATGGTATATTTTCGAAATTTTTATAAATTTTTTTCATTGAGATTGACCTGTTCAAAAAATCTCTCAGTATTGAAAGGCTGCACTTTTTTATATTTTTCTCAAAATTGAGCAAATTTAGACGAATTTTAGAAAGAACTTTATTTTTAGAGAATAACAACCCCGATTGAATGATATATTTACCAATCTTCTAAATGCAACATTAGCTGAGATATGGAATTTTGAAGAAAGAAAAAATACTGTTGAACTTTAAAACACAACCAAATGAACGAATCACAATTTTTTTTCTAATTTTCATATTTCAGCTTATGTTGCACTTGGAAGATTGATAAATATGGGGTTTTATTGTCCAAAAATAAAGTCCTTTCTAAAATTCGTCAAAATCCAGGGAAGAAAACCAATTGAGACCCAATTGGTTATGGTGATGGTGGTTTTGAGAAAATTTTGAAATTACTGGTGGTTCCAATTGGTTTTTGGTTTTTAAAAATTTTCAAAAGGTTGTGGTGCTAAAGTGGTTCCATTTAATTTTTTTTTTTTTTGATTGGTTCTGGTTCTGGGTTTTTGGTTTTGCTTGATTAATTGGTTGTGATGGTGGTTCTCAAATTAAAAAACCATTTCAAATGGTTGTGGTGGTGGTTCTCGAATTAAAAAACCATTTCAAATGGTTGTGGTGGTGGTTCTCAAATTAAAAACCATTTCAAATGGTTGTGGTGGTGGTTTTCAAATTAAAAACCATTTCAAATGGTTGTGGTGGTGGTGGTGGTGGTTCCGTTTTGGTTTTTCAATTGGTTTTCATCGAATTGCTTCCATTTCGTAGTATGGAAAATATTTCCCAACATTTAAACCATTTATCTATGGCATTAACCATCAGAACCAGATGGAACCATTTTCGTGCTTCCTATTATACCACAAAAGAACTAAAAAAAGATCAGATATTTGAAATTTGAATAAAAAATTAATTTGCCTACAAGTTACAAACGCAATATTGCAATAAATTTAAATTAAATAATATACATTCAAATAAAAAACAAAAAATAATAATGTTTCCACTTTCCAGAGCGCTGAAAAATCAGAAAAATGAAGAAAACAGGCCACAGGGGGTAGGTAAGGGGCCCAATTAAAAAAAATTTCAAATCAAAGTTGTTGCTTGAAGTTCTAGGAATAAATTTGGTCATAACAAAAATTTTGATTGGACCCCTCCTTCCCTTTCAAATCCACTATTTCTCTTTTTAGAACCAAAAAGAACCAATTCCATTAATTGGTGGTGGTTCTGGTTTTCATTGTAAAGGAAATTGAAAATGGTGGTGGTGGTGATGGTGGTTTTTTATTTTCAAACCACTTTCTTGTGGTTGTGGTTGTGGTTATTTATTTTCGATCCACTTTCTTGTGGTTGTGGTTGTGGTTATTTATTTTCGATCCACTTTCTTGTGGTTGTGGTTGTGGTTATTTCAGCAAATGATTTTTCGTTGTGGTTTCAAACGGTTCTCTTCCCTGCCTTTTCGAAAAGAATTGGTTCTTTTTGGTGGTGGTTTTTGAATGAATTTTTGAAGTTCATTGTAATGGTTTCAAATGGTTTTGAGAACCAATTGAAATATCTGGTGGTGGTGGTTTTACCTGGTTGTGGTTTCAATTGGTTTTCTTCCCTGTCAAAATCCACTCAATTTTGAGAAAAATGTAAGAAACTGCAGCTTTTTAATATTGAGGGATTTTTTGAACAGGTCAATCTCGATGAAAAAAATAAAATAAAGTTTTATAAAAATCACCTAAACCCCTCAATTTTGAGAAAAATCAAAAAAATTGTGTTTCTCCCATTTGAACTTGTGTAATTTATCCTACTTTGCATGCTGTGCTCTCTGGGTATTACCTCCAATTTACGAGATGAAAAATTTATTGAAAAATGAAATGAAAAACTTTGTTCATAAAAATAAAACCTCATATTTATCAATCTTCCAAGTGCAACATAAGCTGAAATATGGAAATTAGAAGAAAAAAATTGTGATTCGTTCATTTGGTTGCAGGGTTGCAAACTGTTTCGAACCACCACCAATAAAATTGTTTTGGTGGTGGTTTTCAAATGGTTTTCACCACCACCACAACCAATTGGAAAATTTGTAAAACCATAACCAAATCAAAACCGTTTGCAAGCAGAAAAAATGGAAAAACCATTTGATAAAACCACAAAAAAGAGCTTTAAAAAAAAACTTGAAAAACCACCATCACCACAACCATTTAAATTTGAAAACCACCAAATCAATTGAATCGGTTTCTTTGTTTTATGACTTTACTTTTATCCTAATTTTAATTTAGTCAGTTTCAAAGCAGTTAATTTTAAGGTGAAACTAATAGGTGCCATGATATTTCGTTCCTTTGATTTGTGAATTATGATTAATTAATTGATTATTTGATTACTCGTTTCTTTGCCAAATTGGCCATTAAATAAAGGTTTTTTCAATAACTTCTTTATTTTTTAATTCATTTCTTCTCTTTGTATTTGTATTTGATATTTGATTTCTCATCACTTCATCAGTAATTCAGTATAATTCTTAATTATTGAATTAGAATAATAGAATTAAAATTTAAAACATAGGAAATGGTTCCATCTGGTTGTATCAAATCTTCGTTAGTATATTTTTTGCTCCATTTAAAAACATGAAAAATCGATTGAAAACCAAAACCAATTCATTTGGTTTTGGTTTTTGAGAACCACCACCAAAACCAATTGAAATGGTTTTGGTTTTTGAGAACCACCACCACCACCACCAAAATAATCAAAAGTTGAAATAACCAAAACAAAAACCAAAACCATTTCAAAAAAAAAACCAAAACCAAAACCAAAAACCATTTATTCGAAAATTTTCAAAACCACCACCACCACCACCAATTAATTCTCAAATGGTTCGCAACCCTGTTTGGTTGTGTTGTGTTTTAAAGTTCAACATTATATTTTTTTTCTTCAAAATTCCATATCTCAGCTAATGTTGCATTTAGAAGATTGGTAAATATATCATTCGATCGGGTTTTTTATTCTCTAAAAATAAAGTTCTTTCTAAAATTCGTCTAAATCCGCTCAATTTTGAGAAAAATATAAAAAAGTGCAGCCTTTCAATACTGAGAGATTTTTTGAACAGGTCAATCTCAATGAAAAAAAATTTATAAAAATTTCGCAAATATACCATTCAATAGGAAATTTTATTTACTAAAAATAAAGTTCTATAAAATTTTTACCTAAACCTCCTCTATTTTGAGAAAAATCAAAAAATCTAAATTTTGAAAAACTTCACCCTCACGAGAATTATAACAAATACTTTAAATTAATAATACTGGAAACTCAATGCTTTTGATTTGACTCCCAAGAAGAGCGCTCTCTAAGCGGCTCGGCATGAAACTAATTCCAGGTTTTCGACTAATCGTCGCGTGATTCGCCCTCTGATTGGTCGAAGACATGACGATCGGTCGAAAGTCTGAGAATAGTTTCATGCCGAGCCGCTAAAACTGCTAAAAGAGCGCTTTTGTCGGGGCCACTTTTCCCCATTGAAGTTTCCAGTATTATTAATTTAAAGTATTTGATTATAACAACACATGAAGTGGGCGTGGTTTATTAAAATCGAAATCTGATTGGCTACATATTTTGCTTCAGATTTTCAATGTATTTTAGATGCGAGTTGCCGATCCAGTTTATTAATATCCATATCTATGGTCAAAACCAAAGTCAAAACAACAACAACAACAACAACAACAAATTGATCGAATGCGCAGCGGCAGGGTTTTCATGATAAAACTTGAGCAGTTGAGAGCTTCGTCGAGCTCAGTTGAGCTTTTGGTCGGATTGATTTGATTACTACGGATGTGGATGGTGGATAAACGAACAATGTCGCGGTTTAGTGCTACTCATTAAAATACTGGAGTATGTAAATAATTTGTATCGAGTACTCATTCTTACTGCCATCGATCGAAACATCGAGTGATTGTTGGTAACCAAGATTCCCTGTATTTTATAAAAAAATATTATTTCGTTATTATTTTGGTTTTACCATTGTTGATAAGTTGAAACTGTATCATTATAAGGATTTCAGGCGTTCTTTGATCGCCGTCCAACTTGTTTGAAATTCGCTGTAACATGAAGACTGAAGACTGAATCACTTGAAATTAGGTAATTCGCGGATACGTTCCGTTGTGTGAGACACGAGATGTACGACTCGGCGACTTACCCGTCGCGTCGACGTATCCCGAAAATATTTATGATACTTTTTATCGTAGATTTTCGGCCGCCGGAATACGTAAAAAAAAATCGTACTACTCTGTTTCAGGCGCGGCACGGATTATTCGATTTGAACGTATTTTATTCGACGCGCTTAACGAAGCTATAACTTATATACCGATGAGCCTACATGCATGCTTGGTACTCGTACGGAATCGTCAGTCACAGTTGCCGACTATCAATCATCTGATTGGTACTTTGGAAAGAAAATACCATGATTCCTGAAAAATAGTGTTAGTCCCTTTTGGTTGGCGACCGACTTTTGACATGTCAAACTATTGGGAAGAAGCCAAGATACAAGCTATGCAGGCCGAACAAAACGAAATGCTGGGAAACTACGAATCAGCTTTTACCATGTATAAATCGGCCATCGTCTCTTTGCTGAGCGGAGTACAAGGTACATATCGATAAATTTTCAACTAACGAGTAACGAGATGAGACTTACGGGTCCGTTTTTGCCCACTCTTTTCTTTCTTTTCGGCAGCTTGTATGCATGTTTTTTTTTCTTCAAATTTCAGAAGATGACGACGCCGATCATCGTTTACACATCAAACAAAAAACCGGCCAGTACTTATCGCGAGCTGAATGGATTTTCAATAATCATTTAATCAATCGAACGCAATTTTCAATGGCGAGTGTTACTAAACTTACGGTTATTCGGCGATAAAATACGAGCGGACGTTGCGTCGCATATCGCATCAGAATGAATAATCGTGGCGCTTTTTTTTTTGTTTTTGTCTTTTAGCAATCCAAGTTACCGTCCAGAGTTCCGTGGCGTTCGCGTTCGCAATTGGAAAGATATAAAATGACCAGCGTTTTTGACAATATATTACTGGTGCACGATGTAGTGGACAACGCTTACGTCGTTATCAAAGTAATATTCGCTTCGTTACTCGCAAATACTGTAGCCTTACGTAAATTATCTGTAGCGTACTAGCGTAGTACAGGCAGACGTTGTACTACCACCAGCTGGACCTACTACGTAGTATTTACGAGAACGTAATTGCTTGCGGTAATGTACCACGAACTAAGCTCATTTTGCTTTTGCTCTTGCTCTTGCTTTTACTCGCAGGGTGTTCTCAAATCGAGTAATCCGATAGATCGTAGCGAGACGTGCGTTCTACCCTCCGATGTGCCGTATATGGTGAAATTATTCGCCTTGCACGAGACCGATACGACAGTATTCTTCGTTCTCGAACACGTCAGGTACCTGGTGGTTTTTTATTATATTGGGGGGGGGGGGGGGGGAGAGAGGAAATGAGCGTAATTTGAATTCATGGAAAATGACGCGTCGCGTTTGTTTAGATACGGTAAATTGTGGAACCACTTGGAGCATTACTTTTCGCCGCGGTCGATGGCGGAAAATTTGGAAACCGAATTGACATCTTGCGCTACGTTGCAAGACAACGCGAACGATAGCTGCGAAGAGGACGACAGTATCATGAATTCCACTTATTCGTCCAATAACGATGACGACGACGACGACGTTAGTCTATCGAGGCTAGAGTCGAGTGGCTATACCGATACGCAGTCGTGCGAATCGTTGAGTAGTCACGACGAAAATTATTTCGACTTGATCGAAGACTTCGCTAGAGCAAAGGTACAAAAGTTGAACGAGATTCGCGACTTTAACGAAAGACGTCAGCGTATTGAAACTGTGAGACCGGTGAAGAAAACCGTTTCGCAGTTGGATTTGAAATCGCTCGAAGATTGCTCCGAACGGTGTCGGTCTCATTCATTGACCAATTTGACGTACGATAACGAAGGCGAATCAGGCGTTGCCGTATGTAACGGCGATAACGAAGACGAAATTTGCGCAGGCGTAGGCGAACGCGATCGTCGCAATCGTGACGTTCGTCTGTACAGATCGAATAGCGCGTCTCACGATAGCGTTGCGACCTACGAATGCGATCGTGAATCGTACTCGTACGCGGACTTGTTCAACGTTCAAAGCGAAGAATTGTCCGAAAATTCGACAGACGTCGTCGATACGCAACAGTTGTTGCAAAATGCGCAAAAATTGATCGAATCCATCAACGAAACGTTGGCAAAAAGCGAAGCTGTCGTCGGCGACGCCGCCGCAAATGATGGCGACAAAGCGAGGTTCAAATCACCGCACGCATCCGACGCTCCGGGTAAACGAAATCCAGCAGTCGGTACGGTTTGTAAAACATTTGAAACGGCGAAAACGTCACCGCCACCGCCTCCGTCGCTCCCGCTTTCTGCGTACGACAGTCTTACGGCAAGCACCAGCGTCTGTTCGCTCGTATCAACGGGTAAAGTGAGTTACGTTTCTTTCCATTTCAGCGGTAGTCGCGATAGAAATTTAATCGTGTAATTTTTAATTGCGTTTTCTTCGGTTTTATTCGATTCGCTTCGTTTCGTTTCGTTTCGTATCTACTACTTGACCACCGCACCGCACCGCATCCGGCAGGAGGCTAACGTCTGCTTTTCGCCCGTGTCCACGATGTCGTTTTCGATTCCTTCCATCACCGAAGAATACAGCGTGACGGCGCTTTTGCAGAGAAAAGGCATTACCAAAGATTTGATAAAGAAATGGGCCACCGAAATGCTAATCGCGTTAGATGTTCTACACCAAAACGGTATCATTTGCAAGTAAGATGCGCCAACGACGCGACGCGACGCGACGCGACGTGACCATCGCTGCGGGTCGGCCGTATACAAACGCTCTAATCGCTTCTCATTTTCGCAGGGATTTAAATCCGAGCAATATCCTACTGTCGGACGACGGTTCCGTAAAACTTACTTACTTCTTTCAATATCCCAACGTCGAGCGTTCTATTAATATGTACGCGAAAGAAAGACTGTACGTTGCGCCGGAGGTGCTTAATTTACACTCTGAAGTCACTTTCGCTTCGGATTGGTGGAGCTTCGGAGCCATATTATTCGAGCTAATTACTCTGCAGGTAAATCCTCGTATCGATCGATCGCTCGCTCGCTCGATCGTACGAATACCTAGACCTACGTAATCCGACTGTTGTACCTTTGTCGTAGACCCTGTACGATTCTCATCCGGGCGGTATTCATAGCCACACATCGATTAACATTCCAGACGGTGTACCGATTGAAACGCGTACTTTACTTAACGAGGTGAGTAAAGAGAAAGACGAACGAAATTCACGTCCAAATCTTTAAAATACCTACGTACGTACGATAATTATGTACAAATGAAAAATACGAGTACGTCCATCTACCTAACCAGTACCTACATAGTAGGTACATATTATACTACGTACTACATAACCTATCTATGTATGTTTGCGAGTATACATATTACATATACTAACGTAGATGTAGCTATTGCACTCTAATTGACGCTCGGCGCGCGACGCGACAAGCCGACGCTAATGTCATTAATGCTGCCTAGTGCCGATACCTGCGAAAATCGCTCATGGTTGTGTACACCAGAATATTTTATCCTGATCGTTTGCATTTGTTTCAGCTTTTACGTTATAATCCGAATGAAAGGTTAGGATCGGGAATTTGCGGCGCCGACGACATAAAAGCGCATCCTTTTTTCACTTGCGCAAATTGGCACGACTCGTGAGTCGTCAAGTCACATTGCAAGTGGCGTATGGAAAATCGTTACGCTTTACTATGTAGGTAGCGATATATTCCGGAACCGGATACTCGGATCTACTTTTCTGTATCACTATTCGTCGAACGTTATATACGATATTTTGTAGTCGGTACACGTGTTATACGTACACGCGTACAAGTGCGTAACTAACCGAGTAAATGGGTAAGTAAGTAAGTAGGTTGGTAGACTGCATTTGCCTACAGTAATGCGTGTGTCTGTCTACTGGCTATGCCGGATGCGCGGCATTTAGAATAAATTTTGTTGAACCGTTGTCGACCATTTCTTTCGTAAATAGCGTTGGCTAAGCTGGCATGGTTTCTTCGTCAACTTTAAACGCGAGTTAATGTACTCTGCGCGTTCTTTACAACAACGACGAAATAATCAGAAAGAAGAATTTATTCGCAAACATAATTCGACACAAATGGACTAGTACAAATAAGACTAACCGTGACGTGACGCGACGCGACTCTAGTGAGTCCGGTTTAGTGGTCGTTTTGAAAACTGAAATCGATCGATTACGTACACTAGTAAGTAGAGCTGTGCGCCGCCGAGTCGAGCCGCCGCCGCCGACAAATTTTCCATCAGCCGACGCGCCACCGCCGCCGATGAATCGTCGGCGGCTAGAACCAGCGCGTGTCTTAATTTGACCCCTCCGCCTCGTTCATCGAAAATAAACAGGCTGTAGATAAATTAGTAAAAATGTACACTCACTACTCAGTACCATTGCTGAGCAGCTCTCAACCTCTTTAGACTTTAGAGCTAAGTTCTTTAGGTTTAAGCAGCTTACAATGAGGTAGCTTCGAAAGCTGTAGCTCTAAAAAGGAAAAAAATGCCCAAAATTGCTCACTCAGTCGGCTACGCCGCCGAGCAGCCACCGATTTAGTTGTTAGCGGCGCGCCATCTACGCCGCCGACCAATTTTTGAGTTCACGCCGCCGCCGCCGATTTCTCATCGGCGCACAGCTCTACTAGTAAGTACGGTTCGAAAAAAGTCGAGAATAGTTTTTATATCGTCGCGAATGTTCAAACCGCACAAAACTCGCCACGCACTGCAAGTATTATACGTAGGATCTATAGGATGTAATTAAACACGTACTACACGTAGGTTGGTACATTACATACGTCAATTGGTTTAGAAAAGTTGAACAAATCACGTACTAGTACTAGGTACGACGACGATCGGTTTCGGTTTAAATTTCAGAATATTCGGGACTAGACGCGTTCGTAAACGCCACTTGAAAGCATGATTATTAGGTAGGAGTACACACGGTTTCTACAAAAACGAAACGAACTGAAACAACAACAACAACAACAACAACAGCAGCAGCTTGAAAAATACGTAACAATGAAGACGCGAACGAGTCGGTCGTTTCCGTTTTCTGTTCGGCGGTCGAGTCGCAATTCGTTTCGTTTCGCTGATGCGACGTTGGCACGTTCGTTCTAATAACACAACTAACGTCGCGTCGCGTCGCATCGCATCGCCAATTACAAATAGCTTTATAACTACACCTACGAATACTCGAAATATTTTGTAGTAGACTAGATACATACACGTTTTAGGCTAACGTAAGTATTACATAAATACTGCATATAAACGTATACGAGTACATATTACACATTATACTAAGGTACGACAGTCGTCACATTCGATTTTCTACGCGATGCGACGTATTTTAGTTTTTATTTTTTTCTTACAAAGATCCGCGTGTAACCAACTGCGATAGCAAACGTGGCTTTTCGTACTAGCGCTAGCGCTCGCAACGGGCGTAATTTTACAAAACCATAAGCTCAATTTTCGCAGCTCTGGACCACGTACACGCCGATGGCAAGTCCTTGCTTTGGTTGTTTGGGTCGTCGCCGGCATTATTATTATCGTCGTTGCTGTTGTATTTATTCATCGTACTCAATGGTAACAGTCCTTCGTCGTACTGATTGTACCTACGATGATTTCTTAAATCGAGGCACGAGCACGAACACACGGAAACTTGATCGCTGTCCTCGTTTCCCGCAGATATCAGACGTTCTTCCAAAAGTTTGCCATTCAACGTCAGCGTAACGTCCTCATCTACGACGATGTTTTTTTGCATTTCATCCGCTAGTTCGTCTCTTCTATTATCTTCTATTTGCCTAGAGACGACAAAAAAAAAAAAAAAAAAAAAAAAAAAAAAAAACAACAATCAGCGTACCTACGAAAATTAGAACGACAGAACAGCGCAACGGAAGAAGGCCACCGAAGATACCGCACGAGTCGATACCGCTCGGCTCGAGTCGAGTATCGTACAGTAAGTACGACATTATTTCCAAGTTGGAACTAGCGGGGATCGTTAAGAAGAAAAGTACGTTAGGTAAGGTACGCGTACGTGACTTACATAGTCATGAAACGTAGCACCAATAGATTGATACTGGCTGCAACCACCGCCAATCCGAATAATACAAAAACCAAACTCAGCGCAACGTAACCGGGTTTTTTCATGAGAGCGTGATCATTCTGAAACGAGAGCGAAATACAAAATACGTACAATGGTGTACACGATGAGTAAGTTTTTACGACGACTGTCGCTCGCGACCAACAAATAATCGACGAGACGTAGTCGTATCGGCAATAATAATTATTCACCTGCAAAGCGACGTAATCTCCGAAACCGATTGTGGTTAGCGTGACGAAACAATAATAAAAACTGTCGAAATATGTCCATCCTTCGTAGGTGGAAAAAACTCCGGCTCCGGAAGTGATGATTATCGACGAGAGTAGTCCGGTGGCGAACATCAAATTCATTTGAGTGGCTTCTATCTTCTTGCAACCCATGTAAGTTTTCATTTTTCTTATTACGACGAAGGCGAATTTGTTCAAACGTTCACCGATGCTTTGAAACATGACCAATCCCAGAGGAATACCCACCATCGCGTAGGCCATACAAAACGCTTTACCACCCACTGTTACAGGAGTCGAATGACCATAACCTACGCATTAGCGAACAAACAAGATAATTATCCGAGAATTACGATCGCGAGCTCGTTGGTGAAAATTTACATAAAAATGCATTCCTCCCCCCTTCACCGATCCCTTCTACACTAAAAAAATTCCTCGTTATTATCAGGTAAAGAGGTAGGTATTACATATTATTATTTTCAATTACCAATGGTGGCGAGAACAACGGTTGCAAAATAAAACGACCCGGCGAACTTCCATTGCGGACCCGATTTATTCGGCTTATTCTCGATGACGACTATTTCCAACATTTTATAATCTTCGTGCGAAATTCGGTATTTTTTCATCATGGAACTTTTCATATCTAAAGCGATGAAAAAAATGAAAATGAAATGAGAAATAATACGCGTAAATAGGTACATATAGTACTGTAACGCTGTCGCTGCGCTGTAGTTAGGCGAAAAGCGAAACGTTTCGAGGGTCGCCAAATACGATAATTTTATTATTTCAAAGAGGTTTACCGGAAAGGAATTCCCATTGTTTACGTTCCGTTTCAGACTCCAACGCATCAAAAACCGCCGCTCCGACCAGCAAATACGTAAACGTACAAACCACCAAGGAAAGGGTGCGTACGTTTTGCCGCTTCATCATTCTAAACAGTACCAACACCTACGTGACGGCGAGCATGAATTCGCTACTTTCTTTCGTAAATCAAGCGAACGTAATACGCATTTCGCCAAACAGCGATCTCAGCATCATCATCGAGAAACTGGTAAGATGGTCGCAGCATCGATTGTCATTTCGTTTTTCGTGTAAAACTGACAATCCTTCGACGACGCTGCGCTGGTGCTTTCCAATTCAAATTAATCGCAGAGACGCAGAGCTCGGAGTGCGCGTGTTATTCCTCTACGCCGTAACGAATACGAAAGACATCGTGTATGTAAGGTTTCTTCATATTTCAGCGTGTCAGTTGTCACGATCGATGCCACTTGGAATTTTGCTATTCAACGATAACACGAAGACGAACGTAGCGCGAAATGAGGAAACGAGCGGACGACTAGCCGAACATTAACTCGAAACACCCGTAAGTTGACTGAAGACGTATAATATAGGGCGAAGCGACGTTAAATTGAGGATGCCAATTCGTCATTTCACGAATCGTAAAATCGATTAAAAATTTAAAACGTCAGTCCAGTCCGCGTGATGAAATATGTTACAAAAATGAACTTTGTTTAGCATTCTAAAAAAATATTATTGATGAGATTATTTGGTATAATCTGTTTTTACGTTCGAATTTGGTTCGAATAATTGTTCAGCAACGATGCGACGATACGATAACGTGATAAGCGATGGTGTTGGCGATAAGAAAAAAAAAACTACTGCAAGACGCCACCAGTCGCCACTCGCCACAAAAAGCACAAAAGGCTCAGCCAGCCACCAGCCACCAGCCACCGACCAGGTGGCCACCCAACGCACCCAACCAACACCCACATCCACCGCCCCCGCCACCCAGCACCAAAAACAATACCGCTTCGTTGACCCTTTTCTATATATAGCAAGCACGGACTCGGACGGAATCTCACGGTCATGGAACACGGAAGTACGTAGGTCCGCTTCGAAGCGACAGGCCGGAACAGAATCGGAACCCAAGGTGGCCATTCTTTTTAATTATCGTCAGAGCGAGCCGTCTGAGGTCCACGAGTGTCTGAGGTCCCGTTCCGTTCCCGTCCGGCCATCGGTTGATCGTTCGGTTGATCCAGCCAGAGCCGAGCCGGGCAATCTTTAATTTTGTTGTTCACGCGTTGCCGTTGCGCGTACTCGGGCGCTCATTTTCATTTTTCCCCCCTTTTGTAATAGTTTTTATTTTTCCAATTTCGTTAGTTTCATTTCATTTTGCATTCAACATCTTTATTTTCATCGAACATTCGCTCTCCGGTTCCTCGGGTCTCGCCATTCCAACTTGGAAGTCGATTTTGTTTCGTCCGTGTGTCCGATGCGGCGATCACGATGCGCGATGTCGAAGCGAGGTTTTGCGTAAGTAATCATTAAATCGGTAATACGTCTTATTATCGGATGCCGGTATTGCCGGTGTTATTTAATTTAAAATTTGAAATTTCGCCCGTCGTTAATATCGGCATTTTCGTATCGCATTTGTGTCACACTTTGTGAAAACTGAAATAATTATGATGTTCCTTTCATCACGCAGCAGGCAGCACGGCTCGTCGGTTTTGGTTTTCTTTCTGCGGACATCAGTGTTCAAGTATCAAGTATGGCGTATCTATAATATATTACGTTTAATAATAATTGTTTCGTATGTTCTTACTCGTACAACTGATTTGCTTCGCCAGCAGGTAATTTCCGTTTATTACTACGAACAGTATTCGCATTGCGTAGTTGTACTATAGGTACAGTATATCAGTATATGTATGTAATGTATATCGTACCCATAGCCGTATCCTTGTACCGTACCATCGATCGAAAATCATTCGAGATTGTCTAATGTTTAATGCGGCTTTAGTTTGGAATTGAGACTGTGTATTTTCTCGCTGCGTGGCGAATTGGCGATGCCGTACACGGCGCACGAGTACGACACACCGATTTGGAACTTGTGTACCGGACCGAGTTTTTCTTTCGAGACTTTCATCGCACCGAATGGACCATCTCCCATCTCATCGTTCACTTCAGTTCGTTAGTTGCCGCGAGACGTGACCGGCAATCGCAAAAACTATAATGGATGATTATTGTACGTACGCACTCACGCACGCGGGTATGTACTCGATACTTATTTCATTTGCGATCGTTTCGAGCGTATCGGAATTCTAAAACGGTGCCTCGGTTCTTCGGTGCGATTCATTCATTCTGTCATTCGCACACGTGTGCCCGTACTAGTTGTATGTACATATTATACTCTTGCGATCCAACCAAATCTACGGTGCGGTGGCAGCTTGGTCCTCATTCCGAGTCGCAGGGAGGTAATGTTAAATGTTCCAACTATGATGAATGTTTTGATTTCTTCCAATGTTAGTGTCGCCACGCTCGTCGGACGCAACGCCGAGTTACTACTGTAATACGTTCGCTTACTCTTAGATGATAACAATTCGTTGGGTCGGCTTATACTCGGTGTCTGTCCATTCTTTCTACGTAAACGTATTTCCAACCGGTCTGCATCATCATCAGCATCATCATCATCATCATCATCATCTTCTGTTGTATCTTACGCGTCTTGTATGTACTCGCCTCATACGTGTCTGCGGCGGTACATTTCTCAGTTTATCATCGAACAAGACACGTCGCGTCGTTTTAAAATGAACCCTAGGATCATTTCGTATTTCGTAAGAGCGACGACGCGACGTACCGTAGATGGAAGGTTGGTGACGGTACCTCTACCTAGTAGACTAGTACCCACTCACTATCTCGACGAGTTTTCGCAAATACTATTTAATTTTGTCGCGCGAGATTGTAATTCGATTTTGTACAAAAAAATTAAGGAAATGTCGCTTTTGTCGTATCCGTATCGATATCGATTGTTCGTATTATTGTTTGTACATACGATGGGTAAAGAACCTTCATTGCAAACGGTACACGAGCGAGCGAGCGAGCGTGACACCGAATGTGGGTTTTATACATTACTCTCGATCCAGCGGAGTCTCAAGAATTGCATTACTCGCAAAATATCTCAAAATGATGGTGTTGGGCATTTTTGTGGCGGAGATGTTTTGAATTTTCGCCTCGCATCGCTGTACCAGTTACCGGGTTTCATGTCGCTAGTTGAATAGCACGTACAAACAAAGGTAAGGTCTAAAAGGTACGCGTTGATGTTGTTGGCGCACTTTCGTGGTGATGGTGGTGTTTTGCGAGGAATTCATATAGTTAAGGGAAGGGCAGGGCAGGATTTCGAAACTGACCGAAAGTAGCTATTAATAGCTGGAGCTTTGCTGCAATCGGTCTGCTAACAGCTTCAGCTAAGCGCCTTGTATGAGCTGTGGCAACCTTCCGCCGTCGCCGTCGCTATCGCTGACGCTCCTTTTATCGTGTACCCTGTACTTATTGGACAGGTGAAAAACACGAAAACATCTTACGTTAATGGAGCTGAACTGCGGCTGCAACTGCAACTGCAACTGCAATGGTATGGCAAGTGGGCAATGGGTGCGGATCGGATAATAAGTGTGATACAGGGTGCGGTGCGGTAATGGTAGTCGCGTGCCGTTGATCGCCCGCGCGTTTTTCTCCAAACATCTGCTGAGCGGTGTAAAATTTTCTATTTTTTCTATCGCTGTATCGCTGTTGCTATCTCAGCTCACCTCACCTACCACCAGTCCACCACTTACCATCTCCATCTACCTACCAAACGAACGGGGCGGCGCGGCGCGGCGTAGCGTTCAACTTTCGGATCTCGACCATTTCGCGTTTACCACCTTTCTTTTACCTATGTGTATTGTACCCTACGTATACGTCGTAATATTCTATACCTTATAGGTAGCCTATGCGTGCACTACACGTACGTGCAATAATGTACGTACCTTATTACTACGTTTCCTTTTGCCGGCTGCCGCTGCTTAGTGCTTACTGCTTACTGCTTACGTTGTTTTGCAGCGTTGTGAATTTTCTATTAATCGTGTTCCGTGCTTCGTGCTTTTTGCTTCGTACTTGGACGTCGCGCAATGCACCATCACCAGTTCAGTTCACCACTACCCTATGTAGTATGTACCTAGTACCTAGCATCCGGTTTTTCATTCTTTTCATTATCTGCTTTCTCGTGGCCTTAGCAATTTACGTTGTACCCAGTACCTACAAGCTAGTAGCTACTACCTACTTGTGATGCGGGTATGGTGCGGTTGTGGTGTGTGCCAACATTCGCGTATCGTAAATCATTTTGTGCAGTAAAGTAAGTTGTGCGCGGCGCGCCGCGGTACGGTTACGATTATTCGCGTTCGTTTTATTCCCTCTTCTTTCTATCGGTACCTACGTCGATGTCGATCTCGATTCTCGATATTAGCAACTTGATAGGCACAGAAAAAATATGTATATTGCGGTAATGCCGTATATTAGTGGGTGTTTGAGGTATGTTTGACGTAACGTAACCTTTATGTAATGTACTATGTGCTTAGGTAGGTAGGTAGGTAGGTAGGTTGGTGTGTGGGGGGGGAGGGGTGGTCTGGTGGATAGGTGGATGTATATGCGAGGAGTACGAGCACCTGCAATGGATGTGAGTGAACATTAACATGCAGGGTGTCGTGTAGATGACCGAGGAAGCAGCGTAATATTTTGCGGCGAAAATACTATTTTACACGTTTCGTGAAAGGTAATGGACTCATTGGACTGGTGCAGCGACCAGCGAGTAAAGTAGTAAATTTTTACGCGAGCAGGCATTGCCGCTTGAAAGTTTAGCCTTTGGTAGGTGGTGAGTGATACGACTAACAGCACTAATCGACCGTAAAAAAAAAAAAAAAAAAAAAAAAAAAAATGGAGCAGAGCGGATTCGAATTTGTATTTGCATTCGCGTACTACGTGTACGTGCTTGATTGATTTGGGCATTCGCACCGTTATACAAAATTATAAGCGTAATATACAAACGAAACTAATACCAACATTTATATTATACGTATATAGGTAAGCGTATCTGTGTCTGTACAAGTGAAGTAGGTATGTGTGGGAATGAAAGTACGTAGGAAAGGTGCGCGTATCGCATGGCTATGGCTGTACTTATGCTGCTGTATGTATATAATAATAATATGCGATATATGCGGTGTCCCGTCGTACGCGTTTAGTTTAAGGATTATCGGTATGGGCTGCGGGCTGCGGCGTATCCAATTCCAGATTCAAACTGTAAAGAAATATGCGAGATGCGAGCAACGAATGCGAACATTCAGATCCATATAGCAGTGATGACGGCAGCAGCTGCAGAGGTAGAGGCATGCTTCGAGGATCGGATAATGTTGTTTGTGCACGGTGGTGTGGTGTGGCATAGCATAGCACAGCACAGCACCGTGATGCGAAGCAAGTTTGCCGATGACGATGGGGTAGGTGCGGTGCGGTGCGGTGGTGACTACGACAGTCGAAGAAGAAGAAGAAGAAGAAGAAGAAGAAAAAAAGGCCAGGAAACACCTGGTCTTATTGCTACACCCATTCGGAATCCGAAGGAACCTAGTTTTTCTATGCCATTCAATTCACTCCCAATTCACATCGGACTTTTTGTTACAATACAACCATCCGCATCGCATCGCATCGAGTCCTGCCGACGACGAGTTTCTTTCTATACATTCACATACGTTTCATTGTACTACGTATTCATTATTCTTTTTACGCCACAACCACCGCCACCTCCGCCGCCGCCATCCATCCGTAGTGGTCGACTCGTCGTTAGGTAGTAGGTATAGGTAGAGGCACTGCCTGCTCCTGCTCCTGCTCCTGCTCGCGCTCGCATATTTCCTAATCCCTCGTCTTCGAAGCTCGAGCTCGACCTCTTGTTCCAAGTTGATACACGATGCGATGTTTAATATAAAATATATGATATATGCATGTAGAGAGAGATTTTTCTATTGTAAACAATATGTACTTGTAATAGGTACCTAGCTGCCTACCTACCTGAGTGAGTGAGTCAAGTAAGCGCGTATCACGATAATAATAATATACTACATAATAATTTATACTCTCCCAGCTATGTGTATCAAATTTTTCTTGGTTGGTGTTTCGTATTGCTTTGGTTACGCGTACTTTGGTACTTGGCGTACTGCGGCCAATTAATTTTTTGCTCATCGCGTTCTTTCGTTATTTTAGTGGTTCCCTTTTCGCCGAACCGATTTTTCCTACACCTACTCGTATAATTTGTCATTTTTATTTTTTCTAGAAAATGTTTCGTTTTGCTCGTATCAAGTTTTATTTATCGTGCTCGAAGCGCGAAATCGATGGCGGTGGCCGGTAAGTGCATATGATCGACCTTACTATGATGAAAATACGTGCGTATGTACTCGAAACGTTCTACTACGTAGTACGGTATGCAGGTGCAAACACGCCAAGAAAGTACTACGATATCGAAGACGAGTAAATGGGATCTGCTGTTTAATTTTTCGAGTAAGACTTTCGGATTTTGTTTTCGCCAATAATTCGTGATTTTCTTTCCACCCATTCCGTCCATTTCTGCTCGTACTCGTCTAGCGTCTATGTGAAAACTGAAATAGGTACAAAATATCAAACCATCTTTACTTTTTTGTACGTTATACCTATAGTATATTATGTATTTATGCAGGTAGGCGGTACTACGAGGAAGTAAGTATAGGAAATTCCTGAGAGAATTGAAAAGTGTGACGAACCCGAGGCGAGCATCGCAACCGAGGAGTTGGTAATACTATAGAATAGAATAGAGAACGAATTTTCAATTTTTACGATGTATGTACAATGCGATTATTTTCATATATTCTAGCGATATCGCCGGCGATATTTTGTGACATACGTAACGTAGGTACGTACGTGTATCGCAAATTGGTAGTTGGTACTGTACAAAACAATTTCGCAAACATGCGGCGCAGCATTCACGTCGCATGTATTGAACAGTAGGAAAGGTCCAACTTTTTAATTCCCAAATCACGTTGCCGGAATTTGCTATTTTAAGTACGTAGCTTTAGGTTATAGGTACTGTAGGTACCGTACGCTATTATCGGCGCACTGCTCGATACAGCCGCTTTTAGAACAGCCCTTAATTTATATAGATACCGCGAAAAAAAAAATAAGAATAATAATTATATTAGGTAGGTATTTGTTTACTTTTCCATTATGTACCTATCGCGCATTTTTTTTTTTTTTTTTTTTTTTTTTTTTTCGTAACTTGTACGACCAAGTTAAACTACCTACATCTTTGTTGTTGCAAATTGTAATGCGATAAGAACTAATAGTACAGACGTGTGCGTTGCTGCCCGGACTTTACCATCAACGTCAACTAATCACTTTACGAATAGGTCGGTACTAGTAGCATTACTGTGAAGTAATCGAGTATTGCACCAGTCCCGGCCTGTTTGTATCGTGTGCACAACCGAGTCCCGCAACTACTACAGAATGGTGTCAACCAAACCAACCAACACCGAATTCAAGAAACTCCTTACTGGTATATTATACGACTGCTACGAATTCGGCCTGGCGTTTTTTTCCGCCAGAAAGAAAGCGGTACTTTATAGGCTGAGCCGCGTGCAAGTTATGTTTCTGTTTCGTTCATATTGCACGTGCCCCGGCTTATGACGCCGCGAACGACACCGTTCTCAGACTAGATTTTAAGATTAACCAATAACTTACTCTTACGCCTGTTCCCGTGTAACTATTATGTTTGTATGTGTATGTGTATGTAATGTACGCCGTTGTTAATCGAAATAGAGTCGTCTCGACCTGTCTGTACTGTACTAGATTGTAGATTCCATTCGATTCGAAGCTTATTCCGTGCGATTATTTCATTTAGTCCGTGCCGTACCGCGTATTGCGTATATAGGCATAGGCACAGGCAGGTCCAACGGTCCAAGTATGTATCGTCGAATCCGTAAGCGTATTGCTCGCGTTCAATTACCAAACGTTCCTAAGGCTACTTACTAACCAAACGCAAAAGGAAGAAAAAAGTTTGATGAAAATCGTCGTTATTTAATAAAATGTATTGGAAAATTACAATAATTTGAAAAATTCTCATAACGTATACTTATACGCGTGAACGGCGAGCACAGAACCAAAACGATACGCCTCTTACACGCGCACCAAAATGACGCGACACCCGCTCAGCGCTATAAATACCACGGTTAACTAATAAAATACGAGTAAAAAAAAAGGGAGAAAAGATAAGAAACAAAAAAGAAAGAAAAGAAAAACGTTCGATATCATTTTAAAAATCAAAACTAGACTCGCGTACTGTTTAAAATATGTAATTTAATTTCAATCGGCTGCGGTGCAAACCACAATGAAACGCTGTAAAAAAAAAAAAAAAAAAAGTATTCCAATTTCACAATAAAAAGTTACCTTTTAAAAATTTACAAACGATACAACGCTAAAATAAAGTTAATAATTATACAAAATTAATAAAAGTTGTTGAGTTTGGGTACACACGCCACGACGTAGGTACAAAGTAGTTACGACTGGGCTGAACGCAGATTAACGCCGATGATGTACGTAAAAACCAAAACGCAGGCTTACGAAAATAAGAGTGCAGAGAGAGAGAAACGGAAATAGTTGATGTTGTTGTTGATGATGGTGTAGTAGTACATTTG
Source organism: Balanococcus diminutus (assembly GCA_959613365.1). NCBI lineage: Eukaryota > Metazoa > Arthropoda > Insecta > Hemiptera > Pseudococcidae > Balanococcus > Balanococcus diminutus. Next base: position 63,104,993 of record OY390716.1, on the reverse strand, counting down.
TATCAGAGTAAAAAACTGAACTTGTTTTGAAAAATATGGCGAAGACGACGACGAAAACGCGAGCCATGCTCGATTTATTTATTTCTACAACAAAACAGACAAATACGACACACAATTATCGAGTACAATCGCCTTTTCAATTGGTAGCTACGATAGCTAACATGCACGAAATGTAGGTACTAGGTACGTCGCGTCGTATCGAATCTACTTACGTTATATCGATGTTGACGGTAGTGGCAGAGGGAGCAGCGGAGGATAAAAATTCAACTACTCGCGAATCGCAAATGTTTATTCGTCTTCGTCGCTTCCGGATTCTGAAAAATAAAAAAAAGAACGACGATAACGAGCTATGCGATTAACGGATTACGCCGTCGCCGTTACGTGACAAACGCGAGCGAAAAAAAAAACGAGCACAATTTAATCGAGTTACCTTCTTCGGCGCTTTGCAACCATTCTATGAAAGATTTCATTTGTTGCAAGAACATAATTTTACCTTTGCTGGAATGCGCTTCTTTGTACCATTTCAAAATGACCTCTTCGGAAATAATATCGGCTGAAAAATGAACAAACGACGGACGAATAACGAATAGGTTTAGATATCACCGTACAAAAGTACATACGTAAAAATCGTTGTCGCGACCACCTGGCTAGTGGCTACTACGTAACACATACGCGGAGGTATTAGCCGCCGCGCCGTAATACACGTACACTGCATACGATCGTGCCGAGGCGAATGGGTTTCGTTAGGCGTTTTTAGAAGCGCTTCTTACGACCAAACATTGGAAGCCATAGCCAGACTTCTTGGCGTCTAACGAAAACTCATTCTTTAGACGAGACGAGGCGAGGCGAGGCGCGGCACCTAATGAAAAGCCGGTTATTACGTCGACTTACTTTTATAAAATAATAAGATAATTTTCTGGAAGACTTTCATGAAATTCATATTCTCGTAGCAATATTCTTGAACCTTGAGCATAAGGGCGAGTTCGGAACGCGCGGTGGTGGTGAATGCCGCCAACAACATGGTGTATTGTTTCAAATGTTTCAAAGCTTGTTCAGTCAATAGTTCTTCCTTTTTATTCCATTCGGCGTGAGCCATGACCACGGACCACACCTGAATCGTAAAATATCAACAACGTCAGCGTCAGCGTCAGCGTTACGAGTACAAGGCGCGCAATCGTCTTCGTTTTACGTTTAGGCGTCGCGTCGTACGTAGTAGCGATCGCACTTACCAAAATTACCACCTCGTGTTCGGGAATGCTGGCTTTCGCCGCCATCTTCTGCGTTTCGATAATTATTTCCTTGACCGGATAATCTTCGGCCAACTTGGCGCTCAAATGACGTTCCAAACTTCGCTTCGCTCCTTGACTTTCCTACGAGAATGAATCGCAGCGCACGCGTTATTTCAACATTCGCGAATAACGGCAATCGGCCTCCTCGGCGTCGGCCGGACGCGACGCAGTATAATCGTTACTAACCTGAGCTAGATGTAATTTAACGATTTCGTTCAATCCTTTTTCTTCGAAAACAGATTTAAAATAGTCCTCGGTACGTTTATTAGGCGGCACAAATTCCATCAAGCTACGAGACGAGACAAATAACGAAATTACGTACCATCGACGAAGGCGCGACAGATGAATTTGCTATTATTTTATTTACCTTTTTTCCAAGCCAGCTTTTTTCAAAGCCGTCATCAAACTGGACAGTCCCTTTTCCTGTTTCCATGTCACAAAAACTTCGATCAAAAACTCCAACGCTAATCCATCTTTCACCAAATGTTCCTGTAAAAGCGACGCAAGCTCGTAGTACTCGTCACACAAAATATACGCGTAAATACGACGATACAAAGTTACGTTACGAATACGTAACGCGGACGTAGGTAGTAGGTGGGTTTCAACTCGAAAGTAGCACTTACGTTCAGTAGGACCGTAAGTACTTGCGGCTGAACCGTATTATTTGCGATCCAAAGCGCAGTCATACGAGCCAACTTGGTCCGTTCCGCTTCGTTGAATCCTTTGATAAATATCAAAACTTTTTTCATCTCTTCGAAAAACATTTTTTCCAAATACTTGAAACGTCTCATCAATTTGACAAACACCTGCGCAAATGAATAAAGAAAACTCGATATAATCGTTCGTCCGTACTCGGGTACATTAGGTACAACAAGTTGAGACGCGCAACGAACAGCGCGGGTCTTCAACCTTTTTTTTTTTTTTTTTTTTCATTCATCACCTGTTCGAAATTCTTCATCGACGTCATATCGTCGGGCGCTTCGAAAATACAAGAATTCGTTTTGCACAATTTATCGCCATCTTGGGCGATCGAACCGCCGGGCACTGAAACGACGAAAAACCTCGAATGAGATACTCGGTTTCGATTACGTACGCACGTAGCCATTGTTTCGCCTTACCTAGTAATCCGCCCGCGATTAGTATATCAAAAAGCGCTTCGCCATACCGGCGATAGTCCACTTTCGAGCCGGCAGAATCTAAGAACTTCCATATAGCGTCTACGTCTGGTCCAGCGACGTTAAGTCCAACAACGATGAAATCTCGAAAGCCAGCAGGATCGTATTTCTCTTTTTCATCTGTCGCGCAAACAAAAACGACGATTAATCGACCGAGAATAGCGAGAATGCTTCGGCGAGCGCGATTCCGCAGACGATTAGGTACAAAGTAAAAAAAAAATAATAATAAAAAAAAAGGTCGCAAACTCCGTAATTACCTCGTTTTCTGGTCTTTATTCTCTGACCTGATAAAACTGGCTTTTCTGTTTTTTGACTCATACAACAACTCGCTAAGAAAACAGAAGAAAATACAACAATTTATTTAAAATGCGGAAAATCGACATCCGTATACATCGAGTACGTAGTTCAGGTCCTACGTAGACGTACAACTGCGACTCGCGAGTTAGGTATACATTATTAAAAAAAAAAATCTTTCTTTGTAAAAATGCGATAATACATCATAATTATAAAATATAATGTATCATTATTGTCGTACGATTTCAATTATTCTACGTGACAGGTGTTCGATAAGACGTTACCCACTGTACGTAATATTATTCCGAATACAAACAGTATTAGATACTGCCAACGTCACCTCGTCGAGTTCGAATCGTTCAGATGGAAGAGGGAAAAAATTGAAATGATGGGTTATTTGAAAGTAAATTAAAATCAATTTTTCAACTAAAACGAGCAAAATGACGAGAAAATTGTGATTTTCGTTCGAGTGCGCGAGTGTTGACACAATCTCGTAAAACGATATCATACGTCATTGGTACGTGAATTTTCGGCAAGATGTCGAACAAAGGATGACGAGGAAAGAGGAAACCTAATACAAAGGTACACACGATCGTGCCACATATCTTATATACGTATGTAAAATAATCGCCTCGTCGCTTTAATTTTTATTTTAATTTTTTGTTACTCGGGGGGGGGGGGGATGGCTAATGAAGTGATCGAAGACGGGAACAACAAACTGTATCAAACTTGGATCTCGAAATGAAGTTTCTTCGAAATCGAGTAACTCGTCCGATAAAATTGGCTGGAAGATAATTCTGCGAGCGTATAATATGTATAATATAATAAGAAATACTGTTAGACGATACGTTTTTAATGAAAGAACTCGACGAGCAGAAGCAGAACCCATGCAATCGGATGCATACGACGTGTTAACGTGAAATCGATGTCAAGGTTAAAATTAAACGTTACATTATTCTACGATTATTTTCTACAGCGCAATACGTCAACCAGTACTTACGTTCGAACTTTTTATTTTCACCAAAAGTACACTTGACAATTTTCACCCGGACTGCGAAAAGAAAAAGATATCTTCAGCTCACATACACGATAATAATGATCGCAATTTAGTACAACAAACGAACGTAGAAAATTGATGTTTGGAAAATTTTGTCCAGAGAAAACAACGTGATTCATTCAAGAAAAACAACTAATCATCATCCTACTTGTTGGAAAACAACGATTTGTGATTTTACTTCATCAATCGTTTTGTAGAACAAGTATTCGAATAATAATTATGAATGGAACGAAACGAATGACGGAAAATCTTGGACTGGTAAAACCCCATAAGAGCAATGTTAAATTTTTGATCCGATATGCCGGCGTTCCGATTATGCAATTTCATAGGCAGAGTGGAAAAAAATCTTCTGCACATGCGCCAAAACAGTGAAACATCACAGTAGAGAACCGCTGGGCCGCCATATTGTGCCTTGATATTTTTTCAAAATTTTTTAACTCAAACCAAATTCAATTTTTTTTATTGCAATCGAAAGGTTTTTCAATTTTATACAAAAAATATCTCTTGATATTTTTTTGCTAAACTCGTATTTTCAGAGTTATGAGCAAATATAAAATTCAATACTATGCAAAATGGCGGACCAGCATACCCGTACTGAAAATTTTTTCCACTGGAGATTTTTGGGGTTTCTGCTAAGGAATTCCAGCTGTTCTACCAGTCCATTATTGTATATAGTCAAAGTGAAAAGTAGTGTATTTTCATGAATTGTAGAGTGCGCGACGCATTTAATAGGCACATTTATTATTTTCTTTTTTTAAAGAAGTAGGATGAAGATGAACGATGCTTAGGCCACGACCCCCTACACTTTAACAGGCCAGGAAGGCTAGAATTGACAACGTCGCAACGTGGGCTGACTTTTTGGTTTTTCCATAAGATGTAATGCTAATTCAAATTGCAATAAATCAAAAAATATCAATTTTACGAAAAAAGTCCAAGAGACCTTTTTTAAAGAGAATTGAATAAGCTTTCTATTGATATAGAATTTTTTTGAATTTGGTGAAATTTTTAGTGAAAAGTGAAAAATGCCAATTTCGTCAATTTCACTCAAATTCAAAAAATTTATATATGAATGGAAAGCTCTTTTAATTCTCTTTAAAAAAGGTCTCTTTGACTTTTTTTGTAAAATTGATAGTTTTCGAGTTATTGCATTATGAATTAGCATTGTGTCTTATGGAGAATCCAAAAAGTCAACCTACGCCGTCGAGATATTACAGCGTTGTCAAGTGAGCCTTCCTGGCCTGTTAAATGTAGACGGTCATGGTAGAGCCGCCAAAACAGTGAAAAATCACAGTAGAGAACCGCTGGGCCGCCATATTGTGCCTTGATATTTTTTCAATATTTTTTAACTCAAACCAAATTCAATTTTTTTTATTGCAATCGAAAGGTTTTTCAATTTTATACAAAAAATATCTCTTGATATTTTTTTGCTAAACTCGTATTTTCAGAGTTATGAGCAAATATAAAATTCAATACTATGCAAAATGGCGGACCAGCATACCCGTACTGAAAATTTTTTCCACTGGAGATTTTTGGGGTTTCTGCTAAGGAATTCCAGCTGTTCTACCAGTCCATTATTGTATATAGTCAAAGTTACCAGTCCATTATTGTATATAGTCAAAGATTTTACCCTATAATTCTGAGTCTCGTCTCTCATTTCTTTTCGGTTACTAGCGAAGCTATCTTCATCTTTTAGTACCCCTACACATTCATTGTGCTTTAAGCCTGAGGCCTTGTGATACCCGTCCCCTAACGGAAGGAGTGCTAAAGTGCTAGGCCGTACGCCGTCGCCGGTCGTCGTAGTACTGGATTAATTTTGTTTGTTGTTGTGTTGCGTTCCAGTGTTCGGCGTTTCAGCTTTCAGGCATTCGGCATAATAATTATTATTGTTTTACGTTCTTTCTAGCGTTTATGAAAACGAATTTCGTACCGAGTATTTAGCGGTGTTCTCTTTTTTTTCGCGAATAATACCCGAGTATTGATAATATTACTTGCTCTCCGTTTGTAGTTGGAAATTCTGTAACAGTTTTTGGTTTCATTTTCACTCGCGTTCGCAGTCAGTTTGTTGTTATCCACTAGGAGGTGTTTTTTTCCTTCTTGTTTTTTGGCTACGCTACGAGTATGTACCACTATCGCTGAAAGATTTTTTCTCATTCGACGTTGTAGTAGATAGATCAATTTTGATCGACGGTTTGTCGGTCGCTGTTTCGAATAATTTCGCTCTTCTTCGGCGACCAGTAACCATGTTATCGCTGGGCCCCAAAAAGGATGGCGGACCTAATATCAAATTTTTCGAATCACCCGAAACAATGGCCCTATTAGAAGGCGTTCGAACGTGGCTTCTGAAAAATTGTAAAAAGGTACGTACGTAGTAACTCTTTAACGGAGTCAAAATTGTAGACGTCCGGCGTATCGCAATTCGCAAGTCGTTCCATTTGCGTTTCTCGACGTAGGACGTACGACCGATCGCGTAAACCAGCTATATACCTATTGCTCTGCGTCGTACACCGCTAGATTCACGCTTAAAATCGAAGCGTTGGTTTATTTTATGCGATTTTATTTTTGTTTTTCTGTTTTCCGTTCTCGTATAGCACGTTCAAGCGGACCCGCCAACCAGCAAAGGTTTGTCAACTTTAATCACTCAGCTGATTCAATTTCAAGAAGATAATTTGGGCAAAAACGTTAGTAAACCTCCTCCGTTGACGAGACTACCGGTGAGTGTGCTCGTGCTGCGCTATTACGGCGTTGCTCTTTACCGTCGGCGTTGCGTCGCGTCGTCTTTTATACCGTTGGCTAATGTTGGCGGGTTTCGATTATTTTTGTTTTCAGATGAAATGTTTTATAGATTTCAAACCCGGTGGCGCTCTTTGTCATATTTTAGCGAGCGTGTATAAATTTAAAAGCGAACAGGGTTGGAGGAGATTCGATTTTCAGGTCAGTAAGGTATGGTTTAGCGTTGGACTCACGCTTTTTCATCACTAACCACTAATACTATAAAAAGTTATCATATTTGTAAATTGGATCAATGTTTGCACGGCCTGTTGAGTATTACGGTGGTTATTACACACTGTCATCGTGTTGTCTTTCTGTATTTTGTACACACGTTACTAAGACATTAACAAAGCACCTTATGAAGCGGTGGTAATCTTGTTCTCGTTATTATCATGGTTTACTACTATTATTCGTTAAGTAGTATTATTATTATTATCGTTATTACGATCATTATTAATAACAGTTACCTATCTACTTATCCCCTCTAATTTACTGACTCGACTTACTTACTTACTTACTTCGGATTTGATCACATTTTTAAAATTTATCGGACAATCGGAAGATATTTACGATAACGTAAAACGTATCTCATTTCGTTATTAGCACCGTAATGCGACAGCGTTGCTAACGGTCTTTACCCTTCCCGTATTGTGTACAATATACATAAGTCTTTTCCAAATTATCGAAGAACCTTTTCTTTTAAAATGCATTGTACACCTCGATGAAGCACACACTATGCGAAAGTTTTACGTATAATTATTACGCACGGTGCACTAACTTGCCCTTCTTCATACAAATATGTAGCCAATTGGTGTCGACGTCGACACAATTCCATTTCTTATGCAACGTTTGAATGCGTGTAATTCGTATGTATGGGGTCTACATGTACGTATAATATTATGTGGTGGTATTTGTATTACAATGTAGGTACGCGTACGCGCATATATGGTGTATGCTTTTTTAAATCGAGTTTTGAAAGCAATCGCAATAATTTAAAATTGGTGGGTAGCTGGGTACGTAATTTGTAACGCTATAAATTATACCTACGTAGATGTGTTGGTACGAGTACCTTCCGAACAGAAAAAAATGCGACGTTCTCGAGGTAGAATTACGTTAAACGGTTAAACGACGGACTATCATACTGCTGATTAACTGTGTTCAATTTCTCAACCGAACAGAACAGAACAAAATGACGGTAACAAAACGAACCAAAACACACAATTATATCCGATTTCCCGACTATTCGCGTCAATTTTCGTTGGAATGTGGAGAATTGAGGCGATTTGTGTGGTGTGGCGCGAATTTTACGAGAATAATATCTACGTATGCGTATGGCGGTAACGGTAGGCAGAAAATACATTCACATCAATCGGTTATTAACAATGAAATTGGTTATCGGTGCGGTAATTATAACTAGTCGTTGTCGCGTAATTCGCCGTTCGCCTATTTAAGACGCGGCCACTTATTACGTTAGTTTATGTTGCGCTAATGTACGTTTCGCAAAGTTGAAAAATCAATATGTACCAAGTCCCAAGAAAGAAAGAAAGAAACTTTTACTTAGATACGTATCTATTTATATACTAGGGCTAAATTGTAATTTATTACAGTAATTTTATTATACTCGATTACGCAAAAAGTGTAAAATTAGGCGACAAAAGAAAATTGATAACGGTAGATCGTAATTCTAAACTAATTGGCCTTTAACAGGACGTTGGTTTGATTCGAAACGCATTGGTTGAAATTCTTCACCTGCTCGTAGCAAAACAACGATCGATCTCTATTCGAATTGTAACATCGTATCACTTCTTGTTCGGTGCGTTTGCAAGATTGCATATCGTCGTTTTTCTCGTTGGCCAGGTACTGTCTTCCCCACGACTGATTGACTTCCGCGATAGCTGCGTCGTATTCGCGTTTCAATTCGGAATTTATCTTGTTGTAACCTTCGCGCAGCGTTTTAATACGATTTTCCCAGTACGCGTTGTTACCGTCGATCGCCTCGTCGATTTGATTTCGAATCTGATGCGAAGTAACGTAGACGGTTTTCGCTGTTACGTCGGCGGCGGTCGCCGTCGCCGTCGCCGTCGCGGCCTCGTCACCGATTGTTGCTGTTGGCGACCATTCTTGTTCGGGTCGCGAAACCGAGGCGGACGCGGACGCGGACGATGCCGGCCTCGCGATGTCTTCCAATCGGCTCACGACGTTTTCTGTCACTTTAATTGTGGTAGCGTCTTCCGGATTGTCTATGGTTATCTTTCTCGGTACGCTCTTACCGCTTCCCATGTTGCCCGAGTACGACGACGATGATGTCCTATTGGCAGCCGTTAACTAGAGCCTACAGCCTTCTCTTCCAGTCGAACCGTTCAATTTTCCGATATTCTTCAAAGTAATTTCATCGAATAATTCGTCGCAGACGTTATCACTATTATCACCATCGACGAGTGTTACGCTACTTCGTACAGTATTTTTTACGTCCGCTACTCGAATATTAACGAACGCGATACGTGTAGTTCTTTTCTGCCTTCTGCCCGACGATATTTTTCAATTATTACCCGTCACTCGGGTAGAATATTAATCAACGAAGCTTTTTTGTTCTAATCGTTTTAACTGTTAACCAACAGACTGTCCTGCGCGACATTTACATAAATTTTCATCTTTCCCGATTTTTTTGTTGTTGTTTGTTCGCTTTACGCTAATTCGCTATGAGGGCTTGAGGGCGGCTAAATGTCATTTCGTTATCCGGTTATCGTTATCGTTACGTTACGTGCGCACTCTAGTGCTCACCTCACGCGTTGACGTCACTTGTAAGTTTTTTTTAATTTTTTATTTAAATTACGTTTACGTTTTTTACAGTTCAGTTTATTCTTTTCTTTTGCCGTTTTGCCTGAGGAACCTGAGTATATAAATTATTTTTCTTGTTAGGTGTATACATTTTTTTCACTTTTTTATTTTTTATTTTTTGCGACCTCACTTGGGTATTACGACTATTTTTGTTTACTATGTGAATAAAATGGCCTTAGTGTGTGGAATAGAATACTAATATATAATTTACGCACGATGCGCGAAATCTGTTAGAATCTCGGCGAGTTATAAATTTCACGAGCCTATGGCCTATATTAATATTATTCGAATGAAGGGCATCCTCGCTGCGCGATGTGGCGTATAGCGTATACGCTCAAACAGAAAAGCCTTTTTATTTGTCCTTTGTTCGGATATTGGTCTATCTGCAGAACACTAGGTATCTACCATCTACAACTGACGTGAGGAAAGATGACTCTGACTCGGTACTATTCATTACTCGATACCTCTACCGCTATCGCCACCACTACCACTACCTAGTAACTAGCTACGCCTTAGTACTATTCTTACACCGATACTCGATACCTATTCTAGATTTCGTAAAATAATTATAGGTACCGTATTTTCGAACTGAAATCGCCGATTCATTAATCACCGTTTTGTAATTTGTCATTTCCAGAGTCCTTCGCGAATGGACAGAAATATCGAAATGTTTATGAATGTGGAGAAAGCGCTGATACAAAACAAATGCCTAGCCATGCCTCAAGTTTTCATTCGAGCGGATGTGGAAAAAGTTACTAGAGACAAAGTGAAAGATATAATAAAACGCCATCAAGGATCTATAACAGGTGAGTTGTGTCGATCGTTTGCGTACGCGTACGCACGCGCTCTCATTGTATACGTACGTCATTTTTCTTTATTTATTTTTTTATGTATATATTTTTACAAACAGACAACGAAGACGAAGCTACGCACATAATATATCCGGTAGTCGATCCTTGCGACGAGGAATACGCGCGAGCGGTGTTTCGAAACAAAGAAAGATGGACATTGTTGCATTGGTATTATTTTCCCGATTCGCACGATTCTTGGGTGAACACCGAAATACCGGTGGATCCTCCGGAATTGCCGCCGTCTTATAACGCCAACACCAAATGGAAGGCGCGTATTTTTATTTTTCGTTTACGTATTTCTTTACCTTGTGTATCGTACGAATTGTATATTTTATCGACTCGCGCTGCGCGGCGTTTACAGGTTTCAGCATCGTGGGCGTTGGACTTGGAGCAATACAACGAGTGGATGTCTGAAGAAGATTACGAAGTCGACGAAAGCGGCAGAAAAAAAGTGCACAAGGTACCGGTTATCGGTTATATTTATTTTTTTCGTCTGTCGCGAGTTGCATCGCATCGCGTCGCGTCACCTTCTCTGATTCCTATTTGTTTCGCCTATAGTTTCGTTTATCGGTTGACGATCTAATGGCGGCTATGGATCCCGAACGAACCAAGAAGAAACAAAAACGCAAAAGGTCGCCTTCTCCCGACTTACGCAAACAGTTGAAACGAAAAAGGTGAAATACGTAGATGTTTATGCGATTTACTGGCGGTACACGCCGCTTTTAATTACACGCGTATTCGATTTTATCGGATGGTTTGTCTCTAGTACACGCGGACCGTCTACCCCTTCCACTCCGTCGATGAATGTGAAGAAAATGAAAAACGACGACGATAGCGGTACGGACGATCTAACCAAAGACATGGAAGAACCTGTGCCAGAACCTAACGTTCAAGAGATCAACATAACGAAACTGGGTACGTAGATTCAAGTCTACGTATACGTAAATAGTGTACGTAACGTAATGTAGGCACTCGGAATCGCGTATTTTACGTAGGTATGTAAAACACGATTATGCTTATCGTTTGTTTTTCGTACATTACGATTCTTCGTACGATTGTTGTCGATTCGTTTGTTATCGATTTCTCTACTTCTCGCTTCGTATCGCGAGTATATTACTTACTTGTTTTGTTTGTTTGTTTTTTTAACCGGTTGCGTGAACGTAGCGCATTCGACTGCGGCAGCGTCTTCGTCTAAAAAAGACAGCGATACGCAACCGCTGAAAAGCGCCACGTTGACGGATTTGGACGAAGAACTAGATAAAGGAGAAGATAGCCAAGCGGCCAAATTTCCAGTCGATCCGAGTAATCAGGTCGGTATTTAATACGTACCTAAAATACGGTGGCCGAGAATTTATCCGCGTTACGCGCGTGTATACATAATATATGTTTTTTGCTTTGCGCGGCAGGATGCGTCTATCAAAGACGAAGGTCAAGAAGACAACGTTACCGAACAAACGCACCACATCATTATACCTAGTTACGCGGCTTGGTTCGACTACAACTCGATTCATATGATCGAAAAACGAGCGTTGCCCGAATTCTTCAACGGTAAAAACAAGTCGAAAACGCCAGAAATTTACCTGGCGTATCGTAATTTCATGATCGATACGTATCGCTTGAATCCGACCGAATATTTAACGAGCACCGCGTCCAGAAGGAATTTGGCCGGCGACGTTTGCGCCATTATGAGAGTACACGCCTTCCTGGAGCAATGGGGTTTGATAAATTATCAAGTACGAAACGTCGTATCCGTATACAAGATACCTATATACCTATATTATACCTTACGCGTCACGCGACCACGTCGATTAACCGTTATCGGTCTTTTCGAAATAGGTGGACGCGGATAGCCGACCGACGCCGATGGGACCACCTCCTACGTCGCATTTCCACGTACTGTCCGATACGCCTTCCGGCCTGCAGCCTATTAATCCGCCGAAAACGCCGCAACCGTCCGCTGCTAAAACCTTGCTCGATTTGGAGAAACGTTGCGATTCGTCGACAGCGGCCGCCGCTGCTTCCGGCGCCGCCGTCGCTTCCGTCAAGAAAACCGAACCTTTGGACGCAAACGCCAATTTCGGCTTGAGACTGGATCAGTACGTTTTTGTTTGTTTGATTGCGTGTGTGTCGGCCGGCCGATGGCGTAATCGAATCATTTTATACGGGTAAAATAACGCGTGTTTTTGAAAAAATTCGCAGGTACGGTAAACGAGCCGGCTTGTTGAAAAATAAAACCGCCGCCGGCCTAACCAGAGATTGGACGGAACAAGAGACGTTGCTGCTGTTGGAAGCTCTGGAACTGTACAAAGACGATTGGAACAAAGTATGCGAACACGTGGGTACTCGTACGCAAGACGAATGTATTTTACACTTTTTGAGGTTACCCATCGAAGATCCGTATTTGGAAGATTTTGAAACTGGTAAGAAGCGTAAAGGCGTGAATTTTGTTTTGTTTTGTTTTTGCGTAACCGCGCGCCCTTTTTGTCTTTAGGAGGCGCTCTCGGTCCGCTCGCTTATCAGCCTATTCCATTCAGCAAAGCCGGTAATCCGATCATGTCGACGGTCGCGTTTCTCGCATCTGTCGTCGATCCCAGAATCGCGTCGACCGCCGCCAAGGCTGCCATGGAAGCGTTTGCCGAAATCAAAGTAAGCTATCGCGCCTCTCCCCCCCCCCCCCCCCTCACCTCATTAAGTATAAAGTCGATCCGACGCGCTAATGAAAATACGGTCGTTGTCGCGACCGCCCGTTTGTATTATTAGGACGAAGTACCCGCTTCGCTGATGGATTCGCACATAAGAAATGTCGAGGCTTCCATCGTCGATGGTAAATTCGATCCGACAGCCGGTTTACTGCAGGTTAGTCGGCGTTTTGTTATAATTATATGTATTACGTGTGTTTTCATTTTACACTACTCGATTCGCACGCCTACGTACACGTTGCGTTTGTGTTTTCAGAGCGGTATCGCCGGCACCGAAAAGGAGGACGAAACGGCGACTGCCGCGGTCGCCGCAGACAAAGCTAAAAAAGAGAGCGGCTCGGCCGCCGCGGACACGACCACCAAAGATGGCGGTAGCAACAGCGTTGCTGGTAACGCTTCGCCCGAATCGGAGAAATCTGCCGCCGCGGAATCGGGTGGCGCGGGCGCTGGTGGAGGAGGCGCCAGCACAGCCGACGTCAAAGATACGTCGTCTTCGGAGAAGCCGACCGTCGCCAATTTCGACGAATCATCGTCGGCCGCGGACGCGCCCAAGAAGGAACCGGCCGCCGAACGTACGGCCGACGAATCGGCCGAACCCAAAGAAGATAACGAACGTACCAAACTAATTAAAGACGCGCAACTACAGTCGGCAGCCGCGGCCGCGTTGGCTGCGGCCGCCGTGAAAGCCAAACATTTGGCGGCGGTCGAAGAACGTAAAATCAAATCGCTGGTCGCGTTGCTCGTCGAAACTCAAATGAAAAAGTTGGAGATTAAATTGCGTCATTTCGAAGAGTTGGAAACTACGATGGAAAAGGAACGCGAAGGATTGGAGTACCAACGTCAGCAATTGATCACCGAACGTCAACAGTTTCATTTGGAGCAGATCAAAGCGGCCGAATTTCGCGCTCGTCAACAAGCGCAACAACGCAACGCTGCCGAGCAGCAGCAGCAGCAACAACAACAACAACAACAACAACAACAACAACAGCTGCAGCAGCAGCAATAGATCGACTTTGGCTTGTTTTCGCCTTAGAAACCCTACGCGGTTACTCGATTTTTCAATTTAAAATATCAGATTATCGATTCTGTCCGGCTTTCATCTCGAAAACGATTGGTCGTCGAGTAAGATTATTTTGTCGTCGTGTCCGTCTGTCTAAGCAAACACTCGTACGTACCTATTTTAATTATCAATTCGCCGCGCTTGCGCGTAATTCGCGCCGCATTCGATACTCTGGTAGTTTTTTTTTTTTTTTTTTTTTTTTTTTGTATACAACGTTGTACATTACAAATGATTAGATTTTTCACGAACCGAAGATTGGAATCCGAATTTATGTAACTCGGATTTGTATCTTGCCCTCTACTTACGTGTAGTCGCGCGCATTTATATCGAGCTATGTTAGTGCTTCGTGGCGAAACGTCTGCTTTTTCGTCGTTGTCGTTGTCGTAAGGGTGCCTACCGCGTGCCGCATTTCTTTTTCATCATGGTATACGGAGTACTCGTTCGTAGAGTATAATGATTCGATTTGCGGATGAAGCGAGTAACTGCTATTCGGCAGTATCCCAAAGACGATTGTACACTTGTACAGTAGATTTTTGTATTGCACAAGAATAATATAACTATTTATTTGATATGTTTTTTCGGCGTATTTCGTTTAGCAATTTCAGCCCATCTCAAGAGTACAAATTCAGGTTCCGACGCTCGACAATTTGTAATTCCGGTTAATGAAACTGTCGAGTATTTTCATGTCGGATCATTTCCTCCTCATTATACTAAGGCACTTAGAGCCCTAATTATACTACTTATAAACGCCTACCTACATTTTGGCTCCCGAGTGGGTGGGGGGGGGGGAGGGGAGGGGGGTTCTTTCGCATTAAAAAAGGAGAAAACAAACGTACAAAAAAATAGCAACGGATTGGTTCAAGTTTGTACGAGGAGCCGCGATTACTTGATGATAAAATCGTAGTACCTTCATTCTATGTATGTACTTCCTCAACAATGTCGTTTTGCGTTTTACGCGCACGCTCAAATAGTAAACACCGACGCTTACGCGTACTTTACAAAATTCAACGCGATACATACGTTAGTTTATTGACAAAATATTTGTAAAAATCCAAAATTACATCCGCGATCGTTGACAGCACTTTCGCAAAAAATCATATTATATTATACATACAACAGCAACGATCGGCGTACAAATAAAATAACACGTAATTATTACAAGTACATACAATGTAGGTATACGGGCTCTTCAGTTCGCATCACCTTGTGCCACCAATCACTTTACTATACTGTTGTAGCTTTTTGAATTTCATTATTTTCGCCCTTATTTGCTTCCAAGTTTCTTGGTAAACATTTTTCGGATCTTTGGCCATGGCCTGCGGGAACAACAAAACGGAAATTAATTTACTTAACCCGCGCGCTGAATGTTTTTCGTACGCGACACGCGACAATGACGCGAAAATAAAATGACTCACTTTGAAGTCGTCGCCGTATTTCGATATCAAATACGAGAAATATAACGCTTGCGTTTTCGGAAATTTGAAAGTGGCCACACGAGGAGCTTTCGCTTCTTTTTCTAGTACCGCAGCCACCTCCGTTTTTTTCAAATTGATGTTCTGTAAATTAAATAAGGCGCGGGCCGCCGCGTTAATTTATCCTATCGCCGATTAATCGTCCGAGCTATCAATAATAATTTCATCATTTTGGCTTGGCGGCTAGTATTGTACAGCACGCTCTTTTCCTACCTTTTGCGCAGATTTCGTAGAACGTCGGACCGCCTTGTTGGCGTCGAACGATAATCCCATCTCGGAAAGATTTTTCTTGGCCGATTTACGATCGTCCCATTCTTGAGATAATTGAGGTCTGCGACAGATTAAACATCAATTAACCAACGAGACACATCGATAGACGCGCAAGAATCATCGACGACTGCGACCGCGCAAATTAATTCACGATAAGCGGTCCCATAAAATATAGACACGAATACAATGATTTTATACTTATCGTAACGTTTGAAATTTAACGTACACTCGAATGGCAGGAAGTTTGGAATGTTGTTTTCGCACTTTTTTCTTGTTGGTGTGTTTGATCACTTTACTTTTTCTATGTTTTTTCACTGTAAGAGGCATTTTGAAAGGCAATTAATTATTAAATTATACTCGATGGAAATTACAGAAAGCAACGCAGAACGCACGTGCCCGAATTTATCACAAATCATTATCACTACTATCACCACGAACACAAAGTGTGGAGTGGGGGCCTGACCGTACCCGTACCCGTAACGTAACATAACGCTGCGGCCGTGAGGTGAGATTATGGTGAGATGAGCACGTGAGCTTGCTCAATCGATCTAGATACCTCGCCGGAGTACCAAAGTCCAAAACAAAAATCCGTAACTGATAACGGCGATTGTGTTTGATTTTAATACCTAGAATAAGATAAGATGCTTCTCGTTGTTTGAAATTTAAATTATTTCAGTTTTCAATCGAGTAATTAATTTTTGATTTGATTCGAGCGTATTGTTAATTATTTAGCGTTTGCATCAGGCGGCAATCGTTCAGTCGAGTGAATTCGACAAACGGATATCAATTTTTCGTAATCTGCTCAAATCGACGATCGTAGTACCCTTTTAAAGAAGCGAAGAAAAAAATGGTGGTCAACGTTTGCGGTACGTTTGTTTCGCAAAAAATTCAAAAAGTAAGGTGGAAACCCGACAATTTATGCGATATTATCGTGAGTGGATCTTGGGACGATGACGTGAGCGTTTTATTTTACTACTACTCGATATTTCTCGTACTTTTGTACACTTTCATCTATTACCGAATTCATATTGTTCGTCACCTTTGCAGGAGAATAAATTAACTTTGTGGAAATGTTTTAAAATGGAGAACGAAGAAGGATTTATCAAACCGAAATTGCAGTGCTTCGTTAAACACGACGGCGATATTATGGAAATAAAAGTAAGAGCGATTCGACGATGTCAAATATTTAGACATAATTAGGTATAAAAGCGCGACCAAAGTCGTCTTAAATATCGAAATCTTGACCATTACCTATCGACGGGTTTTTACGTGCCAGTTTATAGACGATCGTACTGTTGCGGTGTCCTCGTCGAATGGTTCCATTTCTGTGTTGAAAATTGCGGGAAAAGACGGCGACGCTGCGTTGGTCGAATCGAGCCGGTGGGAAAACGTGCACTTTTACAAGTATGTAAGCCGAGTGAAGAGGAGCTGTATTTCGCGTTTGCTCTTTACGCGTACTTACGCGTCATTATTAATAATTTACGATTATCCGTCTATTACGACATTTGCAGTAACGGCGAAGCCGCGTCCGGCACCGATATCGCTTGTTTCGAGGATACCGTCACATCGGTTGGCGAAGATGGGCGCATCGTTCTAATTTCAATCCGCGAAAAGACGCCTTACCGCGTTATCGGTTAGACTCGAGTTTTACTACAACGCTCAACTACTAGCGAGTATTTTAACGTTATTCGATATTCTAGAAGAACGTACGAGCGAACGTACTCGTATTTGCACTAGTAGTACATACAAAACAAATGCGTACGTATGTAGATGTACGTACTACGTATGGAAACATACGTACGGTGCATATGTACACAGTTGGACACACCTATATACCGTATACGTAATTGCGTATGTACCGCACCTACGTAATAATTACGTACGTTACGTACGTACTGCGTAATGTTAGATTGGGAACCAATCTCAAAACCATTTCTAATGAAATGCGGTCTCTGTTGGCGCAGAAAATGCTGATAGTTGCACTATTCGATGCGTGTCCGTAAATCAATTCAGTCAAGTATTGACGGGCAATAGTCGCGGCCAAATGAAAGTTTGGGATTTGAGAAATTATTCCAGCTCTCCGCAAACCAGTTTCACGTTGTCAGGAGGTGGCCAGGTAAGGAGTACTCGCAGATGGTCCGTAAGTATAATATGTACGACGTATCTACGCTACGTCTCGTTCGGTCGTACCTTGAAAATTTGCTCGGCCGTCTGTTCGTCTTATTTTTTCGTTTTTTTTTTTTTTTTTTTTTTTTTTTTTTCGTTTTTAATTTAATTTTTCGAATCGTCGCTCGTTTATTTAACCGCCTTATATACTCGTTTCGTTTATAGGTCGGCTTTACTCGAGTCATTAGTCATCCGACTCAAACTCACATCAAATTGGCTGGCGGAGAAGACGGTACCATTACGGTGTGGGACCTGAGAAATAATAAATTTGCGGTCAACTCGCTCAACGCTCATTCGCAGTCAGGTTTGTAAAATGTACTCGAATATTTCCAACGAATAATGTCAATTTTTTACGCCAATTTTTCTCCTCTTTTCAGTCAACGAATTGGTATTCCATCCGGATCGACCGGAACATTTGTACTCTTGCTCGAGTAACGGTCAGTTATGGCATTGGGATAGTTCCAAGTTGAATCATTCGTACATGCCGCAGTTCGGCGTTAGCGAATCTAAAAGCATTTCCGGTGAGCCGCGTACGTACGATACGTACCTCCCTACCTAACTATATTACGTTGATCCTTTATTCCTAAGTGACGGGCGAGTAAACTACCGACTGGTGGGGTTACTTTGTGACCATTTTTGACCGTTTTCGACCACTTGCTAAATTCTTTAAACGGTTCCGTTGCTCAACCGAATGACGAGTTGGAGTTACGCTGACGTTAAGGTGAAATAGATCGATTGCGAGAGTAATCTACCGTCTAAATGACGGTAACTTTTTTTTTGCCAAGTGTGTTCGAGGGTGAGAAAACGCGATGTTGGTTCGCAGGGTCTCGTGTAAGTAAACCTCAAAATTGGAAAAAATTATAAAATCGTTTTTTTTTTTTTTTTTCTTTTCTTTTTTATTATCTCATTACTCCGAAGATGCGTTTTGACGATATTTACAAAATTAATATTTCGCGCTGTTTTTGTCGTTTGCAGATGATGGCGAAGAAACGGGTTGCCCTTGGATGAGTAAAAATCTCAAAAACAGAATTACGGTCTACTCTGTCATTCAAAATTTGCACTTACCAATCAATTCGTTGGACGTTAGTGCGAATTTCATCGTATGCGGATGCGATAACGAAGCTGTGTATTTGATTAACGAATGTCACGTTTGACGAGTTACGAAGTCTACCGTTATGTTACTCGAACCTACATACTGTAAATTTTTTCTCCTATTTTTTTTAAATCTTTTTTTTTACGCATTTTCGTAATATATAATATGTTTTTTTCTCGTAAATTTATCCAATTATAGCGATATTGCCTCGCATTTTTCGTCGAGCATACGAAACAGATGAAAATGGAAATCGATAATTTCGCGGGCATGATAGGCGCGCGTGTACTATCGCGAATTTGTACTCGTGCGAGTGTTGGTTACACGTCTACCTATTACGTAGGTACGTATAATTTTCGCACAATACTCTACTCTCGAATAGGTACGGTGTTGCAGTTGGCGTATTATACGTATGTAGAAGGTAGTTAGGTAGAGGTAGAATGGTTTAGCTACAGCTACCTATTTTCCAACCCTCTCGGACTTATCGCATTCGAAATTCGAATCCGCTTCCTTTATCTACTTTAGAAGCCAAGTGGAATTTGAATGGCGAGAGAGCGGATCGAGGCAAACGTTTTGGCTTTTAAAAAAGCTACCTACCTTTTCTACCCGAAACGGTTTCTCCTCGGAAAAGACTCGGTCATTTTTTTGTATAATTATATTATCGCGTTATTACTCTTCTCACGTCGTCCCTCGACTGTGCGAATTTCCCGAAGGAAACGCATCGAAAACGTCGACTTTTTTTGTACAACATTTTGATTGAAAAATGAAAAGCCATTTACGCGCGGTAGCGACTGATCGAGTAGTTTGCAACTACATACGTAATATCGCGGTTTGTTAATTTCGAGCGAGCCCGACTGACGTCGGCTCGCGGCATTGCGACGAACGAACTGTATCGTCTCCCGCTTTCTCGCTCTCCTCTCTCTGAAATTCCTTACCAACCTGACCTAGTTAATAGGTACTTTTTCATTCGTAGAAATTACTTAGAAATTTAAAAAAATAAAATAAAATAAATAATAACGATAATAACGAAACAAAGTACGAGTACCTTACTCGAAAAACGAATAGAAACCCCAGAAAAACGATTAGACGATTGTAGAAATGCAAGTTAGCTCGATTATACGACATAATAATTATGTATTATGTACCGTAGCGAGCCGATCCGAAGAGGATGTAAACAATAATACCAATACACTTGTACGTAGTACGTACGTACGTACGTACGTTGCACAGTGAGCTGTGGCTGTGACTGAGTAGAGCGTGGAGGTGGACGCAGCCACCAATGATGCGAAGAATCGCATTCGCAACTCGCGTCTCGCGATCTGTCGCGTCGTTAATTCGATTTCGATTAGTGTGCGTTTAGTTGTTAGTCGGTTGCTTGGAATGCGGACCAACAGGTATCAGACTATCGGTATTCTGCTCCCCCTGCCGCCTCCGTGGCCCGCATGCTCATCGTCAACATAAACATTCGAAACTTGACACGTTAGCTTCTCGTATAGCTGTTAGTACTGTAAGTCAGTGTAGTGTTGGTAGGTTGGTTCATCGTTCGTCATTGCCACTGCCATTGCCTTGTCACCACCACCACCACCACCGCCATCACATTCGCCTTACTATCGTATCTTCGTTGGTCGAGTATAGCGTACACCGTATGACCGTACAGCGTATAGTATGAGTATAGTGTAGGTAGGTAGATTCTCGTAATCTTACAAGACGTTCGAGTTACATTAGATTCTAGATTCGCACGCGCCTCGGCCTCGTAAGTCGTACCTAGTACCTACTCGTAGTTGTATGTAGTTGTCAGCGTCGTCAACGCCGACCGAGGACCGACTCATTTTTTTATGTTTTCCGTTGCCGCAATCGCGTCGCTTTCTCGTCGAGTACCATTTTAGTGATCGTGTCGCCGTGGCCATGTCGAGCTTTTGAATTTTCGACTAGGTAGGTACCTACGTATATACGGTGCATAATTATGTTATGTTATGTTATGTTATGTTGGTACTATAATCGAGTGTCGATTCGAAATTTCGATGGAATGTACGTAGATAGTGGTTACTGGTTGGTGGTTACGAAAACGGATTTCGAGTCCGCGTAAGTACGCGACGTTATCTTATCGCAGTCGCAGACGTAGGTCTAGGTACGACCGATTGTAGTTTCGAATTCGATTCCAAGTTCGTTCGTACTTTGCAGTTTCAACGCGACGCGACGCGACGCGACGCAACGCAGTCAGTGTGTCATACTTGTGGCCACGTTGCTATACTTCAACTTTCAAGTATAGTTTTCGTTATCCGGTTGCTGGTCGGTTATCGTTATCGCGTGGCGTTATCGCAAATACGCTATCGGCTACAGGTACCAACTGTAGGGTAGCGTCGTCGCATTCGCATTCGCATTTCCGAACGTACCTAGATCATACGAGTAGGTACAAACAATAAGAAAGAAGACAGACGTGTTAACTGTAAAGTGTCGAGTATAGACAAATAGAAACTACGACTACAAAATTTATTCGCATTCCACTTGCACGTGAACCCGATCGCTTTGCTTCGAGTCGAGTCGCGTCGCGTCGTCTTATAAATTTTTTGTCACGCTCGCAATTTTTCATGTTTATTTTGTCGCGTATTGCGTACACGAGTGTCTGGTGCAGCGCATCCGCATCCGTTCATTTTATTCGCTTCACGTTTGACGGTTCGAATCGATGTTGACTTACTCGTACAACAGTACATTCACCGTCAACGCATTCGGCGTTCTTCTGCAGAATGACAAATGCTAATGTACTACCTATTAAAAGTAGGTACAATATAGGTACGTTGATGCATGATACGTTAGGCCGCAACTTTATTTTAAGTATAAAAATTCGTAATTATTATCGTAGCCCGTAGGTGCGTATGCGTAACGAAAGGCAGTTACCATTAGGTACCCACGTTTTGTATTCATTTTTTCAACACAAGTATATTCCACCCGTCGTACTGTAGTACCTACCTACCTTATTATTTTCAAGTACCAACGTGTCCGTGCGTCTACGTACGTGTAAAAGTAGTTGCGTAAGCAGAAGCGGCGCGTGGATGCGCTAAGCGCTTACTTGATACGTCTTTGTAGTCGGGCTCGGGTTGATTTTCCCTCGAGTTGAGGCGCCAATCGAGAGATGATCAAACATATCTGTAGGTGTTGTAGGTAAAGGTATCGACACTGCATTGGTAGATAGGTACATAATTACTAATTAGGTACTTACGAGATATGCCTACGACCACGTACGAGGTACGACGCGACGTGATACTAGTATAACAATCTACACGTGTACCTACCAGTTTGTAGCTGTTTAGCTACCTTACCCGTTATGTTATATTACCTACCTACGTTACATATACATATACATATACATATACAATCTATTCGAATTTTATATCGTTTTCCATTTCCCTATTTTTTTCTCACGCAAAGTTGAACAATGATGGGCGGCGAGTGTGGATACTGGATACTGGATACTTGGTCGTTCTCGCGTACGAGCAATACGTACGTACACGGGTTCACTCTGTACAGAAAGGAAAGAGCAACAGCTAGACGAAATTTGGTAGAGTGGCGTGGTACGTAACGTCAACGTGAACGCGAACGTGCGAATTTTCTCACGTCAGCGATACAGTCTTAATAAGCTGTTGGCCTGTTGGGTTTTCGCGTTAGGTATTAGACGACAATAGCGCATACGATATAGCCAGGTATTTTGGCCACCGTGTCGTAACGCAACGCTTGTAAACAGGTAGTAGGTCTAGGTACGTAACGTAAACTCGATTCGACTCGACTCGATAAAACACTTGGTTCTATTTGGTATAATTTGATTGTCAAGCGCAACGTAGGTAGGTAGGTAGGTAGGTAGGTAGGTAGGTACCTACACCTAGCTAGCTAACCATTTTTTTGTGGAAACTGAAACACCACTCACGTACGCAAATCTAGAATTTACGCGAATACAAAACTGCGAATACGTACATACGTACGTGTATCTACTATCTACTACGTCTACCTACGTATATACTCGGTACCAAGGTAGCACGATACCTAATCGAGTTATACGCCGCGTCGCGAGTAGCGCCTTTTCACGTTGTACGTATTCGTAGATAACGTTACGTACCTACATGTACATGTTATGGTATATATTTATATAGTATAGTATAGTATAATGATATAAATGTACACCTAGACAAGTATAATGTAGTTACGTAGAAGGTAGGTAGAAGCTAAGGTAATACTGTGTTAATTTTATTATCGTACACGCGCGAGCTTGTCGCTTGTGCGCCTCAGCATGATTATTCCGATGCGAACGACCAAGTAATTTCATTTTTGCTCGATTGTTTACAGTTTGCGGCTCGAGGCGACCACATTCGATAGGTGACGGCAGACCAATAACAGCAACAACGACGACGACGACGACGACGACGACGACGAGTCAGCTTGCGGTGGAAACGCGTTCGAATTTCGATGGCTCGTTCGGTAGTACGCGATTGCGAGAATAATAGAACGACGGCGCAAGATTCGTCAGTCGGTAACGAAACGAGACGATCACGACGCAAACTGGACAACGGCGACAAGACGAAAGCCGTCATCGTCGGTGCTAAAGAAAGCAACGGCGGCGTTGGCGGCGGAGCTAGCAGCGGTAGCAGACGCGGACGGAGCGAAGAATGCGCTGAAAATACGGTGACGCGTTTGGCGCGAAAATTCAGTTCGGCCTGCCTGAAAGAGGAGCGAGAAGAGAAGCCGCAACGTAGGCAACAGCAAGCCGGATCGCGATACGACGCCCGCAATAAGCGGTACGCGCATCGAGCAGCGGCCGCGACCGCGGTCGCAGTCGTTGCCGAAGCCGAAGCGGACGACGCCTGTCGCGTAAGGAAAACAATTCGACTTTTCGAAGTCGATTCGAATCGCGTAAAGACGAAAACGTTACGCGGTAGTAACGGCGAAGCGCGCGTTGGCACGAACGCGAACGCGACAAAAAGCGACAAGACACACTCGGCTACGATCGCCGTCGCTCACAAAGCTATCGACGACGATTTGGTAATGGCTCGAAATCGCTTGAAACCGTCGAAAAAAGTCGACCGAGAAATACTAGAAGAAAAGACGCGTACGACGCCGCCGCCGCCGCCGCCGTTGGCATCGGCGTCGTCGCCGTCGCGGCCAGCCAACGTTTTGAAACAAGTTGTAGCCGCAGCTGCAGCCGCTGCCTCGAACGAAGCGTCGCACGCGCTCGACCAACTCGCCGAAACTCGTCCAAGCCCAAGCCCGAGCATCAACGGCCAACGACGTCGTGTCAATATGTTGGCCAAGCACGCGCAAACGTACGCCAGTTACGACGTGAAAACGTTGAAAAATAGACCTCTGTCCGTAGCGCAACCTTTCCACTTGGAAAGCGTGTTAAATAACGGCTGGTCGCGGCCGACGTTTCAATCGCCATCGCCATCGCCATCGCCATCGTTGGAAAAACAACACGCTGTCGCTGTCCCTGCTGCTGTTGCTGCTGCTGCTGCTGCTGCTGCTGCTGCTGCTGCTGCTGCTGCTGCTGCTGCTGCTGCTGATGGTGGTGGTGGCGAAGCTGTCGACGGCAATATCGCATCCCCTGCTCTACCGTTTGCGACATCGACGTTGCCTTCGATTTCGATATTGAATAAAAACAGCTCTTTTCTACACCGTGCAAAAAATAATTGTTCGCAATCATCGCCGTGCCTGCGAAACTTGGACGCTAGGGCCGACGACGGATATTACGGCCATCCCGCTAAGGCCGCCGACGACGAGAACGACGACGACGACGACGGTTACGGATATTCAAATATCGACGACACCGACGAAGACGACGACTGCAACAACAACGAGCGCGCCGAAACGGACGTGGATACTATTTCTTTCGATTGTGATTCCAACAACGTTTACGACACAGTCGTGTACTCGGAGCTGAATATAGCGAGTCGGAAAGGCGATGGCGTTGGCGGTGACGACGACGACTATAGCTGCGGCAGCGATGCCGCGTACGAAGTGGTTTCTTCTTCAGTGTATGCCGATGCTGGTGACTCAGAATCCAACTCGTCGGACAGCTCCTTGGAAAAAGCCAACAGTTTGTACGAGACGAAGGCGACCGAGTCGACGCTTGTTTCCGCAATCGAGACCGCAACTGCTACCGCTACGAATACGACGTGTAGCTCGGCTAGTATCGCCAGCGACGATTGGTTGGATATTAACGAAAAGCAAAGCACGGACCAACTCGCTCGCAATCGAATAATCGCCGTGTAAGTATAATTACATACGTTCGTAGCTAGCTTTTTAGGTGCATATACCTGCGCCACCGACTGCGTATCATACGAAACGAGTTGGTACTCGATTTGAGTTTGTCGAAATGCCCCATCGTAGCAAGAGCAACTGGTGTTTGGTTAGACAGTTGTACGTCGGGATCGGCGCAGGGCGCTGGGTGGGGCTTCAATGCTTCATTTTTCGCGACACGAGAAAGCTACGTAGTACACTCAGACGTACCTATGTACCTATCTACGATTGTACATTACACACGTCAAATCGAGTTTCGCTTATACCTATTCGTATAATTATTTGTTGCAGTAAAAAACGCCGAATACGCGGTAAATTACGAAAAATGAAAAGGAAGAAATTTCGACCGTATCAGAAGCAGCAAAAAAGTACGTATACGTACCTATCTAACGTAAATAGGGTATGTAAATGTATAAAGGTAAGCGTAAGCGTAGGTACCCGTTGCTATATAGTCTACCACGTCCTATCCACGTATCTACTCGGCACCGACGTATTGTAGTTAGGACACGACGCGACGTCTAGGTAGTAGGTACTAGGTACTAAGTAGTTGGTAGGACGAGACAGGTCCGTTACACGTAGGCTTAAATCATACTCGTACTCGTACCTAGGTACGATTCCTTCTTCGATCGATAATCATAAACAGGTACTAGGTAGATACTTCGTACTTGCCTGCTATTTGCCAAAGGTGATCAGCGCGCGAAATAATTTCAAATGTAAAGTAAAGTAAAGTAAAGTAAAGTAAAGTAAAGTAAAGTAAAATAAATTAAAGCGTTCTCGATGAACTAATTTCTCTGTCGAGCAGGCAGAATGCGATTCTGACCGCGAGTTGGTGAAAATCGACGTAAACTGCAGTCGAGCGAGCGATAGGCTCGCTGAAACTGATTAGCCCCGTTTTAAAGGGTCAATTTTCCGAATCGGACGACAACATGTTTTCCAAGCCTCGGCGAGAACTCGAAAAGCGCAGAAGTTCCATTTCGATCAGCAAGACATATTTTCGATAGTACCTAGACCTAGTTACGTTCTACGTGCCTCTCTGCCTAGTGCCTACTACTCGCCAACTCACCCCCGCTCGTACCCGACTTGGACGGCTATTTTGAATATTTTGAAATTTGAAATTTGAAATTCGTCTGCCGCACTTACTTACCGCACATTACCTCCCTACCTCCTTCCCTACCTACCTACCTAACTAACTAACTACGTACGTATTTTTCAATGGTTTTTCGATCTGATCGCTTCGTACGTACCTAAACGTAACGCAATATCACGTTGCGTCTGTTTTTTGGGGACGCGGCGTTGCGTGGCGTGAGTGCTTGCTCGGTGAAAAAAGGATCGCGATTCGCGAAGCAGTCGGTTGGGCACTGCGTAAACGCAACAATAACAATAACAAACAGCAGCGGCCGGGAAAGCAGGCGGCTGTTCGTTTTCGCCGATCTCAAGGTAAATCGAGGACGGAGAACTCGCCAAGGCGGAATCGACTCGACTATCGAGTGCCTCGCAGAGTAGTGCAAAATGAAGAAGAAGAAATGATTACGTGTCGTACACGTATGCTGCGGTTGTAGTTCTGGTTGTGGTCGTGGTGGTGGAGGTGGTAAGCATGATGGCGATGGCGATGAAGCGTCCAATGTAAAAGCGTAAACTGAGGCCGAGTCCGAGCTCCGAGTGTAGTAGTGCAGTAGTGTAGCCTGTGTAGCTATATGGTTCCGTGAGACGGTGGTGTGTCGTGTACGTCTACGTACACGTAGTGTAGTGTAGTTGTAGTTGTAGTTTAGTTTGGTCTTTGGTCTAGCGCAGCGCAGTGTAGTGTAGTGTAGTGTTGTGCAGCTCGCAGTCGCAGTCTACAGTGTACGAGACTTATGTTGGCCAAGTTTAGGTACCTACCTATCGACGGTGGTTGCACCTACGAGTTTACCTTCCTACATGAACCTGTAAGTACGTGCGCGTGCAAAATGTGCTCGGCTACCTTATATCTATGTACCATCGCATCGCATCGTATCGCAACGCGTACGTTAAGCGTAGTGCATACGTTACATACTCGATACTCGGGCCCCTGTACTACCGGTCTCGGTCCCGTACCGTGTAGGTACTAGCTACATAGGTACGTCTACGTACGAAGCCAAGTTAGGTAGCAGGAACTTGATGTTATCGGCAATCGCCTATATTGTGGGTTCGGGTTGGCGTGGCGTGGCGTGTACGTTTTCGGTTTCGGTTTTATCAACTCGTAGTAATAGCACCGCGCCGCGCCGCGGCCGTTTTTACTGAGGCAGTGA
Organism: Balanococcus diminutus; assembly: GCA_959613365.1. Classification (NCBI taxonomy): domain Eukaryota; kingdom Metazoa; phylum Arthropoda; class Insecta; order Hemiptera; family Pseudococcidae; genus Balanococcus; species Balanococcus diminutus. The sequence goes on along the minus strand of OY390716.1, from coordinate 63,077,414 downwards.
GGCTACTGCTACTGCTACTGCTACTGCTACTGCTACTGCTACAGCCACAACACTATAGAGCAGATAAACCGAGACGAGTGCCAGTAAATAAAGCTACTCGCGTACACCTGTCCATACATCCATACGTCCGAGTCCGCATGTAACACCGCGCCGACGCCGACCGCGACCGGTTATCTACGTAACGTCGAGTTACGTAACTTGACGCAACGGTCGCTTCGTACGAGCTATCGCCTATTTGCAAAAGTAAAGCAGTAGGGTACCTATTTAGACCTAGCTACCTAATGCGTTCGAGTTCGAGTGAGACACCTACGCGTCGCGTCGCTTTGGCCTTGCCGTCGCCGTCGCCGCCTGTACGCCTACACTTACGTTGCGTTGCGTTGTACATATGTTCGGTTCGCATTTCGTAGTTCCAAAGCTAATTGCGAGACGCGAGAGGCGGCGCGATGAAGCGATAACGAACGCGCGATATCGGCTTGATAGCCGCAGCCGTATGAATCACATCGAATCACATCCCATCGTATTCGTAGGTATAGTTCACAAGCTCGATCTTGGTCTCGGTCTCGGTCTCGGTCTCGGTCTCGGTATTGCATTCTCGCAGGAATCGCAGCCGCATCTCGAGTGAAAGTTGTTTTGTTTCGTATTGTTGCGTTCGCGTTCGCTGGGAAACGCGGTACGGGTAGCGGGTAGCGGGTAGCGGGTACATGGAGCGCCGCGCCGCGCTCAACACTGGAATGACGCGAATACGACGTACGTAATGTAATTATTCGCTACCTACCCACCTAAATACGAGTAATTCGTGTACGTCCCTACGTACATTGTGTTTGCATCTGTCGGTCTCGTTGCCATCCCAAAACGCGCAGACTCGTACGAAAAATAAATAACGATTCGTCACGCAGGGCGCGGGCGCGGGCGCGTGCGCAGACGCAGTTATAAGTAGGTACCTACCTACTATTTCTTCAGCTACGTATAGTATAGTTTAGGGACGTACGTCTACGTATAGATATTTGCCGCATCTTCCATTTAGTTGGCGTATGTGGGTGGGTAGGTAGTAGGTACCTACACGTAGCACGTACGCCTTCGCCTACCTAAGTAATTACTAAAGTAGCCTACCTATTAGTAAGTAGAAGTGCTGAACTGGTACTCTACTTCGAGTGTGATAGCGATAGTTATGCTTGCGCCTGCGCCTGCGCCTGCGCCTGCGCCTGCGCCTGCACTCACGCGTATGTACAAGTAGCAGAGACCAGAAACCACCAGTTGTTGATACGAGTACGAGTATGTAATGTGTACTGTGTGGTGTATACTGTACGCAATACGCATCTCATCTTATGCTTATCGCTGCGGGTGCGGTACGGTACGGTACGGTACGGTACGCTGTTGGCATCGCAATCGTCACGTCGCTTCGTTTCGCCGTTCGTAATTCGTATTCAGCCTAATCTGATAAGTTGTATTGTTCCCAAGCAGTACTCCACTGAGCTGAAGTGAAAAGCATCGACGGCAACGACGAGACAACGGCGATAACTGAAAGAAAACGTAGAGTATTCGACGTGAGGTCGGCTACGGCTGGTCCTGGCGTGACATCGGACGTTCGAAATTCGCATCTGCCGATGACTGCGTGGACGTACTGCAATGCAGCCGAATCGATGCGAGTACAGGCGCAGGCCGAAGGACGAAAATATTCGCATTCGCATTCGCATTCGCGTTCGCAGCTGCAATCCTTCCGAAAGTCGCTTATCGCCAACACCTGCAGCGACAGCGGCACCGACCACCACGACGCTGACGCCGAAGCAGCCAGCGCCAGCGCCGCTCGCTGCGACGTCGACAAATCCAAGTTGGAGTGCTCTCTGGTACGAGAAGTGCCGCCGCCGCCGCCGCCGCCGCCGCGAATGCCATGTTCGCAACGCGATTTTTTTCGCGACGCGGCCGCTACTACCGCCGCTGCTCGACAAGGTTTTCGCATTCGCATATTTTTACGTTTACGTTTACCATCTACGTAATACCTACCTATTACCTACCGTACGTAGTTAGCTATCGGATTTTCTTCGTTCCGTATGTTATGTTATGTTATGTAATGTACATACTACATACTACATACCACTAACCGCGCTCCATCAACGCAATACCGCGCCGACGCCGGACGCGACGCGACGCGACACCTCACCTCTTTCTACGTAGTACGTAGACGTGCCACCTAAGTATTGAAACTGGGTTTTTTGCCACTTTTCGGCGGGTGTCCCAGCCAAAGTTTGCGCGTATCTCAAACACCAAGACCACGGAGCTTGAGCTTGAGCTTGAAATTGGATATGGTTTTGGTTTTGGTTATGATACCACTTTAACCACGCTAGCGGCGAGTTGAAAAGTTGCAGTTGGCTGAAAAATCGAGATACTTACGTTTACGTACTTATTCGAACACGACTACACGACCATCTGCTTGGTACCAAAAAACCGACATCGACACCGCACTCGAATGGTTCCTATCGATGTAAAACCATGTATCTACCTATCTACCTACCTACCTACCTACCTACCTATTCGACAGAAATTTTTTTAGTCCACCGCCAACCGCTTGTACAGTGTACAGGTGCTAGGTGTAGGTAGATGATACGCGACCAAGTACCTATCTCTTAAAAGTAGGTAGCGTTTAAACGCTATTCATTTGTGTCGGGTCGCGTCGCGTTGGTTGTTTGGATATCAACGCAACGTACCAGACCTGCCTGCCGCCTACGGTAGTACGTATTACGTAGGTCTAGGTATGCCTGTCTATCTGTCTCAAGTACGCGATGACGTAGTGTGACACGATGGCGTGGCTGCGCGTGGTATGTTGGACACGACGTGGAAAAATTAGTCGAAGTCAAAGCCGTTTTATCGAGTACACGTTTGTAAATGTCGTAGTTTCCATAAGCAGCGGACCAACCAGTATAATCTATATCGCCGACGAGAACGATGGCGTTTGTCAGCGTCGTAATCGTAACCAACAACAGCAACAGCAGCGGCTCGGACTCGGGCTCGGGCTTGACAACGATGGCCGATTCGGCGGCGTTACTGTATTGCGGTCGGTGTTGTATTTGTCGCCCAATTACGAAGCGCAAGAAATTAGCACGTCGTTTTCAAATTCGCATCAGACGCACGGTTAGTTGCATATGGCGTTCGTATTCGCCGAGCAGCGCGGCGCAGCGCCTGCGATAAGCATTTACGCGCGTATTTCCTAATAATCCCTAACACTCCCTAACTGACTCGCGCACTCATCTGCCTACCCGCTTACTTACCTATTCAACTACCTACCTACCTACCTACCTACCTACCTACCTACCTACCAAGTTACACTAAAAAAAAAAAGGAATGGTAATTTTTACCATAAAAATAGTTATTTGTACCACAATTGTGGTCATTTTTACCATGTTCTGTGGTCATTTTTTCAAATTACCATTGAAAAAGGTATTTTTGACCATTTTTTTACTATTTAAAGTAGTAAAAAGTACCATGTGTGAAATATACCATGTTTAGTAGTTGAAAATACTATTTTAAGTAGTTTCTAATACCATGAACATGGTAAATTTCACCATCAATAAGGTACATTTAACTATTGACTGTGGTAAAATTCACCATCAATGTAGTACTTTGTAGTTATTATCACATTTTAAAAGGAGTAAACTTGATTTGTGATATTACGATACAAATTTTTAATTTCTTCAAGTTTTCTTTCTTGGTTAACAATATAACATAATGTGTTTTATTTCTGCAGAATTAAGCTTCGATATATATCAGAAAGTTAGTTTCAAGTTTATGCTTAACCATCAAAAAATATTTTTGTGCCTTTTGGTGAATCCTTGAAATAAAATAATAAAATGCGGTAATGTAAAAGAGAATTTAAAAAAAAAGGTTGTAGTGAAAGTGAAAAAATTGTACTCCCGCGGATAAGAAAGTGACGTTGATTATTTCAAGTATGTATCTACTGTGGTTTACAAATTCATTTATATATTTTTGGATGCCCAAATTTACATTGTGTACTTGTGGCCATGTGGTTAAGTTTAGGTAGTTAGGAACATTAGGGTTATAGGGTCCCAGGTTCGAATCCCAGTTAGGTAAATTAGGTAGGGATTTTTAGTGTAATATTAAGAACTTCCAGGTATGCGCATAGTTGAGGATAAATGAAACATCGAAACTAAAATCCATTTCGAGAATCCCAACCTTATTTTTTTAAATTTTATAAATTGCATTTAGTACCTAATGAAATGCTATATGCCATAGTTGAAATTACAAAATAGAATGGTAGTTGTGAAACAGTCTCAAAAGTGGTAAAAATTACTATGTACATATGGTAAAAAAATACCATGTACATAGTAAATTTTTACCATGTACATGGTAATTTTTACCACTTTTGACTTTTGAGACTATTTCACATCTACTATTTTTTTTTTAGTAATTTTTACCATAATTTTTTTTCCGTGTACTTACATTACGTAACCAGAACCACCCAACTAACTAGTAACTAGCAAAAATTCGAATACGACGTGGACGTTACGCAGTAGACAGCGTACGGCACCGCCGCGCCGCCGCGCCGCCAAAGCTAAATAAAAATACGCATACATCTACGTACGCTATTACTTACGCTACGTCTGTAAATCTCCACCTAGCAACGACGCGACGGCGTACCTACCTAGTACTTACATTAACGATAACGTTAGAGTTATACACGTACAACGTACGGCGTACGAATACTATCCGCATCTACGTAGCTCTATTTCTGAAGTTCTATAAATCTATAATTACCTATCTATCTATCTATGCATGTACTTAACGCGGCTTTGATTTAACGTATTCCTTTAGATGCGATTGCGATCACGACCGCCGCCGCCGCCAAAGATAACAGCGTCGATGATAATTTTTTCGAAGAAATTTGCGACGATTTCGACGACACATCATCGGAGGAGAATGATAACGTGACCGTGACCGCGACCGCGACCGCGACTTCGACCAGTCAACCTCGTCGTTCGTCGTCTTTCGTTTCGCCAACTGCCGTAAGTTGATTCTCGTTTGAATTACTCTGTATTTACGTATTATACCTACTTACGCGTAGCGTACATTTACATACCTACTACGTATCGTATAGTGCCGTAGATAGGTTACGTGTACCGATACCGATACCCGTCTATTTATACGAATAAATTTTTGACACCAACCAACGCAGGAAAGAAACTTTCTACCAAACGTTAACGTTCAATCGCAAAATATCTACGACTTTATGAAGAAGGCCAGGAAAACGGTGAGAAAAAGCTGGAGCACTTTCAATCAGCAGATGCGAAAAAGCAGCAGCAGCAGCAGCAGCGCGAATAGCGTAGTCGCCACCATAAACCGAAATAAAGGTGATTTGTCCGCATCGCCGCCATTCCCATTTATACCATCTACATACGAATATACACATATACCTAACCTACGTACGTGTACGTCTAGAGATACTTGCGAGCGACTTCGTATACGCTTGTTGGCGGCGTAGCGCGGCGCGGCGCGACATTGCGTCCGGTTGCTCGCTCGGTTGTTAGATTAGATACCTAGTACATGTTAGCCGTCGCGTCGCTGCGTTATCTAGCCTAAAAATATGTTTTCGCAATGATTGCAGTTTCGCCTTCGGCCCGGACGCACTCTAGCGCCAACGACTCGTCCGCAAAAGTGAGAAATAACAGTTGTAGCTCGATTGGTGGCAGCGGCGGCGGCGGCGGCGGCGGCGGCTCGGTGCGCTGGACGTCTTTCAAAACCAAATTACGGCCCAAATACGGTACAGTTAGCGCGGCCAATTCTTCTTCCATTTTCTACGTGAATCCGCAAGAACTTCGTTTCGATAGGTAACGTATAGCTTATATACGTGTAACAACGTAAACGTACGAATTGATAAATCGAAGATAGGTAGGCAGGCACCACCTACTACCTACATGACACATCTACGTGTATCGACTGTAATTTTTATTTTCATCGTCGCGTCGCGATACAAATAAGTAGTAGCAAGCGCGTGTACTCGTAAGTTTCAACCGAAAGAATAATTTTGGAAAGTGCGTACATATTTCTTATAAAAAATTCTCTCAAAATAATGTCAGCGGGGACGGCGCCGGCGAATCTCGTTTCTAATCAAATTCGTAGGGGTGACTACCTATATATTTCATATTCGTGCAATTACCCCTTACTAGAATTGTTTTTTTTGTTTTTTTTTGGCGAATAAATCGTTATTGTCAATCTATCTATCTCTATCTATTCGACGGACGCGTGTATGTGTATGGTGGTAATTGGTAATTGGTAATTGGTAATTGGTAATCGCTTATTGGTTGGACTTTAGAGACGGACACGGAAGCGACTGGACAGAAGCCAGCGTCAACGTCAAACGAGAACAGCCAACTGCGGCACGAAGAAAATCCGCTTACTCAGATGTAAACCTAGCCATACCTAGGCCCTCTTCTCCGCCACCCCCGCCACCTGTTGTTCCTGCTTCTGCTCCTGTTGCTGCTGGTTGCGCTGTCGACAAAGTTGCGTGCGCGGGTAAGTGATCCGATAGACTACGTTCGTTCTACACTCGCTACATCTTATAGTTATAGGCAGCCAAGCGGGCTTGATGTCTACCTACTTACGTTAGTGGGCACCTAGCAGTTATAGCGTGGTTACTGTTATTGTTTCAGGCGAAAATAAAGGCGACGATAACGGTAGCGGTAGCGATAGCGGTAGCGGTAATCGTAATGTTAACGATAATGAAAACGACGTCAACGCTGATGGTAATGGGGCGAATTACGTTACGAGTTCGCCGTTGAGCTCGTCAAATTCAGACTTTAGTGAGTAGCACCTTCTTACCTATCTAGAAGATGCGCTAACCAGTGAACAACGCGCGTATCGTGTTGTAGAGTAGAATAGAGTAGAGTAGCGTAGCGTAGCGGACTAGCGGTACGATACGTACGAGTGTTTGTAAATTACTGCGAGTATTTTGTAACGCTGCAATTTTTGTTTTTGTTTTCGCGTACTTAGATTTGAGTTCGTGTTCGGATTTGCGGTTACGCTTTGCCGACGAGCCGTTGTATCAGTTTTACGCCGAATCCGTCGCTCAGGTCAGTCGAGTGCAGCAGCGCTAACTTTATAACTAACATGTCTAGTTTCTATACTGTGGCCGAGGCTAGACTACGTAGCTCGCTTAACAGTCGTCTTATCTTACCTATATCTATCTGCCTACCTCCTAAGCTGTACTAAAGCGTAATACCTATCTACCCAAGTATCTACAATACATAAATCTTGTACTTTCTGGGCGCAGTTCACCACCAACGCTTCAATAATGGGGCATTACTCGAACGATTCGTCCGATGGCTACGAAGAAATCGGTTCGTTGACTAGCAGGCCATCGGCTATGGAGCTGATTACGCCGTCTCCCAACGGTCACGGTCAGTGTCGTTCGCTTTGGTGCGAAGTGGACGAAGTGAAAAACAGCGGAATATTGGGTACGTAAGCGGTCTTTCCTTCTTGCCTGCCTGCCTGCCTAGCTACCTACGCGGGCTTCGTCTTGGCCTTTTTGTACGACGCGTTTGATTGATTGTTTGTTTGTTTGTTTGTTTGCAGAAAAGTTGAGCGTCAGTAGGCAGAAGTTGCAGGAAGCGAAATTCGAAGTCATTACGTCCGAAGCGTCGTATTACAAATCGCTGTCCGTGTTGGATAGGATATTCGTCAACGATACGCGGTTACTTGACGAAAAATTGCTGTGTAAAAACGATTGGAAAATATTATTCGGAAATGTAGCGGCTGGTAGGTTTAGCAGTTGGCGCTCCCACTTCCGCTTGTACGATACGCGCGCGGTACGCTGAACAGTATACGCGAGGTATAACACGTACCTGAAGTGTACCGCGTACGTCGTCTATCGTACGAGTAGGTGTAGGTGCAGCGTATACAGCGCGGATGCAAAACGACGTTCGCTAACGTCGCCTTTATTTCGCATAGTGAGAAAGTGTTCGCAACTCGTGCTGTCGGATTTAGAGAAATGTTGGCAAGAAGACATCATGCTGGCCGGCCTCGGCAACGTTATACTCGAGCACGCGTCGACAAATTTTAAAATTTTCGTCAAATATTGCTCCAATCAAATTTATATCGATCGAACGTTGAAAAAACTCAGGTAGCTAAAGTAGAGTAACGCGTAAACGCGTAGGTGGGTGTGGGTGGATGGGTACTGCTATATAGGCTTAGCTATTTACTTACGCGTACGCTGCAAATTCTAGGGAAGAAAACGCCAGTTTCGTAGAACTGATCGCCAATTTGGAGGCGGATCCGGTTTGCCAATCGCTGAGCTTGCATTCGTTTTTAATGCTGCCGATGCAACGAATCACTAGAATGCCGTTACTAGTCGACGCCATTCTTTCCAAGTTGGAGCCGATCAGTGACAACGACGACGACAACGACAACGACGAGGACGACCACGTTCACGTGCGAGACCAATCCGAACTAGTAACTTTCAAAACCACCTTGGCCAGATTGAATAAGGTTCGTTAGTACTTTACCACTACGTACGAGTACGTACAAATACGCGCGTACCTATTTGTACCCACTTGTACTAGCGTATCTTGGTTTGTTTGCGCGCAGATTGTTAAAGAGTGCAACGAAAACGCCAGAAAATTCGAACGATACGAAGAGATGCTCCTACTCAGTCGCCAGCTGGAATTTTCTCGCAAGGATGTGAAAATGTTTTCGGTAGCCTCCAGTTCTCGATGGCTGGTTAGATCCGGTCCGCTGGTGTACTTGAATCCGCCAGACGCCAAATTGACCATCACGCGAAAGTTGACGAAAAACGCCTACAAACTATATTTCTTCCTGTTTAACGATATACTAGTGATTGCGAAGAAAAAAAGGTAAATCGTACCTACTTTACCTACCTACCTACCTACCTACCTACATACGTTATTTCGCTTCTTAATAAATTATTTTATCGTATCCTTTACTTACCGGCGGGTTTTTTTTCGCGTTTTATTTTTCAGCGAGGACAACTACGCGGTCGTGGACTACTGTCTAAGAAATGTGATGCAAATGAACGCCGTCGAGGACGCGTATCCGCCGTCCGTGTCGTCGCCGTTGCCATCTTTAGTCAGTCTCTATTCGCCCCATCGATACCTGCTCGTACTGACGATTCTAGAAAATCACGAGGGCAAAACGGTCGAAATGGTTAGTGCTTTTGCTTTTGTCGCATCGCATAAGAAACGGAACGTATACGTTTATCATCTACGTATATTTACGTTACGTCGTCAGTCTCGTCTGCGTCTGTAACAATTACCCCCTACCTATCTACCTACCTACCTACCTACCTACCTACCTACCTACCTAGCTAGCTACGATAATTTTTGTAAATGTCAAGGTGCTGAGTTGTGATTCGGATTCCACTCGTCAGCGATGGTTAGAAGCTTCGTATTCTCGTCTAACTTGGGATAATCCGGATGAAAAACTGTACGAAGAATGGGACTGTCCGCAAGTGTTGGCTGTTCACGTGTACGCGGCCAACCAACCTGACGAACTTTCTTTGCAAAATGGAGACGTCGTCAAAGTATTGAAAAAAACCACCGACGGTGTGTACCTCGCTTCGCCTCGCCATGTCTCGTCATACTTTAGCTTACGTTAGCTTACCCGATGGCGGCTTGGTTCTTTTTTTGCAGGTTGGTATCACGGAGAGAGAATTAGAGACGGAATGATCGGTTGGTTTCCTGGAAACTATACCGTCGAGATTGCTTCGCAACATACGCGCGCTAAAAATCTGAAATTACGCCATCGATTACTCGCTCTATCCGCCGACTACTTGCAAAGCAACCTGCTACAAAAGCAGTAGGTAGAGTTTTGCTCGGCCACCGGCGCCGCCTACGTCGCAACAATACGCATGTATATCGCGTGCCTACCTACCTATCTACGAGTACCTATAACTGCTCCTGCTCGCCGAGTTACGATCGTTATTACTTATTACGTTTTTACTTTTTTCGCCTTTTTCATTTTCTTACTTTTTAAGTTTTCATCTTACTGTGATAAAACCGATACCTATTTATTTTTTTAAATCTAGAATACTCCTTATATCGCCATATTGTTTCGTTAGTTACGTAAGTTTGCCTCGGATATAATTCGAGTATCTAACTCTAGCTGATAGGCTACAGCTACTGCTACCTACCTATTCGTTCATTTATTCGTTTTATTATTTATTCGTCGATTTGCTTACTTCGTAGATGTAAATTTAGGCGCATATTATGTACCTATAATTATCTATGTTTATTGTTTTTCGTCAATTTTGCATTGGTTTTTACGTTTATTGTATATTCGTAAATATTACAAATATACGTACGTTAGTTCGGTGAGGGCAGCGGCCTTCTTGTAGGGCCACCGAGAAAACAATTACCTCCAGGTACTCGCTACCAGCACAACCCAGTACCCGCCTGAATACCTAATTACCTATCTAATTCTCGATCCGAGTCGATTACAAAATAATATCTTCCTAAAATCTAAATTCGATATAAGCCGAACGAATAATTAACTTCCATTTATACGTACCTACTCATCTCAATCTCGAAAAAGACGCGTTCGGTTTTTTTATTTTTTATTTTTTACTCGCTCCCGTATTTACAAACAGCTACTCGTGAAACAGACGTAAATGCTAAGAGTTTCAACTTGCTACTCAAAACTATTCGTAGATAGACGATACGAGTAGATAGGCAGGTGAGTAAGATAAGAAGATAGTGATTGGACGGACGAATAATTTAATACTTATTATTACCAGGCGCGGGTACCACGTTCAACCGATTACCTACCTACCTACCTACCTACCTATATGTAGTTTATCTACTAATTGCATTTGTTACCTGGTGTCGCTCTATTTATAATTATTAGCCGCGATTTTCCAGGTATTCGTCAGTTTCATCGAGATAATTAAGTAGAGGGTTATTTAATTAAGGTGAATTTGTATCGCTTATTTGGCTCTGCTGCGCTTACTGAACGTTTAGGTATAGGTATTCATTTACGCCTTCTAGACGTTTCCAATTCGCGTAAAAGGTACTTACGTTTTAGTAGGTACATAATACATATACATATAGCTTCGAGTGATGTGATTTATCGTTACACGTAACAGGCTACTACTTACGTGTATGTGTATTTAATTCAATTCGGTCATTCGTAATTACGACTTTCTACTTACTGACGTCTATATTCGTCTCTATTTTCGTAGGTATAATTTTTTCTTCTATTCTTCTCATTAGCTACCTACTTACTGTTTTTGCATAGTTAATCGCATAAATGTGTACTCATTTGGGTCGTTATTTTTATTAATTTTTTGCAAGGAGACATAGACACGCGTTTGCTCGTTTAATTGCTCGAGCGTACGTAAATAGGATGGATGGATGGTTGGTTGGTTGGTTGGTTGGTTGGTTGGTTAGTAGATATCCCATTTGTCGACGTGTTTGTGATAGGTTTTACGTAGGTAAGTACATAAATCTTGGGCGTAAGGGTAAACCAGTAGACGTGGTTGATAGTTGATGCCTGCCTACCTGTACCCGCATGTTTACCTACATAAGCTAAGCCTAGGTACCGGGTATCAATCAACAACGTCTCAACTCTCAACCACGCACCGGCATCGGCAAACGTAGCACTGCAATCTGCAAAGTCAGTGTTACCTATTCGTATGCCCATCTAAAGGGTACCTCTACCTACTTACGTTAATAAATACGTACCTACGTTGAACTTGTACGGGTACGGGTACGGGTACCGAGACGTTCTGCGAGTATACCTACCTGTTGGTTCGCGGCTTTCGACTGCAGTTACCTACATCGACATCGACATCGACGTCGACGCAGTTTTCTTTTTCACTAGCGTCAAACCCGATTCGATCTATTTACGTAGGCGTAGACGTAGTATTTATCGTACTTACAATGTTATCTTAGATGCGGCGATCGCGCCCCGTTTCTCGTCTTAAGGAAGTACCTAGTACCTAGTACCTATCTACGTTATTACCTTCGTAGCGTAGTTCGTAGCTATAGCTCTACTTGAACGTAAGTAAGGTAGGATATAGTAAGCTTACGCGTGTGGTACGTAACACGTACCGCGTACCGCGTACGTAATACACGTACACGATAACGTACGTGTTGTCAGTCTAACGTAAGACTGCGCCGTTTAGATAATTTTATTATTCGTGTATACCGGTTACCTTAAGTGCAGTACCTCGTATTTATTATTCGGTAATGGTAATGGTAAAGGTAACGGCAGCGGCAGCGGCAGCGGCGGCGGCGCGGCGTTATTATTTATCGTTATAGTATGTACCTACTTTAATTCGAAGGTATCAATTCATATTTCATTCGTCGCGCCAGTGACCAACGCCGACTCCGACTGTGTAAGTGAAGGGAACAGAGGGTAAATTTTTTCGGCGGCGCGGCGCAACGCGGCGCATCGCCTCGCCTCACCTCACCTCACCCCACCACACCTCACATCGCCACACCATGTCGACCTTATACAGTGCTCTCCTCTCGGCTCTCGAGCTCGGCCGAACAACGAATAACGTTTCAACGTTCATTTCACAGTCGTATACTGTAAGTAATAATATTATACTTACGCTACACAATATATAGTACGTATACATATAAAATATATATTATGACGTCTTTATCGTTCACGTTCAATCGTTCGGTGCTACAATCTTATTTTTAATCGTTCGTCGTCGTATTCGTATCTCGCCTGGCAGTCGTTAACAATAATTATTATTTCCCATTCCAATTCCCATTTCCCGTTTCAATTCATTTCATATCGTAATCCGTGGTAGTGATAGCGTTGTTCAACAATATTATTCAACATTCGAGTTCGACTCTGTCCGACTCGTTCGTGTCGCCGTATCGCATCACATCGCATACCACGACCTCACGACTATCAACCAAGCTATTAGCAACCATACCGGTCCGGTCCGGTCCCGTTCCCGTTCCCGTTCCCGTTCCCGTTCCCGTTCCCGTTCCCGTTCCCGTTCCCATATTACTCATTTACTCGTATACCGTACGGCGTACAACACATCACATCGGCAATCCGGCATTTTTGATTTTAGTCGTTTAGTGGTTACGGAGCAGAGACGAACACGACACAACACGCGATACCTGCACTGCACTATAAGTCTATAACCCGTTCATTCACTCGCTCATCGTTGGTGTGGTTCGACTTCGACTTTGCTGATTTGCCTAATTTTGCTTTGCGATTGTTCTGCGTGAGTACATTTACGTATATATATCCGTTAAGCGTTACATCGTTTTTAATTTTTTTGTTTTTTTTGTTTAAATTATTATTTCGTACGTACATGTTTATAGATATTACTATGTATTAGCGTCGCGTCTGTAGCGTCTACGTTTACCAACTTACCTATCTACTATACGCTACGATACGTGTAGGTACTTTGTACCGTACATCCTACATCTACAATTCTACATACATCGGTATTGTATTCACTTTGACAATGCACGGTTATCGACAATGGCATGACCGGTTGCGGTTACCTATCCACCCAGTACCAGTACCTACCTACACACTCGGTACATGTAGGTCAACTTAGTAGTAGGTACCTAATAGGTGTGGATAGTATATGTACATATTACATACTCGTATACACGAGAGCATAAATATTACCTACTAACTAACCAACCAACTAACTACCTGTAGGTAACCGATTAGTGATAACACTGCGAGTCTACGATATGTAATAATTATGTATACCTATACACTCTTCTGTCCTCACCTCACCTTCAGACTACGCGTACGCATGCTTAAGATTGCCTATGCATTCGCATTTCGCAATTCGCATTCGGCTGCGAGCCAGCGAGGCGCGAGTTGTGCCGTGCTAGCGTAAGGTCCACCTTTCTGCCATAGTGGTAGCGGTAGCGTAGGTATAGGTAAGCACTACTCGTAAGAAACTCGCTTTTTGTTCTCTTTTTCTGTCTTCTTTTTCTTTTTCGTTTTCGTCTTCTCAGTTCTCGGTTGGCCTTTTCACTTTTATACGTAGTTTCATTCGATGTTTTTACCAAGAGGTAATACCTCTATACTAGATAGATAAGTAGGTAGGTACAGGTACTGGAGAATATGACATCGACATTCGTTATACTTTTATACGAGACGAGTAGGTGTCCTATGGGTATGGCTGCTGGCGCCGCGCCGCTTGTAAATACGAGTACCTATGTACTACCTATAGTACCTACAGTCCAGCCGAAGCCTCGGTACGGTACTGTACCTACACCTAGTACCTAGTACCTACTCGTATTCGTGTTGGTCGACGAGCACACAGGTGTCGGTTGTGACTGTGAATGACTTCACTCGATATCGCTGCGGCGCGGCTGCTGCAACCTATCTAGGCACAGCACAACAAAGCAACTCTTAACTGGTCGGGTAGTGGTACGGACTCGGTGTCTGAAATCGTACCGCCACGACACCGCCGCGCAGCGTTCGGCAGTTCCCCAGCCATACCGGTTCTCTTACTACCTTACGTTAGTTCTATATAACTAGATTATTAGGACTAGGTATTAAAATACAAATACATTATACCTACTTGTATTTGTATACTTACGAGTATGTATATGTAGGTAGTAGGTATAATAACTTGAAACAGTGCGCTGATCGCTGATGAAGCGCAGAAATCACGGGTCATTGGGGCTTACCGTAGCCGTAGTCATAGTCGTGGCTGTGTTCTGATGCGCTACTACCTACCTACCTACCTACCTACCTACCCGCGTGCGAGTGTGAATGAAGAGAGAGACCGCTACGTACGGACGCGATCACACGGTTATGGTCGCGTCCGTACGTTTTTATGTTCGTTTCGACCTCGTACTCGTAGTACGTAACGTACATACATACGACTACGAGTAGGTACGCCGCGTACGGACGAGTACTATACGAGTAGTATAACTGTATCGACATTTTAAATTTTGTTCTCAGGGTCATCGATCGCGTCGCGTCGTGACAACCTGTTCGTTTCAGTTTCCGTACGACCAATACCTACCTAACTATATTCAAAATGTGCGACCAAGTGAGTATACCTACTATGGATACCTACCTACCTACCTACCTATCAAAATTAGGTAGATATATTGATTACGCGTCTGTCCGGTGTACATAGAGGAACGGCGCGGCGCAGTGCAATGCGAGTAATCAATCGTACACTTACGTTAGTCGCTTACACGTTCACGTTTTTGTTTTAGAAATTTCAAGCTTGCATCGAAGATGTGAAAAATCTCAAGCAAACGCCGAGTAACGACGAATTGTTGGAATTGTACGCTTTATTCAAGCAAGCGACCGTAGGAGACGTGAATACAGGTTCGTCGAGTCGACATTTTCTAAAAATCAAAAACGTTTTTTTTTTTTTCGTTTTTTTTATAGGTACCTATTTTCTTTTCCGTTACGTATACGCATAGGTATAGATACGCGTAGTACGTATATTTTATATATATATAATATATATATATCTACGTATTTTCGTCTCTCGAGACCGCAGTTCATTTCGAAGCTTTCATAAGCTTCGCGACGCGTCGCGTCGTCAAGGTTCGGCTGATCGAATGTTTTCGATTTCGCTAATAATTTTTTTTTGCATTTGCAGAGCGACCGGGTTTATTCGATGTGAAAGGCAAAGCCAAGTGGGACGCGTGGAGTGCGAAAAAAGGCACCTCGTCCGATTCCGCCAAAGAAGCGTACATAGCTTTGGTTGAAAAATTAATCGCTACATACGGTAAAAAGTAACCAAGATGTATCGTTTTCCAGCGCGTGCACGTACACCTACGTGTCAGTTATACGTATAAATAGATAGATGGATACCTACCTACCTACCTACCTACCTATGTTTTATACCTACGTTTAGAATAGTTGGGGCACGGTAAACGTACTCCTCGGTAGATACCTATTCGTACTCGAGGGGAGATGGACAGAAAGACGAAAGAGATGCCCGTCTACGCATTGTAACGCGTGTCGCACCTATTTTACAAATTCGTCCGCCGGCTCAATAATAATTACCTACACCTTACCTATCTATACCTTATACGCATCTACATACGTATAGGTAATACGTACACGTACGTGTGTTTGTGTGTACACTACGCGCTGTGTGCAATTTTCGTTGTTATTGTTGTTATTGTTATCGTTGTTGATGATGTATTTTTTTATCCCTTACATACATAGGTATATAATTATATTGAAGCGGGTTAGTTTAAGCGAGGGTAATGTTGATCGGGTTAATAATAGTAATTTATCGTATCGATAGACTAGGTATATGGGCTACATTTACCAACCAACCCAATCTACTTACGTGAACAAAAATTTGGTTTCTGGTACCTGCTACACGAATACGCGCATTCTACGTATTATATCGTATACTCGTAGTCGTATCGTGAACCTACCTACCCACCTGCCGTATTATACGTAGCGAATGTACTACATAAATATAAGACGTAAGATGTCTAAAATGATGGCCATGTCGACGATGCGATGTGATTAATGTTTGGTAGGTGGCTACTGGTTACCGGGTAAATCCTAGATTTATAGGTTACGAATGTATTTTTCTCATCATTTCTATTTTCCACTATTCTACGTATCTTAATTCCGACTAGAGACTCGATTCGTCGTACGTATGACAATGTAGCTGAAACTTTTTGTTTCGTAGTAGGTACCTTACCTACAACCTATCACACTCGACGTATTCGTGTCGTATCGCATCTCTGTGGATATCTACTTAACTATACCTCTAGACCTACTACCTATTCTACTTAAATAATACATAGGCAATTAGGCATGTATCATCTACTTACGTGTTTTGTATTTGTTCGGTGTGAAATATATACTTATTTTTACTGATTCGCACTCGATGACCGTTTATCGCAAATTTAAACAACTTGGAAAAAACAAAAAGCTTTTATACGACATCGACATACCTATTCTCGCTCGTCTTTACAGGTTATTGAAGGTACATCGGTAGGTATTTCGAGAAAAAAAAATATTTTGCTCGAACGACCGACGAGTCGTACGGCCAAAATTTGCCACGTCCAAATAACCCCCTCCCCCCCCCCATCCACACGTGTCGCGAGTGCGACTGCGAATCGAACAAAATGGGGTTTTTGCACACACAGGGGGAAAAAAAAAAGAAGAGTCAAACCTACCTATACCTAGTTCAGAGTTTTATGTCCATTTCTCGAGTATCGAAAATATCGAGATATATCATATAGCAGGTGATTTAGGGACTAATTCGAGGTCACCGCGGTTCCGAATCCTTTTTAGAACGTATAAGTACGACGAAGATGAGTATTGATTTAGAATCGATATAAAAACTTGCCCATCTACTCGTACTCGTAGGCAATAGGCAATAGGCATCAACTGTAAGTAAGGAGAATGAGCAGTAATCGAGTGGCAAGTGGCAAGGGCAACGATAGGGTATTGTAAAACAAGTTACAAGGGTACCTACTGGGTACACGTACATATCTACTACATACATACTCGTAGTACAAAACGATGATAGATTGATACACGTAGTATACGATCGATTGATATTCTGCGAAACGCCGAACGTACCTAAATCGTAAAAAATAAAAATCGAATGACATTGAATCATCGACGATTGCGAATGCGATAATGCGCGACGGTCGCGGTCGCGGTCGCGGTAAACCCGATGACAAATGATCGAATGCCCAAATGGATGGACGAATGTATTGATTGAGGGTGGGAGGGTGAGTATTCATTTCACGTATCATCCAAATGAACAGAATCAGAATGAATGGAAAATACGCGAGACACGTAATTTTACGCGTAGGTACTTATATACCTACTCGCGTACGTAACGTAACGTAACGTACATGCTACTTACCTATGCGTGTAGTGAGAGTGACCAAGTACGTGTACCTATAATATGACGAGTATACGAGCGTTTCTGCGAAGCAGGGACATGCAAACAAACAAACAAACAAACAAACAAACAAACGAACAAACAAATAAGCAAACGAACGAGCAAATGAAATATTCAGCTGGGTAAGAAGGTATATGAGATGAGCGCAGCTGGTAGTGGTAGTCGATAGTCTTACTAAATACGAGTAAGACAAAGAAGAGAGACGAGAGGAACCGAAGCGCGACCGCGACCGCCATCACGATCGCAACACTGTCATCGTCGCGACTCGCGAGACGATATGATTGAAGAATGAGGAAGGATGATCACGTCACTCCACAACCACAAAGCAACGTTGCGTTGCGACTCGACTATGGTCGATCTGATGGCCTGACGCGGACGGTCTGACGGTCTGACGGTCTGACGGTCTGACGGTCTAGTCTGATGGTATGACGACGACGAGGATGGAGCAGCATAGTACTCGTACCTAATACCTATACATGTAAGTACAGGTACGTCTATGTATTTGTAGTAGATATTTATAGATATACGGCTAGATCGAAAGGCAGATAAACGAAATATACGAGTACCTAAACAGAAAGAAAGAAAGAAATAAAGAAAAAAAGAAAAACAAACGAGCGTACCGTACACTAGTCGCACTTAGGACAACAAACGATTACAAGGTAGTGGTAGAAAAGGACGCGCGATAAGCGACCAGCGACCATCGACCATCGTTGGTTTTGTACGTGCGCGTAAATGGGGTGTCATCTACCTCTACCTACCAACCTACCTACCTACCTATCTATCTATCTATATATCTATCTGATTCGTGTCGTGTACAGTCGCTTATTTTTACTGGTTGGTCGCGCATTTAATGCGCTCTTTTATCTATAACCTGTCGTCGCGTGGCCCGTCGTCGCTTCGTTAATTATACCTACCCGCGAACCGGGTAGATTCTTTCTCCGTTAATTTCGTTTTGGTTTTGTTTCTTTTTTGTTGTTGGTGTGTGTGTGTGTGTGTGTGTGTGTGTGTGTGTGTGTGGGTTTTTTTCTTTTTCTTTTTCTTTTTCTTTTTCGTCGTTGTTGTTCGTATGTTTTTTCCCATCTTTATATTTACTCGACTATTTACCGTACCTATACAAAACTTGTCTTTTTTCGTCGTCGTCATTGGCGTTGTCGTAGTCATAGTGGTGATCGCGGTTGTGGTCGTCTTATTTTTGTACCGCTGGCTTCTGACTGCTGGTTGCAGCATTCAGCATTCATCGCGCTACAAATTTACATCATACCAGCACCTACCTATATCTATAAGTAAATCGCTTCGCGTCCTTTCCCACTCAGTTCTTCACCGATTGTCCGCGTTGAATCGACACCGTTTACGTATGTATCTACGTATCGTCGTACTCGCGTTGTTTTTTATTTAAATTTACTTTTATCGCAAAATTTAAGCTAGACTCGTTCCTTTTTTCTTCTTTATTCGCATATCGGGGTTTGCCGTGTTGTTGTTGTTTTTACGCTTAGTCGAACATTTTCACTCTTTCGCACTTGGCACTTTTCTACCCACTACCTTCCCAATCTACATACCAAAGTAACCGCCGCAATCGAATAGATCGTTGCGCTAAATCGAATGTGAAAATTGCGAGAACAAATGCGAATACCCGTCGCGAGCTAGCGCGTAAGTAATTTTATTTAGTTTGATTTCGTAGGTAGCTATAGTTACTTACGTTAGATACGGTACCGTAAGTACATAAGTACTTACGAGTAACCGATAGATACATTACGTACTTACGTAGAGGTAAGAATTTTGGGTTAGAGGTAGGTAGGTACTTGACTAGAAATGTATTATTAGCGCTGGGTGCAGTGCAGAACTACTAACCAACTAACTACCTACCTACTGAGCGAGCGAGCGAGCGAGCGAGCGAGGTACACTGCGGTAAGAGGATCTTCGCTAGGCGAGGCGTTTTTAGAAGCGCTTCTACGATACCGACCGGTTTTTCATTTTCGTTGAACGCGAGCAAGCTGAACCCGTTTTTAGCTTTTCGCATTTTGAAACGTCAAACGTAGGAAGGCGCTTCTACAAAGGCCCGGTTACCTACGTACTTGGCGCGATGCGATAGTAGTTTTACGTGTATTTGTACGTGCGTGTTTTTAGATTCGTCAAATAGCGGTTCAAGTCGCAATGGAGCAGACGCGGACGCGAACGCGGAGCAATTCCGGGGTGGAGACGGAGAGATTGGCGCGGTCATTTGTAAGAATGGCGATGGCCGTGTCCGCGGTGGCCGTGGCCGTGGCCGTTGCAGCCGCATTTCCGTCGTACGCATTTTGCCTGGAATCTCCGCGGCGACAGTACAACGATAAAGACGTCGACGTAGCAACGGGCTCGGCGAGCGCTCCGTTTCGGTCTCGGTCGCAGCAGCTGCAGCAGCAGCAGCAGCAGCAGCAGTCGCCGTCTTTTTTAAGATCTTCCATAGAAGGCGTACATCAGGTGGCCGTCGCTTACGCTCGCCAACCATCCAACGTTTCGGCGTCCAATCGTAATTCCATCGACGGTGGCGGCGGCGGCGGCGGCAACGGCGATTCCGAATTATTTTCCTTTCCATTACGATCGTCGGTCGAAAAAATTCTCAGCTCCAGAGAAAAGTAAGAGTCGATACATACTATATAGCCCTATTTTACTTTACTTTATTTCGCTACCTACCTACCTACTAATGACGTATGCGCGTGGTACGGGAATATAGACCTATAGCTACCTACTAGGTAGTATAGGTACTCGTCTCGTCGATAAATCAATACCTACGTAAATGGTATACCTACTTAGGTATAGGGTACGGCTGTGTATGTGGCTTAGCCTAGCTGCGGTATTTTCTCGCTACGAAAAGTACTGTGGACGACGCGACGCGACGCGACACATTGCGCGCCTGCCCGCGTTTACTTTTGACGATTAGGTAGTACTTACGTTAGTCGCTTTGTGGGAGGTAATCGCGTTAATTCCAATACTCGTAGCTGAAGCTGATTACCTATACCTACGAGCGCGCGTGATTGTCGATATATATTCGTAGTCGTACGACGGACGTACTCATTCGGCCAAGCACTTAAGCACTTACGTGTCGATCTCGGTACCGAGTGTACCCATCAATACCCATACGTAATGTATTTCGCAACCTCACGCTCGGCTCTTCCATTTCGCCTCGTTATTTATTTTATAATCTACACGCGAACGACGAATAGTGACGTCGGCAGAAGCAGCAGCAGCAGCAGCAGCTGCAGCTGCTGCTATGATGGTGTAGCTCTAGCTGCTTAGGTATCATTGACGAGTCGATAACCTTTTGGATTTACATTTAAAACGCGAGCGTCGCGTCTTCGGTCCTTCATCTTCTCTATTCTAGGTGATTTGACTAACTACTCGTATACGTAAGTCTAGCTTGGTAGTAGAGTAGGTACGTAGAGGTACTTAGCTACTTACATCGTCTCTGGTAGAAAACACTCGGCTATAAATGTACAATGTACAATTGTACATACATAAGACACACGGCGTCGTATAAAGCTAAACCAGCGACAGGTACGATGAGTGTTTTTACGCGACTGCGCTATATTTACCTGTACAAGTGTAGGTACGTATACATTTGATCTGTAGTTAGGTACGTACTTGCTGTCCACCTCCACAACCAAGTGGCTAGTACCTACCTACAAAATGTGGATGAGGATGACGAACCGATAGGAATCTATAGAATACAATAAAATGTTTGTACTAGAAAGATGTAGGTAATGTATTTATGAAAGCGCACTCTCAGTCTCAGTAAGCGTAATAAGTAGGTACGAATGTGCATTTCATTTTTTGTTTTTATCCACATCGCAAGTACCCCCCAGGTACCGAAGACCAAACGCGCATATTTGCTGTCGCTCTACTAGGCTACAGGCTACGAGTACGTATCTAACTACTCGTATGTATGTACATTGTACAGTTGTACACTGTACAGTACCAGATGCACAAACGTACTTAGATAGGTATACGTAATACTAAACGTATCTACTTTATGGATGCGATACGTCGCGTCGCGTCGTAATATCTGTTGCGGGTATTCTCCGTTCGATGATCGTTGATCGTTGATCGTTGATCAAGGTTCTTCGATTTAATGACTAGGCGACTGACTGCGCTCGGTCATAGTACAGTATAGGTTGGGGTGAGGTGTTGAGGTGGTACAGATGAGTTTGTGACTCGCACACGTGCCTTACACGAGTACTCGTTACTCGTACGTCGTACTTATAGCCTGTAGCCTGTAGCCTACATACGTATAGGTACAGGTGGGTACGTTTACGTACGTATGTAGATGTTTGGTTTTTTGTTTACCCGAGTACGCTATACAACAGCTACTTCGCATCGAATCGAATCGAATCGAATCGCGACACATCTACGATCGTGTTTTGGCCATACCTGAACAGTCAACACGCAAACGGGTATTAGGAGTGGAGCTGGACTCGTAGTTGCAGTTGGAGTACTTTACACTCGCAAAAAACAAACTGGTTTGCCAATTGCCAATTACCTGCAGATGTTCGTTATTTTGATCGTCGTCGGGTAGCGTATCGGACTCGACTGTTTGGACTTGGACTCCTCCGAAAGAGTCGCGCGGCCAAACGAGCAGCGGCTGTGGCTGCGGATGCGGTTAGTTGCACCAGTAGAAAAACGGTCAGTCGACTGCCGCGCTAAATCTGTAATGAACCGCCGCGCCGAACACTAACCAAGTCTAGCGTATACCTGATTAGTAATTACCTACCCGTACCCAGGTAGCCTAGATGAGGAGGAAGGGAAGGGGAGGGGAGGCGGTGAAGTACGTTACGTACGTGGAGCGCGTAAATGTACTCGTAGGTACAACTAAACTAGGTAGTGGGTACCTCTACCCACTACGAACTATACAAATACGAACTACGAATCACGTAGTGTACGTACGGCGACTGGGCGACTGGGCGACTGGGCGACAGCAAAAGCGAAAGCCGAGGCAACGGCCGGCCGGCCGGCCGGCCGGCAGTCCGCACATAGTCGTAGCTACCGTCGTGCTGCGTCGCGTCGATAGATTTCAATTTCATTCGTTTCGTATTTGTAGTGTCGCGAATGCTTAAAAATACGTTCCTCCGCTTCGTCATTCTTATATGTACCTGCTTAAATATTGGTGTCCAGAGTGGAGCTACGTAAATAGATAGATAGATAGATAGGTAGGTAGGTAGGTTGATATTTGTTGATCAAGTTGAAGAGAAATAACGCGTCTTTTTTCATTTGCTATTGCGCCGTGCCGTGTGTCATCTTAGGGCCGAAGAAGACTTTCCGCTTCGAGAAGCAGTTGAAAAAGTGCCGCCGTTGAATGCGTTTCTTCAGGATTTGAAATCGCAACGAATCTACAAACAACAAGAGAGTAAACCAGGTACGTTTACACATAGCTTAGGTACGTGCCTTACCTGTCAATCTACCTACGTACGTCGCGTCTTTAGTAATATACGTAGGTAGGTAGTACTAGTACTAGGCAGGTAGGTACTCGACGCGACTTCTCTATACCTACCAGTACATAGTAGGTAACTACTAGGTATACGCGTGTATACGTCGTATAGCTATACGTACACGTGCACGTAAGTTGCTATAACCAGGGCCGGATTTAGGAAAAAATGCCCCAGGACCATATAATTACTGAAGGCCCTCTTGCCTCTTGTAATTTTCAATTTTTAAGTGATCTGCCGGTAGCCCCTTTTCAGTGAAGGGCCCCTTTTGATGATGGGCCCCAGGGCCATGGCCCCGCTGCCCCCCCCCCCCCCCTAAATCTGGGCCTGGTTATAACGCTCGGTATGCGTCGCTTTCCAATTTCCATGTTCGCTGCTGACCGCCCGCCCGCCCGCCCGCCCGCCCGCCCGGTGCAGATGAAAAAGAAGAATACAGAGTGGTGTGTTACGTGGCCAGCTGGGCATGGTACCGCAAGAGCGAGACAAAGTTCACCCCCGAATACGTGGACGCCGGTCTGTGTACGCATTTGGTGTACGCTTTCGCATCGTTGGACGCCGAAAACTACACCATCGCAATCGCCGACCCCGTCACAGATCTCGAAAATGGTGAGTGCGTGCGTCGCTTTACGCGTACTTTATTTTTCTACGCGTGTACCTGGCAACTACATTAACTTGTTACTACATAAAATAATTATAATACCTACCTACGTACTTGCTCGCGTTTGCAGAATTTTACAAAAAAATTACGTCTCACGAAATCACGGACAAGGCGAAAGTACTCATTTCGATCGGCGGATGGACCGATTCTTCGGGAGATAAATATTCGAAATTAGTCGGCAGCGGCGCCAATAGAAGAAGGTAAAAAAAATCCATCTACCTAGAATGACGATCAATAACTATAGGTATTCGTATTTAACGATATAACGTTGCGACGCGACGATCTTATGAAATTACGCGTCGCGTCGCGTCGCGTCGCGTCTCTCCGTCTAAAGATGGCCTTTGAGATAAAATCAACTCGAACGTACACCTCTACCCACCCACGTATAACGTACCTACTCGAATGTATTTGCAGATTTGTGAATTCGGTAATAGCATTTTTGAGGCGTTATAACTTTCAAGGACTACACGTCGATTGGAATTACCCGGTATGCTGGCAAGCTCGTTGTTCCGAAGCGCATATTTCGGATAGAATCAATTTTGCCAAATTAATTCAAGTACGTAGAAACGAGATAGATATAATTATGTAGATAGATAGATAGATAGATAGATATTGTATGGATGGATGGATAAAGCAAAAGGTTTCCAGTGTGGGTAGTGACCTTCGATTATAATAGTAGATAAGAAGCGCTTCCCTGTGCGTGGACTCTGCTACCTGCACCGTGTCGAAAAGCACACCCCTCAGCCGTTGTAATGGTGCATGTGGAGTAGCAGTCGGTGAATGCGCTATGCACTGTGTAAAGGTTACGGTTAGGTACCAGGTCTACCTACCTTTTACCAACTTGGTATAATACGTAGACGTAGGTACCTATCTTCTGCAGTCTCTACTCTATAAAAATACCCGTTTACTGTACCGTAACCGTACCGAACTGTACTGTACCCATAACCCGTTTCTATGTATCTATGTAGGAGTTGCGCAACGAATTCGATAAGCAGCGAGATTCGAATTACGAATTGGCGGTCGCAGTGTCCGGTTATAAAGAAGTCATCGATTTGGGCTACGATATACTGGCTATCAACGAATACGTGGATTTCCTATCGGTCATGACTTACGATTATCACGGTGGCTGGGAAAATCGTACCGGTCACTTGAGTCCGCTGTACGGTAACGAAAACGATCAGTTCCCCGAGTACAATACGGTACGTATCTAGGCTTACCTCTATTCCTACCTACCTACCTACCTACAAATAATACCTACATACGCGTATATTGCACCTGCGATAGGACTCGACGTTATCGTCGTTGGTGTTGATGGGCGCGGAGCCGCGCAAATTGACCATGGGTGTACCTTTTTTCGGGCAAAGTTTCACATTAGCCGATCGTAATCACCACAAGCTAGGTGACGCAGCCATAGAACCCGGACTCGCCGGTCGTATCACTCAGCAGCCGGGAGTGCTTTCGTATTACGAGATTTGCGCTAGAAGTACGTAATTATACTTTACCTAGTGTACGCATATACCTAATACATATATATACGCAAGGGGGGGGGGGGGGGGTGGGGGTGGGGGTGGGGGGAGGAGGGGAGGGGAAGGGTATTGTGGCGATTCGGTTCCCCACCAGCATTTACCTACCTCTCGCGTTCGACTTTATTATTTTCATCTTTTCAGTAAAATCGAATAATTGGAAAGTGGAACGAAATCCGCTAACGGAAACCGAACCGTACGCCTATAAGGCCGATCAGTGGGTGGGTTACGACGATAAAGCCAGCTTACGAAGGAAGGTGAGCGCCATTCAACTAGATACCTATCTACTTTCTATACGTTAACGTTGTAGCCGGGTAGCTAAATTTGTCGATTGTCGATTCTGGTTGCTAGGTGGATTACGCGATCAAGTCTGGCTTCGGAGGTATCATGGCTTGGACTATCGATATGGACGATTTCAACAACGAATGCTGCTCCGGCGTGTACCCGTTATTAACTGAAATTAACGTCGCTTTGGGTCGAATCGCGCCCAACCCAACAGCCGATCCCGAAGATTGTACAAAACCGACGACGACAACGACGACGACGACGACGACGGAGGCCACTACGCCGCTCGAGTCGAGTATTACGACGTCCACGTCCACGTCCACGACCACCACTACCCCCATTTGGTCTTGGCCCTGGTCTTCTTCTTCTTCTTCTTCGTGGTCGTCGTCTTCGTCTTCTGCCACCACCGCTAATACTACGCCCGCTTCCTCAGAAACCACCAGCACCACCAAAGTCGAAGGTAAAACGATCGCTTTTACCTACCTACCTACCTACCTACATGTATAATAGCCCTTATGCGAGTGTTGACGAAAAAAAATGGACGATAATGATGATATGTGCGCGTATGTTTGCACGCAGCAGCTGGACCCGCATCGATAACGACGTCGACAGCCAGCACAACCGTTCATTCCACTAGACCGTGGTGGCCTCCGACTTTGACACCGAGACCGGTCAGCTCTCATCGTCCATCACGACCCGGTTCGACGGGCGCGACCGAGGCGATCGCCGTCACCAGCGTCACCAGCGTCACCTCCACTAGCAGCAGCAGCAGCAGCAAAGGAACGACGAAAAAGCGTAAAACTACCAAACATCCGTCGTCGACTACGGCTTCAACGTCGTCAAGTTGGACAGCGCCGACGACGACGACGACGACAACAACCGCTGCTGTCGTCCAAGTCGAGGAAACGACTCCTAGCGCGGTGATCGGCGGCGGCGGCGCAGGTTCCTGCGTCGCGGGAAAATATTATCCGGACGCGACCGATTGCGCGTCGTACTACAGATGCGTATACGGTAAAAAGAAAAAAGAACGATGCGCTCCCGGTTTACACTGGAACGCGAAAAGCAACAACTGCGACTGGCCCGTCAAAGCCGACTGCGAACGCGGTTCTTCTGGTAAGTCGATGATCGTTTAGAAGGCGCGAGTCGAAAGACGTACCGGCGCGGCATACCTACTTAGGTATAATATATAAATGTATACTGACGAACCTAGTAACTGCTAACCATCTACGCACCTACCTACACCTATACCTTTACCTACTTACTTACTCGCAGGCAGGTAGCGCGATACGTCTTGCGTGCGATACGTTGCGCCGGTAAGGATGCTTAGGTTAGGTTAGGTCAGGTCAGGTAGGTACCTAGGTGATTGATTGAAAAACGCGTCATGTGCGGCAGTTGATGTTTATGGTAGCCGAAATGGTGTACCTGGGTTTCGGCGGGGTAGGGTGGGGCGGGGTAAACCGTCGTACCGTGCAGCCCATTAGCCCGTAGGTAGGTATACGAGTTTCATCCTACAGAAAACTGAAATTAATCGAGACGTTTTACGCGGCGTCTGCGTCTGCGTCTGCGTCTGCGTCTTTGAATTTGCAGGCGAATCGGACAAATGGACCCAATCCACGACGACTACGAGTTCTTCTCCGTCGCCGGACTCGATATGGACGTCTACATCGTCGACCGAGCAACACGAACACGAACCAGCGTCTGAACGACCATCGTCGCCCGAAACAGTTAGTATTTCTAGTAACGACGTCGATACTTTACGACGACGCCGATTTCGACATCCGACCACAACTAGCTTTAAACACTCGCCAATGCCAATGCCATCGCAACCGTTAGACAAAATAATACCCGTATTATCATCTCGGTCGCGTATCAAAACTAATACTACTAATACTCGTACCCGTACTAGTACTAATAATCGTAACAACAAAACCAACAACAACAACAACAACAACAAGAGTACTACTACTAATAATAATAATGGTAATGGTAATAAAAGAAGAGACGATACGCGACGTACGATACAGTTGGACTCGCAGCAAACGCGTAGATTTTAAAACACGTCGATGCCGATGGCTTTAAGCGACTCGGACTCGGAGTTTCCGCTTACCGTAGGATGGATGCTTCTGCACGTTTGCCTATCTCTATAGGCATATAGGCATGTCATACATCCATGCGTCTACTTTTAGTAATTTTGCGTTGCGTTGAAATGCTACATACCTATTGCTACAGTCAAAATATACCTAATAGTTACCTACTGGGCAAAGTTTTTGGTACAAGAGTACCTATTCGTACCTACTTAGATTCTTTCTAGCAAGGTACGTCAAGTACAGCTACCAGCTACCAGCTACGAGCTACGAAGTATTTTTATCTATTTTCTCGATGGTTACTCTTCTTTCACTTTTTCTTCTTATTCTTCTTCTTCTTCTTCTTCTTCTTCTTCTTCTTCTTCCGCGTCTGTTGTCACCGCCGCGCGTCGCTTTTTTTCTTCTTCTATTCTTTCTATTAATTTTTTAAAGCGTCGCAACTATATAGTTGGTAAATAAAAGCGAGAGTACCTAACTAATGCTTGCTTCGTTTATTTACTTTCGATGGTCGATACGTAGATATTTGTACTTAGGTTATAACTAGCTTACGAGTGTGTGATGCGTGCTGTGTGCACTGTACAGCGTGGGTACGCGCTGCTCTCCGACAGAAAGTTATAACGTATGCATTGCATCGCATCGCATCGCATCGCATCGCATCGTACCACTACCACCACCACCACCCCTAAGTATATCGGTATAAATGGAAATACGTCGCGGTTGTACGACGTACGGGACGGCCGTTCAATCGGAGTGCGTTTTATACGCCTATGAATAAGGGTACCTATCTACCTAGTACCTACCTGTGTAAACGTACACCGTACACGTGTACGTATAGGCCAGAGGTGAAATGCAGGACACGTGAGCGATCTTCGATCGTTTCTGACTCGGCGCCGCGCCGTAACGGATTTGGCAGTTGAGGGTTGGTTGGTTGGTTGGTTGGTTGGCTGGCTGAAGGTAGGTAAAACTAAATTTCGATTAGGTAAAGAGGTACATGCGCCGATACTCTACTCTACCGGTTGCCGAATAAATACATACGACGACGACGACGACGACGACGACGACCTCACTACAGCGTGCGCCGCTTTAGCTGATCGAGACGATGCGATGCGATGCGATGCGTTGCGTTGCGTACCGGAATATCGGGTAGTGCGTTGTCGTTGGATGTAGTACGTAACCTACGTAGGTACGCAAAAGGGTCGGCTGCGATCAATTTGTAACGTAACGTACAACAGCGTGCTAACGTAAGTGACTTTTGTCGAGGTCAACATTTCGTTTAGGCCCGTAACGCTATAACGCTATACAGTATAACGATAACCCGAGCCCGTAGCTTGGGCTGCTTACTCGCGCCGCGCCGCGCCGGCCGTGTACTGTATACTTACCTACCTAGAGTACGGCTGCGCCTAAAAGTGTTGCAAGTCGTGTAAGTAACTCGTACAGTACAAGCAAATCCTCGCATGCAGGTAATTTAGGTCCCGCTAATTAGCCTAGCCTAGCCTAGCTACTCGTATAACTAAGAAACGCAGACGTGACACGACACGACACCACACGTACCTGTTTAGTGTTTATGTATTCGATTCGAGCTGACGCGACGTGCGATTTTCAGAACCGACCAGCGGTGAGCTGCGTAAACGGCGAACACTACGCCGTACCCGGAGACTGTAGCAATTTTTACGTGTGCGATTCGAGCAGGCTGAATAAAAGACAATGTCCAACCGGATTGTTATGGAACAGGGAAAAAAAACTTTGCGATTGGACGTACAATGTGAAATGTGGAGCCGGTACCGAACAAGTCGAATCTGAAACGGACGCTTTTAGAACCAGCAGCATGGCTCCGGCTAGTACAAGTACGTCTCGAGCAGGTGTAGTCCATTTTCAATTTGCTTAGCAGTTAGCTGTTAGTAAAGCGGCGTCTCGTCGCGTCCGCGCATACCCGTGCAAGTGCCGATACGTGTGATATGTCCACAGTGGTGTTTGCCTGCCCTACGTCTACTTCCAAGTCTACGTATTCGTTGCGATCGTGCACCGTGCACCATGCACCCGAAAGAATGCAGACACGTCTATTATTTTTCACTAATGAGCATCGGCCCGATCCGATCATTAGTTATACCTATATCCATTCCAAATTAGATAAACAATGCGCGACCGCGGACGCGGCGGTGGCGCCGCGCATTGTTTATTATCGGAGTTGTTGTTATACGTAGTATAGCACCCAGAGCAGACCAGACTAGATACCAACGTATTCGTCAATGTACCTCTACGTATACTTGTTATTTATACCAAATTATACTTACTTACGTACATAGTTATACGTAGGTATACTAACGTAAGAGTTATCGTAGTGGAGGATTCACTCGTCGCGTCCGCGTCCTCATACGCAGCTCGTTAAAAAAACACTCGTACAACAAAACAAAACAAAACAAAACAAAACAAAATAAAATAAAATAAAACAAAACAATAGAACGCGAAACAAAACCAAAATGAATAAACAAACAAACAAACAAACAACGAACGAACGAACGAATGAATGAAAAAAAAAACACTCGACGCCCTGCCAGTGATAGATATATAGGTAGGTATACGTATGTAGTATTTATACGTATAATACGATATATGTATATAAATATACACTACGTAAATAGATGAACAGATATAGCTAGATACAAATGTACCTACCTACCTACTCCTACTCGATTGAAAAAAAGGCTAATGCTCGCTATCGGCTGGCTAGTTCTAATGACGTTTTAATAGTTGGCGCCGCGCTGTTTCTGCCTCTTGACTCTTGCTCCTAGCTCTAGCTTTGTAGGTACCCATACTCACTCTTACTACAGGTCTAGGCGTATGCAAAGTGTCTACGTACGTACGGTACGTACGTCTACGCGTTGCGCACGTTGCTCTTATTCGTCGCTTTACGCGGGTCGCGCAGGTACTGGCACTGGCATGGCATTTGTTTGTCTGTCCTGGCGGCTATAGCTGTACATAGCGAAGATACCTGCAGGCAGGCAGATATGTATATATAGGTACCTACTACAAACACTGGGAGAAGACCATCGAAACGAGTACAATTGTAGGTGCCTGCCTAACGATAGCGATAGCGATGGCGTTAAATCGTGGTACAGCGCCAGTCATTTTTCGCGCTCCTTGTATACGCATTTATATATTATGTAGGTACGGCGGCGCGGTGCGGCGCGGCGCGGCGCGGCGCGTGCGTCGGCCACGAGTACTCGCCGTACAACTGGTGGTAGGATATAGTTACGTGCTACAAACTAGTCCGAGTCGCATCTTGTTCGCATATACTTGGTACCTATTCACTTGCTCGCCTATCAATCTCCGTCTGTCTATGTGTCTATGTACGATTCGCGGTATATGACGTCGAGTCGCTCGTGCCGTTGTAGGTAATAGTAATAGGTGCTACGTATATTACCTTTGAAATTTGCGCCAGTATAGGCGACGGGCGATGGGTGTGATAGGTATTCGGCGATCAAATATAAAAAAAAGTTGCCATTTTAGTCGCTTTCGTTGCGGAGCGCCGCGTTTCACTTGTCCGCGTTCAAGTGAATCGTATTCGTATTCGCGTCCGTGTACGAATTGGATCGCGCGTCGCGTCGCGTCGTGACTTTAGCCCGCGTATTTACATGCCGGTTACACGCGTAAAGGATCGAGACTTTATATTTCGTCTTACGTTAACTTCGCTTACCGTTGCCGTTGCCGTTGCCGTAGCTCGTTATGCCAGCTAGAGCCGGAGGTGGCGGTAGCAGGCCTAACGACTACGCCGTTTTCTTGCTTCGTATCGTTGTATTACGAATACTGGCGAGCGGCGTCGACCATGGTTGTGACGCGTTCGCGTTTCCGTCGCAATTTTCAGGATCCGAGCCCGGTTCCGGTTCGAAGAACGAATGCAACGCCGGCCAATTTGCGCGTCACTTGGACGACTGTAACAAATACTACGAATGCCTATGGGGAGTATACCACGAAACG
This sequence comes from Balanococcus diminutus, assembly GCA_959613365.1. Taxonomy (NCBI): domain Eukaryota; kingdom Metazoa; phylum Arthropoda; class Insecta; order Hemiptera; family Pseudococcidae; genus Balanococcus; species Balanococcus diminutus. The sequence goes on along the minus strand of OY390716.1, from coordinate 63,045,558 downwards.
CATTGTCCGCCCGGCTTGTTTTGGAATAAGGTAAGCTTTCTCCATCAGTCAATCACTCACTCGTATGTAAGTGCCTTTATTTGTTTGTTTGTTGGTTTGTTTGTATGTTTGCGAACGTAGCAAACTCAAATTTGCGACTGGCCCGAAAATACCAACTGCGAAGCTAACGATGACAATGGAATAGACTCGCCGATTGCCACGTACGTGCCACCGTCGTCGTCGCCTTTGCCATCTAGTTCCACTCACTCGCCACCATCGTCTTCGATCTCAACCTCAACTTGGACGACGACGACGACGACGACGACGACGACGACTACGCAGTCACCGTGGTGGACATGGTCGGAGCCGACTTGGTCGTGGAGTCAAACACCGAGCGCGAGTACTTCTTGGGAATGGACGCCTTCCACCACGACCGCTACCACGCTGGCTACCCCTACGCCGCAGTATCCTCTAAGCGGTAAGCGCTACTCGCTGTTTTACGTTGTATATATGTAGACTTGTAATTGTACGTAACGCGGTCGCTCTCGGATCGAACAGACGAAAACGATCGACTTTTAAGCGATACAAATAGGTACCTAAATCCTAAGTATACAATCGCAACTACGCGGCATACGGTAGTCATACCTATCTACGTACATATACCTAGGCCCTAGGCCGATGGAATGACCAATGTCGCGTATATATTTGTACGTACCTACATATGTACCTACCTCTATATGTATATCAATGGTACTGAATAGCCGATCGACGAATGTAGCTGTACCCGTTATACCTCCCTATACATTCGTATACCTACCAGAGCTACATTAACGTTTTACACTTTTACAGGGCAGTACAAAGTGATATGCTATTTTACAAATTGGGCGTGGTATCGGACCGGACACGGCAAATATCTGCCGGAAAACATCGATCCGAATTTATGTACGCACGTCGTGTACGGTTTCGCGGTGCTCGATTACGAAGCACTCGTCATTAAGATTTTCGATTCGTGGGCAGATATAGATAACAGTAAGTGGTCTCCCTCTCTTATTCTTACGTATTCCTACCTATATACTCGTACGTCGCGTCGTACATCCTCGCGTCCAATTCGAAACTCGAAAGCACACGAAGTAGGATGCGAGTAGCTACGACGCGACGTACACGCTTTACCCTAACTTACTCTCGTCGTCGTTATTGTTGTTAAGAATTTTACGAACGAGTGGCGGCTATGAAAAAAAGAGGTGTAAAAGTTTCGGTAGCGATCGGAGGCTGGAACGACTCTTCGGGCGACAAATACAGCCGAATGGTGAATAGCGATTCGGCGAGAAGGGCGTTCGTCTCTTCGGTGCTCAGATTCTTGAAGCAATACGGATTCGACGGCTTGGACCTAGACTGGGAGTATCCTAAATGTTGGCAAGTAAGTTAGTCGCGAGTACGCTCGCTCCTAACGCAACTAGGAAATAGGTAGGTGGGATATGGTGGTACTACGTCGACGTTTTTGTTTCGCAGGTGAATTGCGATCGGGGACCGGATTCAGACAAGTCGGCTTTCGCCGCACTCGTCACCGAGCTTAGACAAGCTTTCAACGGGCACGGATATCTACTTTCGGCCGCCGTCTCACCCAGTAAAATGGTCATCGACAAAGGCGAGTACCTACCTTTTTTTTTCTAACCCCCAAGCCTGGGGGCAATTTCGTTACGTTTCATAATGCATACGCGTACGCGTGCGGTGCGGTGCGGTGCGGTGCGGTGCGCAGGTTACGACGTGAAAACGATATCGGAAAAACTAGATTGGATAGGCGTAATGACGTACGATTATCACGGCTCGTGGGACAAGAAAACGGGCCATTTGGCGCCCATTTACTACATACCGGGAGACGATTACGACTACTTCAACGTGGTAAGCCTCCTCTCAATAAGTACGTGTAGGTACAATATACGTAGACGTATATGTACCTATACCTACTCCCTACTGGTATCGCGACAGACGACAGACAGACAACACAGGTGACAAGCAACAGGCAACGTATGTAGGTAGTGGGTAGTAGGTATCTCTGCTAATACACATGCAGCGCAGCGCAGCGCAGCGCAGCGCTTCTACAGCTACCTCTACCTATCAGCGTATATGTAGGTATATCCGTATGCGATTTGTCCGTTGGTCGTCCCTAGTCCCTAGTCCCTAGTCCGTCGCCTAGGTATAGTTATCGTTAATCGATGTGTTTGTTTAACTGTCCGTCCGTCCGGCCGGCCCTTGGCAGAATTTCACCATCAACTATTGGATCGAAAAAGGAGCGGACCGCCAAAAGCTGATAATGGGTCTGCCGCTGTACGGGCAAACGTTCAGTTTGGCCGAAGCGACGAAACACGACTTGAACGCGCCCGCTTACGGTCCTGGTCAGGCTGGCGATTATACGCGAGCCGGCGGATTTCTCGCCTACTACGAGGTAAGTGCCGCTGCCGCTGCCGCTGATGCTGAATCCGAAACGACCAATTACAACGCGGCGTGCTTACCAACTAATCCTTAACGTAACGTAACTTGCAGATTTGCGATAAGCTGAGGAAAGAAGCGTATACGGTTGTGCGCGACGCTCAAAATAGAAGAGGACCTTACGCGTATCTGGGTAATCAATGGATCGGATTCGACGACGTGCCTACAATTCGACAAAAAGTAAGTACATTTTGATCTGCTACCGCTAGCCTCGCGTCGGAACGTTCAATATGCGCCGTTACGTTACAGGTAAATTTGATAAAAGAATTCGGACTAGGAGGCGCCATGATTTGGGCGTTGGATTTAGACGATTTTCGCAACGTATGCGGCCAAGGACATTATCCGCTACTTAACGCCATTGCCCAAGGATTAGCTACCGACGACTTCGTGGCGACCACCGCCACCGCTACAACTACTGGTAAGAGCATATTCCAAAATTATCTACATTTTTATACCTACGCATGTGCACAGTTGCACGCGTACAAGTTGCCCGGTTACGTCGTGTTAAAAGTTTCAAATATATCGCGCGAATAACGGGTTAAATCGATGCGCGTTTTTTCGCCGCAATTTCGCGTACATTTTTCAAAAATTTTCCACCCCCGGCGAGTTCACGTTGCTCCTTGCCCTTGTTGCCCTTGCCCTCGAGTTTGAGTCCGAGTACGAGCCGTTGCGCGATACGCGACGGTAAAAGGGAAACGCTTTAGTGGATGGTGGCGTTGACAAAGGTAAAGGTAATATGTTAACCAGCTAGTCACCAAGGTGAAGGTGAAGGCGAAGGCGAAGGCGAAGGCGAAGGCGAAGGCGAAGGCGAAAAGATGAAGATGCGACGGGAAGCAACGCGACGAGGAGAACGAAATGGGTATCTCTTCTCTACGTAACCGGTTCAGAAATGTTGGCGATGATCGTCATCGCGTCCTCGCTCATTTGAAAAAGCTGCCGAGGAAATGACCGAGCGATGCGATGCGATGCGATGCGATGCGATGCGATGCGCGATCGTTGACATATGTTTTGAAGCGGGGGTGGGAACGGTGGGAGCGGCGCTCGCTATGTAAATTTTTACGCGTAGACCGCATACCTAGGGTACGGCTATACTCTGCTCTGGCTAGGCTACTCGTGTAAATAAGCCGTCGAACGTGTTATTGTGGCGGCGCGGCGCGGCAGCCGTCGCTAGTCTGCTCTTGAGCCACCCGCTACCCTCCACCCACCACTCGCGTCTCGTGCCGTTGACAACCTGTCCGAGTCATTAACCGTCGCTCCGACGCGGCGATTTTTTGTTGTTTTTTTCCCTTTGTTTTTTTTTTTAATCGAATATTTTCCATTTTTTTTCAATCTTCGCTATTTTGTTTGTCTGTTTGTTTGTTTGTTTGTTTGTTTGTTTGTTTGACTGTTTGTTACGACGCGACGCATACCTTCCTACCTATCTACCTGCCTGCCTACCCATCTAACTACTTACGTATACGTATTACGTACCTACCTGTGTATTCACTCGTAACCCCTAAACGTATGCTGCAGTATAGTGGCTGTATCCTACCATCCTACCTACCTTACCTACCTACCTACCTACCTATCTATGTGTATTCCTAGACGAGTATTTATGAGCTGCGAGGTGCAGTGCGGCCGAGTTGTCGTTGTTTACAGTTGAGCGGCGCCACGGCACCGACACAGGCACAGGCACACCATGGCACGCGTTTGTTCACTCGACACTCGTAGATGTAGATGATGCGTCGACATTTCCATTTCGCGTACGTATTCGTACCTACGTTTCCTACTCGATTTTCCGTCTTTGCGTCGCGCTGCGGTTGTAAACCGACTGCGCCGCCGCCGCCGCCGCCGCCGGTGTCTCATCTTCGCGTTTCGTAGTCGCACACTCGTAACGACCATTCGAAAAGGACGAATTTGCGCGCGTCTCGTATCAACCTTTTTGTATTCGCGGACTAGTACATCTACATACCTACTACGTCTTCTCGTCTTCTCGAATTTCGTATTTTGTATTTCGTTTTTTTCGTTCTTGGTCGTTGCGTTGCGTTGGACGTGTCGTTTCCACCGGTTACAAATAGGCCTACCACGCGACCAATTACCTCTGTCTACTCGGGGTTAGGTATAGGATTTTGTGTTGGGGCCGGGGCCGGTGCCGGGGTACTATACAGCCTGCTAGCTGCGGCAAATAGCGTAGCGTAGCAACCGTACGCCAAAGTTACGCTGCGCGACGTTAAATTTTCGCAGCTCCGAGCTACGCGGCTGGTCATCATGCGTATCGTTGTTTTCTGTTTACTCGGTACGTAATGAACTGGCTCATCGTCAGATGCAAGCGCAAGCGCAGGCGCAGGCGCAGGCGCAGGCGCGCAAACTTTTGCCGACGGACATACACTCGTATATACGGTTCGAATATAGTTGTAGATTTATCGTCAATGCCAATACGTAAGGGCAAGGGTAATCCGCCGCCCTTTACGAATGAACAATAATTGACGAAACTCGACATCTGCGCGCCTACGCCTACGCTTGCACTTGCTCCTGCGACGCAGCACCGTACCTGCGTCGCTTGTCAGATAGGTAGACGACTAACACTAACACAACTTACGTTAGGTTAGCTAGATTACGCAGTCGATGGCCGCTAAATTGCGGATTTAGTTGCCATATTCCATATACCGCGCGCGCCGCGCGGTAGCCGTAAAGCGTATACCTACCTACTTAAGTGAAATAATTTTGCAGTGGCGAGCGGCAATGAACTCGCTTCCGCATCCTACGGTACCTCGGAAGCCTGGTCGTCCACGTCGACGTCGACGTCGTTGAAAACGACGCGGACGAAACCGAAACCGAAACCGACATCGACATCGACATCGACATCGACATCGACATCGACATCGACATCGACATCGACATCGACATCGACGTCGACGTCGACTTGGACATCACCGTCCACATCGAACGTTTGGACATGGAGTACCGAGCCCGAAAACAACGCGGCGTCAACGTCAACGTCGACTTCAACGGCCACGGCCACATCGACGACCATGTCGACTTTCCCACAAGACAACAACGCCGGCGGTCAACAAGACGACTTCAAGATCGTTTGTTATTTCACAAACTGGGCTTGGTATCGGTAAGTAGCCAAGTACAATGTACTATAGTACCGTACCCGCATTTACACGTCTTAGACATATATACCTACCCAATACCTACTTTATTACCTGAGAATTTTCCAACTTGCCTACTCGTACCTTTACGATCACATTGCGTCGCGTCGCGTCGCCTCGGGTCGCGTCGTATACTATCATACTCGACTCTACCTACATAATCTCGTATGTAAATAGATATACGAGTAGATACCTAGTACCTACCTGTTTATACGTAACTACGTACGAGCTGTACCACGTATATGTGCGCGATGCGATACCTGAACCGGCGCGGCGCGGCGCGACGTGTATGTTCGTAGGTACAGTTAGGCAGGTAGGTGAGTAAGTGGTGTGTGGGTGTGGGTGTAGTTTTGTAAGCAGACGTCGGCTAGTATGTAAACATACCGGCGCTAATTCTCCGGGTGCTGCGCTGCGTTTGGCTGGCATACCTTACCTACCTAAACCTAGGCGTATCGTATTTATGTACATTTATAATTATATGGCTCTTCAATTTGTTCGCACAGGCAAGGAAATGGCAAATATCTGATCAACGACATCGACGCTAATCTTTGTACGCATATAATTTACGCGTTCGCCGTTTTGGACTCGAACAAATTACTGATTAAACCGCACGATACTTGGGCCGACCTCGATAACAGTAAGTACCGCTACCTACCCAACTGCCTACCTACCTACCTACCTACCTACCTAGCTGGCTACTCGTAGCCTAGTCCAGTTTTCCAACGGGTACGGTATACCTAATTATGTACCTACCCTGTAGATATAAATTTTTATACGCGGTCGTGGTTGAGCCGCGCCGCGCTGACCCTCTAGCTACGCGTAGGTATAGCACGCGACGCTTGTGTACTGTATAGCTGTAGCGGTAAATCGTAGGTAATCGTAAATCTTACGCGTACGTCATAAGCTTACGTGTTACTCGTGTGTTGTAGAATTTTACGAAAAGGTGGTCGCGCTGAAGAATAGAGGCATCAAAGTGTTGTTGGCCATCGGAGGATGGAACGATTCGGCCGGAAATAAGTACAGCCGTCTGGTGAACAGCAAACAAGCCAGAGATAAGTTCATATCGCACGTCGTACAATTTCTAAAAAAGTACAACTTCGACGGCTTGGACGTAGACTGGGAATATCCTAAATGCTGGCAGGTATGTACTGTACTCGCTACTTACTACAAATACAATAATGTTCTCGTCGCGTCGCGTCTTACGTTAGACACCACACACCAGTTATAAGCTAAACTGTACCTACGTATATTCTCATTTTCGTCGTATTCGTTTGTTCGCTCGCTCAGGTCAACTGCAAGTTAGGCCCATCCAGCGACAAAAAGGCCTTCTCCGATTTCATCAGCGAATTGAGGGAAGCTTTCAATCCGCACGGTTTACTTCTTAGCGCCGCCGTATCGCCGAATAAAAAAGTTATCGACGAAGGTAAGTAAACCGCAACGTACTAGCGTATAGACTAGACTACCTACCTACCTACCTACCTACTTGATTCTGATTTTTGGATGACGCTGCGCAGGCTACGACGTTGCACTTTTGTCGAATAAGCTAGACTGGATATCGGTGATGTGCTACGATTACCACGGCCAATGGGACGAAGTTACCGGTCACGTGGCGCCCATGTACCAGCATCCCGACGATCAAGACAAAACCTTCAACGCGGTACGTTACGTTACGTTACGTTACGTTACGTTACGATTTAGGTAGGTGAATGTACTTACTTACGTTAGCCGTATTTTTGGTTTTTGTTTTTTCGAAAATTCAGAACTTCAGCATTCACTATTGGGTGGACAAAGGAGCGGATAGAAAGAAGATCGTAATGGGTATGCCGATGTACGGCCAGTCGTTCACGTTGGCCAGTCAGAAAAACGACACGCTCAATTCTAAAGCGTACGGCGGTGGCGAAGCCGGCGAAAGTACCAGAGCCAGAGGATTCCTATCTTACTACGAGGTAAACGGCGCGGCGCGGCGCGGCGCACCGACTCTCGCAACGTTGTAGCCGACTGCAACTTGTCGGATTTTTTCTCTTTTTTTCATTTTTCATTTTTTCACTTTTTCACTTTTTCACTTTTTCACTTTTCATTTTGGTTTTTTCGTTCATTTCGCTTTTCGTCGATGGGTGCAGATTTGCGACAGAATACTACGCAAAGGATGGCAAGTGGAATACGACGTCGAAGGCAGAATGGGGCCGTACGCGAAGCGCGCCAATCAGTGGGTAGGTTTCGACGACCAAACCATGATTAAACACAAATCGCAATACGTTTTTTACAACAATTTGGGAGGCGCTATGATTTGGGCTTTGGATTTGGACGATTTCAAGTGAGCGCTTAAATATCTCATCTACCAACCCACCTCGTCACTTAGCGCGCGCGCGCCTTTTCTAATTATGTTTTTTTCTTTTTTTTTGTCGTTTTTTTCGTACCTACCTACGCGTGTAAAAAGGGGCGTTTGTAATTGCGGCACTTATCCGTTGCTGAAAACGATCAACAAGGTGCTGAGAAAGTACACGGATCCGGTGCCCGAATGCTATTTAGAGCCGAATTCGCGTATCGCTACCGATACCAAGTTGTTCTACGCCAACGAAGGCATCGAACTACTCGAAGGCGTCGCCGTCGACCAATGGTCGCCGCACGAAAGTTGCGAACACGGCCAAGTCAAGAAACATCCGACCGATTGTACGAAATATCTGGTTTGCTCGTACGGTGTTTACAAGCAGGAGCAACGCTGCGCCACCGGCCTACATTTCAACGAGGTTTGTACTTTGTATCTCTACATACAACTGTACATATATATATATGTGTGTGTGTATTATGTTGTTGTACCGCGTGCGTACATTTGTCTAGTCTCGAATGTCAAACGACGTGCAATTTTCGTCTCGATTTTTCAGAAAAGAAACACGTGCGATTGGCCTGAAAACGCCAATTGTAAGCCTTCGATAATGAAGTACGCCGAAGAATATTTTTTGAATAATTTGCAAAAAGAGGCGACGTCGTCGGAACGCTCCAACAGAACGACGGCGGTTGCAAGCGGCGGTCTCGCTGGTACGTCTATCTCTCGACTCGACTCGACTCGACTCGGAGATTACTATCTATACCTAAATACGTACTATATGTTACGAGTACGTTCTAGTTACATATAGGTATACCTAGACCTACGTTAAAGTACGAGTATCGTAAAGTAAAGCGGCGTTGCTTTGTCGATAGGACCCAAGTACAAAACGGTTTGCTATCTAACCAACTGGTCGGCGTACAGATACAATAACCAACTGTTTCCGTTGCAAGCGTTAGACTCGCGCATGTGTACGCATTTAGTATACGCTTTCGCCGTGTTGAATCCGAAAAGCTTGACCATCGCCTCTAACGAGACTTTCGTCAGATTGGATCGAGGTTTGTATTAATCGCCTACCTTGTACCTATACCTACCTACCTACCTACCTACCTACCTACCTACCTACCTACCTACCTACCTACCTACCTATCTATCTACCTACCTATCTATCTACCTACCTCCCGACGCTTGCGTAATACCTTACCTATCTACATACTGCGTACATACGAGGTATAGACTAGAGGTACTAGTATAAAAATATAGATAGGTAGATAGTAGATACGCCTAGTTGTTCACGTTCGGCGCGTTGCAATTTTTTTCCCATTTTTAATTTTTAAACATTTTTTTCCCCCTTTTTTTTAGAATTTTTCAAAAGGGTACGCGTACTGAAAGAAACGGGCGTGAAAATTATGCTAGCGATCGGCGGCTGGTACGATTCGTTGAACGACAAATACAGCGTAATGGTCAACAGCCGATCGGTTAGATCTCACTTCGTCAAGCACGCGGTCAAGTTTTTGAAGGAAAACGAATTCGACGGTCTCGAAGTGGACTGGGAATTTCCGAAATGTTGGCAGGTAAGCGTCCGCGCCTTCCTGCCACGCACGCACGCACGTACTTACTTAGGTATTTACTTTGGTTGGACAGGTGAACTGCGAAAAAGGACCGGATTCGGATAGAGACGGATTTACGGCGTTATTGCGAGATTTGAAGGAAGCGTTTAGCAAACACGATCTACTACTTTCGGCGGCCGTATCGCCCAGTCGAGAAGTTATCGAACGAGGTACGTTAGCATACGCCTACACCTAGGCGTATATCTTTATACGTACTTCATTTCTCGTACCTACCTAATTTGTACGTACGTATATTGTGTGGACAGCTTACGATGTGGCGGCCATCAGTACGTACGTGGATTGGCTTTCGTTGATGGCGTACGATTACCACGGTTACTGGGAAGGAAAGACCAATCATATAGCTCCTCTATTCGAGCAGAATCACAACGCGCCCGATCATTTGAACGTGGTACGTACCCAGTCGAATCGAATCGAGTCGAGTCGCTATAATATTACTTACATAGGTATTCGATCGATCGATCGATCGATCGATCGATCGATCAAACGTGAACGAGGCGATATCCTACGTCGCGTTGCGTCGATATGCATTTGCGTACCTATTACATACATACATAGACGTATACGTATACCTACCAATCTTCCTCGTCTGTTTGCGCGGTTCGTTGTGTTTTTCGGCAGGATTCGTCCGTTTCTTATTGGCTGGAAAGAGGCGCACCGAAAAGTAAACTGATACTAGCTCTACCGTTTTACGGACAATCGTTTTCGTTAGCCAAGTCGAATGTTAGCGCCGCCGCCGCCGCCGCCGCCGCCGCCGCCGGAGCAGACGTCGGAGTAGGCGCCAAAGTCATCGGTGCTGGAAAAGCCGCTCGACATACGAGGGTGCCCGGTTTCGTCGCCTATTACGAGGTACGTACGCTACCTAAAGATAATGTCGAGCTTACCTCTCTACGAGTGTCGCTTTTTTTTTTGTTCAGATTTGCGAAATGGCCCTTGAAAACGAGCGCACTCGCAAAATTGTGAAAGAAAAGAACGGTCATTACATTCAGGATGGAGACCAATGGATCAGCTATAACGACGTTTCCGATATACGAGCCAAGGTAGGGTATAGGCTAAAGGTGTGACTGCGATTCGCGTAATCGCATTTCGCCGTACGGCAACGACAAAAGTATCGCCGGTACGTCTTACGAGTGTTTGTTTGTTTGTTTGTTTGTTTGTTTGCGTCGCAGGGCAAGTACATCAAAGAAAACCACTTGGCCGGAGCGGCCGTTTGGGCTTTGGATTTGGACGATTTTGTAAACATTTGCGGTTGCGGGGCGAATCCCTTACTGACGGCCATAAACGAAGAATTGTCCACCGTTAGTCGAAGAAACGAAAATTTCGACAAAGATTGCATTTTATAAAGCCGCGAACGCGGAAACGCGGAGGTCACGATCTACGCGACGCGGTTCAAATCCGCCTAAATTTGACGTACCTACGAGTAAAAAAGGCGGCACGCGAACGACAGCCGCCGAGTTCTTTTCAAGTCGTACCTATTCTCGCGTCTTCTCGCGCGTAATTTCGTAAATTTGGTCGCTTCGGCTATGGCTGCGGCTGCGGCTAGTTTAGCCAACGCCTCGCCGCGCCGTCTAGATAATTTTAATTTAATTACGCGCCTATTTAGATCGTAGGCTTAGGCTAGGTGTAGATTGGTTAGTGCTGAACCAGGTGCTAAGCGTACGTCTACGCCTACGCCTACGCCTACGCCTACGCCTACGCCTACGTATACCTAAGTAACCTACCTACGGAGATACCTTGTGCACGTACCCATACCATACCCATACCCCAATATATATCTCAATCGATGTGCCATATTTCGTATTTAAGCGTACCCTACCTAAGTAAGTGAGAACTTGATGTTTTGAGATTTATATACCTACCTATGTAGTATTTGTATATGGTACACTGAAAAAAATGGATTGCAATGATTCTAGGTAATCCGCAGTAAAATTAGAATACGTCGCCAATTTTAGAATCATTCCGGTGAAAAACAGGAAAGGTTCAGTTCTATTCCAGAATGATTACGGAGACTCCGTAATCATTCTGGAATAGAACTGAATCTTTTCTGTTTTTCACCGGAATGATTCTAAAATTGGCGACGTATTCTAATTTTACTGCGTTTTACCTAGACTCATTACGGTTTTTGAAAATTCGTTTTTTTCTTCAGTGTATCGTAATACGGTAATACCTACGTATCCACCTAGGTCTGGTCTGATGTGGTGTATTATATCGCCTCGGCCTCGGCCATTGTCATTTGTCATTTTTGCCATTAAAGCTAATAATTGTACCTAGTAACTACCTACTTTTTTATAATATTATACCTATGTATAGTTACTTGTACGTTGTACCTATTTGATTTGACGAACGATCATTAAGTAAATCTTTTTCTATTAATTTTTCGCGTCATTTCGTCATTTTTCGTATAGCGTGCGCCTGCGCGTATACGAGTAGGCAATACTACCAACATACGTACGCAGCGTAATGCCTTGCGCTGCGACGCGCTCTACCACAAACAAGGTACGAGTAATAGGTAAAATAGTTCCGTGTACCTGTCGGTCGTCGGTCGGTAATTGGAATCGGAATGTTGTCGTTGCAGACGCTGACGCAGACGCCGACGCCGACGCCAAGATAAAACGAAGCGCCACGACGTGATACGACGCGATGTCCTGCGTTAAAACGGCGATAATTGCTTGCAAGATAAACCGGTTGATGGGAGCAAAGTGGCGTGGATGACGCGGCGCGGCGCGGCGCAGTTTATCAAATTAAATTATCACAACGCACGCGCACCTATAGTACCTAGGTAGTAGGTACCACTCTATCTATCTAGGTATACGATAGCGATAGTAAATTAGTGATTTGGTTCTGTCAAGTAGGTAGGTAGGTTCGGCCTCGTACAGATGGAAATAGAGATGCAACCGTAGCCGGTATATACCATACTCGTACGTATTTGTATTGTAGGTATTTATCGTACTTGTACCTGGCGCGGCGCGGCGCGGCGCGGCGGTGTCGAGTTGCTGCCGCAGTGGTATTGGTAGTGGTGGTGGTAGTAGTAGTAGAGTGTGGTGGGTTATTTACATATACATATTGATATGTAGTTTAGTGCTATCTATCTAATTACATGCGAATTCCGAATACCGTATACGAGCCTATCCTTTGCTTAATTGTTGTTGCATCTAGTCGCGCAACATAGCACAGCGCAGCCACAATTCCATTTTACTTTACTTTACTTTACATTACTTTACTTTACTTTACCTGCTTTACCTTCGACTTGGAGTTGGAGTTCGGGGCAGCTAGCTACTAGTTTGTTCGCTGTCTGGGTAATCATTTAGTACCTACTACCTACGTATTTTGTATACCTAGTTAGTTTTTATGTGTACGCTACGCCGCTCCGCGCCGCAGCCCCGCAGGTACGGAGTATATCCCTCGCGTATATTTAGGTTCCCTTATCTTATTAATACATAAACCCAAGTGTGTATGTAGGTACATAGATAAATAGGTGGATAGGTACATTAGGTAGTGAGTGGATCGTCATCTTTTTTTATACGAATTTTAGCTACCGTACCGTAACGCATCGTACGGATAACCAGCTGTTGGTCAGGTAGAGGTACCTAGTACCTAAACGTCTGCATACGTACACATAGGTACATATGTAGTAGGTACCTATGTATTATAGGCGACGCCAGTGCCGGTCATTTCGTCTTCGTCGCGTCGCGTCGCGGTTATACGTATACCTAAGGTATACATCATTATATGTAGTACTACCTAGTAGTTACCAAGTATGCCTACTTAGTATCTAAGTAGGTAGTTGTTTTAGTCGTTAGTTACGTCTAGGTCTAGGTTTAATCCACTCCTCGTCATTTGTAGTTGTCGTGTTCGTAGCTGCATTGGTAAGAGCTCGAATCGAATCGAATCGAGTATTGAATTACCTTCTGTACGTCTTCGTCGTCTTCGTCGTCTTCGTATATACGTGTATGTATACCTACATATGTAGAGACGTCGTGTTACGTTAGGTTAAACCTTTACCCGTTCACTTCGTCTCGCTTTACTTTACTTTACTTTACTTTACTTTACTATACTTTACTCGAATCGTCATTAACACTGATAATGATTAACGGTGATCTGTGTAAGTACAAGACGTGGGATATGTGGCGCGGCGCGGTGTCGGTGTGTTGGTGTTTGGTGGCCACGGCACGGCCGAGCCAGTGGCGACCGAGCCGAGACCGGTATCGTGTTACACGTACCACTAGCTCGTACTTACTGACGTACCCTACGCCGCTCACGTTAGTCGCTTACGCGATCATCTAACGTTCGTTTGTTATCTACGTAAGTGTAGGTAGTTACTTCGCATCGTCCGTATTTCGCGCTTCTCGAGCTACTTAATTTGCGCGTACCGCGTTTGCGTTGTACAGGTTCGAATCGTTAGCTACGCGAGATATCGCGAAAAGTGCAGTGCAGTGCAGTGCAGTGAGGTTCGGCGCGGTGCAGGTCGCCGAGCGTGACCGCGAATAGGATCGTCGGATCTGGTCGGATACCGGCGGAACATCAGCATCAGCATCAGCATCACCATGGTCAAAGGAAATAGCGTTTTCGAATCGAACGAGTCGTTGCCTTTATTAGGCTCAAAAACGGCGGCCACCAATGGCTCGAAAAATGGAGAGGCGCTACTCGAACGCGACTCGAACACGCATAATTATCAAACGCTCAACGTAAGTACCTACTACCTAGGCTACCTATCTATTTACTCGACTCTACCGTGAGCTATTCGGCGGCGGTCGTACGTACGTACGCGGTACGAGTATCTGCTCAGTGCTCTGCTCTGCTACAACCGATTACAATCATTAACTCGTAAATACCTATTGGTACTCGTAGGTACGGATTGTACATAGGCACGTAATAGTTGAATACCTACGAGTATGCTGCTAGTAAATACTCGTAGGTCGTAGGTCGTAGGTCAGTATAGAGATAGACCGTACGTAAGCGAATGAGTATAGCTTCTGGATTGGGGCTTGCGCAGATCATACGGATACAAGTATGAAGTAGGTACGGGAATTGGTTAATAGGTACTTTGAAGTTGTAATCGTATAGTTGCGATGGAATAATAAGTGCGATAGGTATCTTTTGCTGGTCGCTATGCGGCGTGGCGTGGCGTGGCGCGGCGCGGCGCGGCGCGGCCGCCGATCTAGTGGTGGTCCTCCTTGTGACGTGAAAAACCTGTTTCATTGAAATGCGAAGCGAAGCGACGGTTACCTAGGTATCTAAATTCTAACACGACTCGGCCCCATCACTGATCAGCCAAAGCCAAAATGCAACAAGCCGAGTCGATACTACATAGCACTAGGTACACTAGTACGTACTACATAGACGTACCTAACCTACCTACTCGTACATCGCATCTCTATAATTATCTGAAATGTATTTTTTGTCGATTCTTACACATACCCATTAGCTTATTACCTAATCAGTTGTTATCTTACCCTTATCTCCTAGTGCGTATTCTCAGTTCGTCTTCATAGATAGATATGTAAGTAAGTAGGTAGGTAGGTAGGTAGGTAGGTAGGTAGATAGATAGGCAGACTTGGCGTACGCGTCGTAATGTGTTGTCGTAGCAGGTAGCACCGTAGCTATAGGTCCTACACATAATTACATATGTCGCGATGTTACGCGAATATGATGTGGCGTGACGTGACGTGGCGTAGTGTGAAGCGACGAGGACCGCCATGCCGCGCCGTAAAATGGAAGGGACAATCGCCATTGACGTTGCCGTCGCCTTTTCCTTTGCTTTTGCGAATTCAAACGATTGAACGCGCATCGACCACGACCCCAGAAACGTCCCTAAAAAGTATAAACATTATTAGGAAAGTAAAACTCGTCTAGAGGTTTGCCCCAGTCCGTAAAGTCTGTGTACATTTTTATCACACCACACCATACGGCGTCGAGACGCGCCTCTATGCGTAAAAGCTCAGCGTCGCTTAGCAACAACGTTGTCCAACTTACACGCGGATACGCACACGCACCAGCACCAGTCAGCTGTGTGTACTACGTCTCTTTCATTCTTTTCTCCGTGGACTAGCTAGAGCTACCACACTTTGCAGTAATTACCTAGTTGTACTTCTACTTACCTACCTGATGTATGATGACGATGATCCGCCATCGGTAATAAACTACCCAGACGTTCGCGCGAGTCTGTGTCGGTTCTAGCGGCGTCTCACAGTGCGACAATACGTAGGTACAAACAGAGGCAGGTAGGTAGGTAGGTTGGTTGGTTGGTTGGTTGGTGCGTGCGTGCGTGCGTGCGTGCGTGCGTGCATAAACCAGGTGAGGTGCGGGTGCATATTAGTGTACTTTTACACGCTCTCTCGGATCGTCGAAAATTTGAACCGCGCACCGGAGCGGCCAAACATGGAGCCGCGCCACGCCACGCCGCGCAGTGTAGCGCCAATCTCCTGCGTATCTCTGTTTTCCTGTTCCTGCAAAAGCCGGCGTAGGCCTACTTTTACGGCAAAAAGTCTGTACGGCCGATATGCGTACGCCTATCCAGGGTAGTACTACGTATAATTGATGCGGAATAACGCGACAGAGGGTGTCGCGGAGCGAGAGCGAACACAAAAGCTTCGATGTAAAGTCGTGTAACTCTGCACCGCGCCGCGCCCCACCCCACTGTCGTAACAACGAAATACAATTTCAACTCTACGTGTACGCGTACGACGCGACTTACGAGGTGCTTTTGGACAAGTGAAATCTAACGTAAGTAAGTATAATATTGCGTCTCGTCATTTTGCCAATTTCGTCCAAATTCATTCGTCATTTTTCCTCCATCACGTACCTCTACCTACCATCCAGAACTGTCTGCCTGCCTGCCTACCTACAAAGGTACAAAGGGTACACGGAAGTATAGTACGTCCAGAGCCGGTGCGGGGGGAGGGGGTGGGGGGGGGGGGGTGGAACACCCTTTCTAGTGATTTTCCATTCGGCAAATTTTTGAAAAATTTTCGACAAATTCGGCAAACTTTCGACAAATTAAATTAGGTATGTTTACAAAATTTGGTAAAGTTTTGAATTTCAAATATGTAAATTTTTTAGAAATTCTAAATCACAAATTCGGCAAATTTTTGAGAAATTCCGAATCATAAATTCGATAAATTTTAGAGAAATTCCGACTCACAAATTCGGTAAATTTCTGAAAAAAATTTTCGCCCTCGCTTCGCTCGGGCAATGTACTTCTATTACTTCATCTTTCTCTCAGAATCAGAATAGGAATCAAAAATCAGCGTATTTGAATTGTTATAACTTATAACGTAAAAAAAGGAACATGATCTTTTTGAAAATATTAAAAATTATGTTTAAAGTGCATTATTTTTAATTAAAAATTCCAATTTTTTCAAAATTTTCGCCCTCGCTTCGCTCGGGCAACGTATCGCTTTTTCATCTTTTAAAAAACCAGAAATTATTGTATGTTTTCAAAATTTCTGCAAAAAAAAGTCCATCTTTCTTTTAGAAGTGTAATTTTTTCAAAAATGTTCGCCCTCGCTTCGCTCGGGCAGCAACAGTCGTTTTGATTCAAATCCTAATGCTACCATAAGTTCTTGAAATTTTTTCTATGAGGATAGTGAGAAGTTCTTCTTTCGAAAACTCACTTTTTTCAAAAAATTCAGCGCAGGGGTCTACTTCCCACTGTTGTACCTATTAATTATCATTCGGCATTTTCGATCTACACCCCCCCCCCCCCAAAAAAAATTTGCTCAAACCGTTTCTGCGTACGTCGTAGTACGTCGTACGTACTCCGGTACATCTATTCGGCTATTCCGCTTCATGAAACGATTTCGCCTTTGCTTGGTTAGAAAAGTCTTACGTCCTACATACCTACGAACCGTAGTACATACAAATTTATAGATAATACCCGTCAAACAAAAAAAAGGTAGTGCGGCCGTAGTCTGGCGGCTACAATGCGGCTATACAATTTCGAACTATCATAGTGTAGATTTTGGTAGGTAAACTATAGGAAAAAAAGGTAGTTTGGCGACTAAGGGGTAGGCTAGAATAAGCCGTTTGGCAACTTATTTTACATAAGAATTTAAGCCGCCGCTACCCATTTGGCACGGTTTCAAAGGTTGTTTTGCAGCCTTAAGGCAGCTACGAATAACCACATTACTACCCTCAATTTTATGGCAGAAATTTGTCTAAGTTCTAAGCAGTAAATTAGTTGTAACGCAGCCAGTTTTCCAATAGGTTGTTGGATTACCAATATACGTCTAATAATTTTGTATGTCAGCAAATTATCTAAGTTTTAAGCTGTAGATTGGTTGCAAAGCAGCTATCTCCCTATCCAAGTTTCAAGTTGTAAATTAGTTGCAGGGCAGCTAACTTTTAGACGTAAGCTGGTAATTTCACGCTCTTAAATGTTTGTATAGTACTAAAAACATTGAATTGTCATAGTGGCCTCGTGGCTCAGGTGTCAGAGTCTCGGATTGACGTGCGAGAGGTCTCGGGGTTCGAATCCCTGCACCGACAGATTTTTTTTGCATTTTGGATTTTTTTCGGAATTTAATGTTAGCTGCATATTAGCGGTATTGCAACCAATATTCATAGCTGCCTTACGGCTGCAAAACAACCTTTGAAACCGTGCCCAATAAAAGTTGCCAAACGGCTTATTCTAGCTACCCCTTAGCCGCCAAACCTATACCTTTTTTTCAATAAATTGGGCTATCAATTGTTTGACGGGTACTGTCTACGTTGCATCGCGATCACATTCGTGCTGTTTACGATGTGACTGGACGCGACGCGACGGTCGCGTCGATAAGGGAGGTCTCGATCAGACCAACTTAGATAAAATATACGAGTACCTACTCGTATGTTAGTTAACCCTTAGCCGGGCATTTTTATGCGCACCTTATTGGCATAATTTTCGGTTCTGCAGTGTAGATTTTTGAAATTTTTTAGTTCTCAAATCGTAAATACAAAATACGCTACTATTTCGGCGAACAAAACGTGAACGAGTTGTTTAGGTATTTTTCATTTTTTCCTAATCTCTTTCGACTGGTAAAATACTGGTCGCATGCTGTCGCCGCGTCCGCCTAAGCCAGAATGGTTCGAGTCGAGTCGAGTCGAGTCGAGTCGAGTCGAGTCGAGTCGAGTAGGGTAACGTAGGTAATGAGATAAGATATGGAAGTACATACATAAATACGACTGTTGAAAAAAACAAGACACGACGAGATATATGTACGTAGGAAGCTCGATGCTGAAAGAATGTATACATAGGTACGTATGTGTACGTAACGTACGTTATTTATATGTACAATTGCACACGGTATAATGTAATCTACCAAGTTACGGTACGGGTAGTCGGGTACGGATCATTTCCACTCGTACTCGTACTCGTAGAAACGATAGCGGAGAGCTTCGATAGTCTGTCTAGATACACCTTGCTGATGCTGTACCCACTACCTAGTACCTAACTATAGCTTAAACGCTGCAATTTTGCTAATCAGCTATCGCAATCGCAATCGCGATTACGCAACTTCAAACCTATTCACATTTATAATAGTTAGCGTACCATCGTCGCGTCTACCTCTGCGACTGTCTATACCGATCGCACTCGTAGCTGGAAAATGTATCAACACTCAACTTTTTTTTGAGGTCTACTTTTGAAGTTACGGCTCCTCTTCCAAATTGCAGTAATCGAGTAATTTGTTTGCATCGAGAATTCGACTAGGTAATTGATACCAACTACCTATGTGACTGAGTACCTATACCTACCTGGCAAAATGAAATTCGTACCTACGCTACGGGTACGTTCGAATGAAAATTTACGTCGCATTTGCCAATTGAGAAAATATTAAGTATCGAGAAGAGCGCTTATATTTACATTAGTACATACATACATACATACATACATACATATATTTTTTTGTAGGTACCTAGTTACCTAATCGTATGAATGGTGGGAAAAACGAAAAACGAAAAACGAGAAACGAGAAACGAGAAATCGGCTCGGTAATAACATACGAGTTGGTATCGAGGTATTTAAGATAAGCGTGCGGTTTGTTTTCGAGACTCGGACTCGGTGTCATATCGCATAAATTATCGGTTGTTCGGATCTTCTTCCACCATGCACGCACACGGCCACGAGAGCACGAGGGCGAAAAAAAGTTTTCAAGGCTAAATACGTATACACGTTTAGGTACAGGCGAATAGGTAATAGATATTAGGCAACTGCTACGGTATGGTATATTGTATTGCCATCGCCTGTCGTACGTAGGTACGTAATGTAACACAATACAGATACAGATACAGTAAGTACTCGTAAATCGTATACGTACATATTATGTAGGTCTAGGCTAGGTGTACTATAAGGTAGTAGCGCTAAGGTTCGCATTTTCATTCGTACTCAATCTGTTCGATCGAGTATCTAGGTACCTAAGTATATCTTCTACTGCGAACATTTCTGATAAGTGATACCCGTGCGATTCAGGCGTATGACGCGACGTCTGTCTGTACGCTAGACCTACGCGATGTGCACGTACGTAGATGCGTTACATACACGTAGGTAGGTAGGTAGGTAGTAGGTACTAGGTGAAAAAATAGGTATACCTAAGTACTTATACTGTACACCTATACGCTATACGTAGTGTACATTGACCTACGTATAGCTACCTATACCCTGCATAATTATTATCCAAGTTTGGTGTAAAGTAAAGTACATACGTAACGTACAAAGTTGTGGTTGGGGTTGGGGTTGGCGTGGTTGAACTAAAGAACCAATCAGGCGGAGCTAGGCAGGCTTATGGCCGGCTTATGGGGTGGTTGTGGCTGTAGCTGGTTCGCGTTTGGCTTTTACGTTAGTACATATTTCACGTTGTAACGCCGCGTCGTTCAGCTGCGACTGCGACTGCGACTGCGACGCCCCAATCTGCGCGATACGTTCGACGTTTCTATTTCCCTGATGAAGGTTGTTTACGAAATTGTACCATGTACGTACCAACGTAACGTAATGTAATGTAAATGTGCCGCAACGGCACGCATTTCCAACAAATGCCTATTTGCCTATTACCTATTCGATGCGATACGATGCGATACGATGCACCACCAAACATTCCGCCAGTTGGTGGAATTCACGTTAGTATAATCTTAATCGAGTGCATAGTGCATACTTCTAAATCACACCACCCACTTTATACCTATAGTATAGTCCAGATGTATGTAATGTACCTAGCTACCTACCTTGCTAACGACGCGACGCGACGCTACGCTTACTTTTGATTTTAGAATGAAAATGAATCGTCGGCGGCAACGGCGACTGAAGTGACTGTGCAGAACGACGGCGGCGGCGGCGGCGGCGGCGGCGGAGGCGACGCTCAACGGGAAAACGGCAGGAATGGCCGAGTCAAGGTAAACGTTTTCCCGGAGAAAAACATCACGTATATGTGGTGCGACGTGAACGTGTTCACTTCGAAATCGACCGAAAGTCGCAAAACAACGTCCACGTCGTCCAGGATATTCAAAATATTCGAATCGATGAGCTGTTGTCGAAATTCCAGCGACATCTCCAAACGAAAGCACATCCTACAAAACGGTAAGTTGGGGCCGCGAAACGTAGGCACGTGCGTAGGTATTGGTACGTCGAGTGCGAGACTGCCGCGAGTATATCCTGTAAGTATAGGTAATAGGTATAGGTAGGTATACCACCTACTCGAGGTGGAGCGATAACGATAACGATGCGCCAACATTCGGAAATCAGATTCGTCGCTAAATTACGAATACGATACCTAGCTAGCTACTTTTTTGTCGTCGAAAACGGAAAGACTCGCGTGTGTTACCTACTACCTATTTTACGAATTGAACGCGCGCGTATTTTTCAGTGACCGGTGTCGCGTATCCGGGCGAGCTGCTCGCCATAATGGGCTCTAGCGGAGCTGGCAAAACCACGCTGTTGAATACGTTGACTTTCCGTTCGTCGGCCAACATGGTCGTAAGCGGATCGCGAACCGTCAACGATATACCCATCAATAGTACGACGCTGTCCTCGTTGTCCGCTTACGTACAGCAAGACGACCTGTTCTTCGGCAATCTAACCGTTCGCGAACATCTCATATTTCAGGCAAGTTTTAATAGCCATTTTTTCTTACCTACACTGTATAATTTTCTTTTCAATCGTAATAAATAAGTTAGGTATAGGTACGTTACGTATACGCTTATTCTGTACGTGTATTTACAAGGACGTATCGTTTACACAGGCGCTGGTAAGAATGGATCCGGATATACCGTACGAGCAAAGAATGACCAGAGTCGAAGAAGTTATCTCGGAGGTAAGCGACTGCTGCACTCTGCGCCCTACGAGTACACCCAACACCCTACGCCGCGCCGCGCACCGTACTGTGTTGTAAATTGGCGTACGAATACTCGGACGTTTATTATACCAAATCCTATACATACGTACGCGACCTGTCGTAACTCGTAAGAAAACCAGCTTATATCTACCCTACTCTTCGTAGTCCGAAAGACAAATTTTTACAGTAGACCAGTTTAAAGTTTGAAATTCTCACTGCCTGCCAAAATATCGAAGATACGTAGATAGGCAAAAAGCGAAGAGTACCTTCTTCGATGGCATTTCAATTATTTTCCATCGTGTAATAGTCTTGGTTTTTTGATTTGTTTAAAATTTGGCCCGTTGGCCCGTACAGCATAAATAGTAACAAGAGTCGAATTTTCCACTTTTTGCTCGGCTATAAAAAATTTGATAAAATCGTCGCAAATCGGCCTGTAAATTTATACGTACGTATAGTCAGTAGACACCTTTCGAAATACCCTCAACGCTGAGAAAAATGAAAAATAATTTTCAGAATAGGTACCGATTTTTATCTGAATTTTTTATTTGAGAGAACGGCGTTTCCATTAGGTATGACCAGCGAGCGAAATCACCGTCAAGTACCGCTAGCTAAAACGTCTCAGTCGAAAGTATTCGAGTTACTCGGATCGCGTTCAAGTATAGGTAGGTACCTCTACTACCTACCTAATTTCTTTTACGAATTTTCAGCTGCTTTTAACGTCGTGTCAGAACACCATCATCGGAAAACCGGGAAAGGTCAAAGGTATATCCGGCGGAGAAATGAAAAGATTATCGTTCGCTTCCGAGGTAGGTCGCCGCTACTTTGGCCACATCTATCTATCTATCTATCTATCTATCTGACTACTTGTAGGTGATAACCAATCCACCGGTCATGTTTTGCGATGAACCGACCTCTGGTTTAGATTCGTTCATGGCTCAAACTGTCGTCACTGTGCTGAAATCGATGGCCATGAAAGGAAGAACCATCATCTGCACCATTCATCAACCGTCTTCCGAAGTATACGCCATGTTCGATAAAATCCTACTCATGGCCGAAGGAAGAGTAGCGTTTCTTGGTTCGCCGACCGAAGCGAACTCCTTCTTTACTTCGTGAGCATAATAATAATTATATAAACCCACCTACGACTGTGACTTTATAGTTGGAATAATTTTATTATTATCGTATTTATACGTATTTCGATTTCGATTTCGATTTCGATCGCAGATTGGGTTCGCCTTGCCCTTCTAATCACAACCCGGCCGATTTCTTTATTCAACTGCTGGCCATAGTACCTTCGCAAGAAGAAGAGTGCCGAAATAAAATACAAAAAACTTGCGATTCGTACGAAAACTCCGAGTACGCTCAAAAGTTGTACAAAGAATGCAGCCGTCAACGAGACAATAAGGTACGTATACGTACGTAGTATAGCGTAGAATCGACGTGCCCGACTCGACTGCGCGCCTACCGCGTAGGTAGTCGGTTGGTATACCTATCCTTTACTTACCTATTACCTACTCGTATTCGTTGTTCGGCAGTACAAATCCATTTACACGAACGGATGGTTAGATACGAGTAACGTAGCCAAGAGATCGCCGTACAAAGCGTCGTGGTGGGCTCAGTTCAACGCAGTCATGTGGCGCTCGTGGCTTAGCATGAAAAAAGAGCCCGTATTGATCAGAGTTCGTCTGCTGCAAACGATCGTAAGTTACCTTATAGCCAGCCACTCGACTCTATAATCTACGAGGGAATCGGGCATAAGGTACGCGTAGGTCTTACGCGTATACGTTATCGTGTCATCGTTGACCTACCTTACCTTGCCTTGCCTTGCCTTATGGAGGCGTATTAAAGTACATACACATACCTATTACCTAGTTACCTACATATTACGAGTACCCGTTACTGCAATAATTATTCATTCACTCTCACTCGACAGATGGTATCGTTAATCATCAGCGTTATATATTACGGACAAAAAGTCGATCAAGACGGCGTGATGAACATCAACGGAGCTCTATTTCTGTTGGTTACTAATATGACCTTTCAAAACGCTTTGGCCGTTATCAACGTGAGTACCGCACCGAGACGGACGCGACCAGTACGCTACGAATGTACCTACTCGGTACTCGTAGTCCGACAGTCTCCTACATAGCCTACATACGAGTATACGCGTTTTTGTATAAGCGCCATTTTTTTTGCAGGTATTTTGTTCGGAACTTCCGGTATTTTTGAGAGAACACTTCAACGGCATGTACCGCACGGACGTGTACTTTCTTTGTAAGACTTTGGCGGAAATTCCCATATTTTTGGCGATACCGGTGCTGTTCACTTCTATCGTGTATTACGTGATCGGATTGAATCCGTCCATCGTTCATTTCATCACTTGCGTACTGATCGTAGTACTCGTCAGTACGGCGGCCACCTCATTCGGTACGTACCTACCTACCTATTCCTGCCCATGCCCCATTGCCCCCAGTTCTACACGATTCCGCTACGTACCTATTGTAACGGTATACGGTATACGGTATACCTACTTATTATGTGATATTAATCCTACGTGTATGTCGTGATGTGTAGGATATCTGGTGTCTTGCGCCAGTCCTACGGTTACAGTCGCTTTGTCAATTGGACCGCCTTTGATTATTCCGTTCTTGCTGTTTGGCGGATTTTTCTTGAACGTCGGGTAAGTACCGAGGCGAGAGCTCGAGCTAGGGCCGAACCTGCACAGCGCCTGCGCCTGTACGTAACCGACTAACCGTAATGCTTACCCACGGGTGCAGGCGCGCAGGTGCAGAAGTAGGTACCTATAGGTAATAAATACGACGACGACGCTGCCGCTGCCGCTGCCTGTCGCGTAAGTAAATAATGTACGTAGGTATATTTACGCGAATATATTCAATTTTCAGCTCTATTCCTCCGTACTTCGAATGGTTGAGTTATTTGTCGTGGTTTAAATACGGAACCGAAGCTCTCTACATTAATCAGTGGAACGATATTTACAACATTACTTGCGAAGGCAACAGTACCACTTGTTACAAAAACGGACACGTGGTCTTGGAAGCGTACAATTTCGAAGAGGTACTTGTATTATTTTCTACTTTTACGCGTGTTGTATGTAATGTACTCGTAAATATGGCGATGAGTCGACGTGTAGGCCTCTGGCCTCTATACCTTTTCCACATAGACCTATATAGATGTACCTACCTAGACCTACTCACCAACCAACCGACCGACCTAAATCATCGCTTAGACTAATTGTACGACGCACTTTTGTTTTGTCTTGTTGCAGTGGCATTTGTTGCCGGACATGGGTTTACTCGTCTTACTAATCATCGGCTTCAGAAGTCTAGCATTTTTAGGCTTATTGTATCATACTTATAGGAAGTGATTACCTACTGAGTAGTGATTAGCGTTGCACAAGTTCAACGTCCAACGTCCAACTGCCAACCAATTACGTCTATATACCATACCTATATCATCCGCAAGACTCATACAAACCAACCCAGTCGTACCGACTCGACAATACCTAATTTTTCGCTCTCGAAATCGGAATCGGCCTCGTCGCGTCGTGTCTTTTTGTTACTCTAGTCATCTGTGTACGTATATTATAGAGAACACGTTATCCAGTACGTCTACGCGTATATCGTATTTATATTATATACCTATACTTACATACGTAGGTACCTCTACATAAGTACGCGACTTGGAAATTACAAGTACGCAGTACCTACCTACCTACCTACCTACCGGCTATCGAGCACGTACGAGTATAAATAATTATTGCCTTCGAATAAAAAATAATAACGTACCTATCTATTTACTTACGTACGTACGACGTTCGCTCGATTTAATTTAATTTTGATGATTACCTATACCTATAGCTATACCTACGTATCGTATTTTATTCGTATCTCGCTTCTATATTTTTTATTTACCTACTTTTTTTCGCAGTCGAATAAATAAAATTGTACTCGTCTTACCTACCTATTGTAAATAGAAATTCAAATATACACATTAGTCGAGAACGAGTATGTCTGGCGTAGGTACTGGATTGAGAGACGTTTTTGTTCTATACCACGCGACACTAATTGTTGATAAAGCGTAGCTGCGTCAATACTCGATACAACTACGAGTACGAGTATGTAGTAAGTATAAGTATACACCTACCTAGTATCTCTACCTTATGTTGGTAGGTATAATAAACGACCGCGAAGAGAGAAGACGATTCACATACACCATACACGCTAAATGCAAATACACGATTCGAAAATTATATGTATTACGAACGTTAATACGTACATACGTGTACACTACACGAACACGATACAATTTTGTACAGGCGCGCTGCGGGTGTACGTAATCGGTATCGCGAAAGGCGACATACACAATATATTATACGTATATGCATATGCATATGCATATGCACCCGCTCAGTTACACGGCGAGGCATATGGCACAACACCACAAGTCCATCGTAGTCGTATATACCGTACCGCTCATACGGTACGGTTATTTAATCGGTAATACTTGATAATACGTACAAAAATACGTCTTTGACACATAATTACCTACCTACTTATTACAGTATGGTACAGTAGAGTAGAATGTAAGTGCTACGATAAAACATCATCTACGCGCTACACAGTAGGTATAGTATATAGTAGAGTAGATACTATCACATATCTACCGCTACCGACAGATGGTTCAACAACAACAACAACAACAACAACAACAACAATAACATTAATAACAACAACGGCGAGCGTTCTGCATCTGCGTTACACGAATCGTAGATTGCAGGTAGAGATACAAAATGGAAATGTAGTAAAGGCACACAGCGTACCATAACTAACGTAAGCTTACGACGTACCGTACTACGAAATTTACGCAACGTAACGTTCAATGGCAGTGATAGGCGGCGCGGCGCATAGCGCATAGCGCATAGCCGATACGACGTGTTGGCTCGCAATTAGTAATGATTGGCAAAGGCGCACGTACATTCGGGTTCACTCTGAAAGCTGCGTTTGATATCGACGCTGGGGAAAAGTTCTTTCCATTCTTGTACTTCGACGTCGTTTACCTGATCGCAAAAACTCACGTCTAAAAAACGAAGCCTTTTGCACGATTTCAAAATGCTGAAAAAAAAAAACAACAATGTAGAGAGTAGAGGTAGGCGCGATGATTGGCATTGGTGGTCAGCTCCGTACTGGTAAAATAATGTAAAGGTAGGTAATAGGTATAGGTACGTTTACGTACTTGATGCAAACTTCGGACGTAATTCCTCTGTTTCCCAACAAATCGATCTGTTCTAAATTTGGGCAATTGTAAATGAACGGATACAAGTCTCTATCGTTTATTCCTCGCAACGTTCCCATGAATAATTTTCGCAATCTCGGACATCCCATCGCCAGCGATAGGAAACAATCTCCCGGTATACTGACGCCCAAACTGCGAATAAGTGACCCATAAGTACTCGTACGTGTCTGTGGCCGCCCGCTTACACGATAGCAGCGTAGCGGTAGCGATAGCACTTACCACCATCCGATATCGATCTCTTCTAGAAGGCCGCATTGACTCAGGTATTTAATACCGATCGGCGTCAAACTGTACGTTTTCCAAAAGTCTACCGAAATCAATTCTTTATTGTGAGTTCCGAGAATTTGAGCAATTTCATCCATGCAAGATATACGTCGACACGAACCTAAAACGAGCGTAGCGTACGATTATTAGGTAGCTAGGTAGCCAAGTAGCCAGGTACATTAACCTTTTAACATACCTAAATTAATATGCTTGAGATGCGACGACGCTTTCAATATTTCTTTCAGAGACGGCGCTTCGATCAACGTGCGATATAAATCTAGCCTTTCGATGGTTCTCAACGACGACAAATGACTAAAACCTCGATCGGTTACGCTCGTACAGTTTTCCAAGGTCAATTCTGAAAAGCGGACGCGTTACGTACGCCGCACCGTAAATTATTACAACGTACTCGATATACGGTATTCGGCACTCGGCACTCGGCTTCGTCTTCGACTTGGCTGGCGCAATCGAAGCCGAGTACGCGGTACCAGGTAGTACAAAATGAAACCAACCGGAGGCCCGTATTTTAAAAATTTCCTTATACTTAAGGCGAAGCGTTCTTACACACACCAAGTGGTTTTGTTTATTTTATCCATACAAATAAATGGCTGCTCGATGTAAATTGACACGATACGTGTGAAATCGCCTCGCCTTAAGGACAATGTTTGCTTAAGCAAATTTTTAAAATACGGGCCTATAATAATACACTATAATGTACGTAAGTACGGGTAACTTACCGGTTAAATTTCTACATATTTGAGATATCATTTCTATACAACAGTTGCAGACAAACTGGCAGCAATCTAACCTTATATGAGTGAGCGATTTTCCGCATTTTTCGATAAATCTGCGATTTAAAAGTAGGGGAAAACAGAGAAATGAAATATCGCTATAGCGTATACGTAATACGAGTAAAATACGCCGCGCCGCGTCGACTAGACGTTTACTCACTCGCAAAAAATTTTCGGCGAAATGTCGGTAGGAAAGCTGCCGCACCAAGACAGGTCTAACCTTTGCAGATATTTACAGCGCGACGATAGGATATTGAGCGAGTTGGCGTTAACTAAATGCCAATACGGCTGAAACATTTACGTAACATAATTATTATACGCGTGTACGTCTACCATGTACCTATATTGTACGTACGCGGAGCGGATATTTGAAAAAACCACCGCGTCGCGCTTCTTACCTTTAAATTTAAACACGTGTAGAGTAAACAATCGGTGGCCAGCGAATTGAAATGCGAATTCACCGTAGCGCAGCGACTCAGAGACACGAGATCTAAATACGAGAATATCTTCAAAATGGACTCGTCCTGCAACAGAACGACGACGGGTGCGGTAAGGCCAAGGCGAGCGTCGCGTCGCGTTATCTTTCAATTACGTGCATATTTAGTATAATTAGGTACATTACGGCTTACCGGTAAAACGGAAAAATTTCCGTTGAAATGTTTGGCGTTGGTTACGCAGATGGAATCTGGTCGCGTTTCGCCGCCCATACGATAGTCTTTTTCCATTATGAAAGACGAAGACGGCGACAACGCGGTCGACGATAATGGCGGCGAGGTTGGCGACGTTTTAGCATTCTTGCGTAATCCGGTCATACTGACGGCGTCTATTTCGGTGTAGTAATCGAGATGCGAATGGTCGAATTCGATGCGTAGCAGGCTGAAAACGGACACGTTCGAGTGTAGGTTTTAGTATCGTTCCGCTCGTCGAGAGCGCATATTATACGTAGAGAGTACTAATAGGCGTAACGTCGTGTCGGGTAAACGGCGACTGGACGCGACGCGACGCGACACGACACGACACGACACTACACTTACTTGGTGTAATAGTGTATTCGGTTTATGACGGGCGAGAAAATATTGGGCGAATGATCGCGAATTTGCGGACTGCCTTCCCACAACAGACTCCATTTGTTCGTTCCGTCGCTGGCCCAAATTCGCACCACGGAACCGGGATGGTAAGTCTCGTAAATGCTGACGCCGAGAGGTATCACTTTGTGCTCGAACGTGATGTCGATATAGTCTTGGCTGCGAATGCTACGCTCGTTTTGCGGCATTATCGGTATCCTGCGCGACGGAGCTTCGTCCCACCACTTGCCGTACGTTCTCTGCGTGCGGCGGTAATTGTCGAGAAAAAATTAGTTATTAAGGGCCGAATTCATAGACGTTACTCAAGTATTAAGTAATACTTTGCCAAGTGTACTAGCTTGAGGACCGAATTCATAGTTCTCACTTTGAGTACCAAGTAACACTTGTATAAGTTAGGGCAAAGTGACACTTATAAAAACAAAAGAAAATCGTTAAAATTTCGTTTCATAGTCACCAAGTGTTACTTAAGTAAGTGTCAAGTCATACTTAAGGGCTAGTATAGGATTTCCTGTACTAGTTCTTACTCAAGTCTCTAACTAAACACTAGCACGAAGTTCAAAAAACGTCTATGAATTCGGTCCCTAGTTACCTGACTAGCCTAGTAGGTAGCTGTACTGGGTAAAAATCGACGTCGGAACTTACCATTACGAAGGTCTGCGGAAAATCTCCGTACGCTGGAAACTTGCTAGGTTTGCCGCAGATGTTGTAGGCGGTGTACGAAATGCTGATTTCGCTGCCGTACTGAGAGCTGAAGCTGCGCACGTCCGCGGCGTACTGTTCGATCACGCTGTACGACTCGCTGTCTTCGGCCGAATGAAAATAATTCAATTTATTATCGCCCTCCATGGTGTTGGCGGGCGCCCAGCCACCCGTTTCAAACTCGAAGCGCGCTTTGCTATAAACGAAAAAACGGGTATCTAGTATCTACGACATATTTTCGTAATTAATTAATTAAATATTGGTCGATAGTCGTGTAATCGCGCGTTATTACTCTTTCTTCGTCGTCGTTCGCAATCGTCGCTGGTTGTTTGTCGGAGATTCGTTGTAAGGTGGACGAGCGTCGTCGAGCAACCTCAAGACACCATCGCCAGACTGCCAATTACAATTTTACTCCACCTCGGTAGAGGCCGGAATCGCTGGGCGCGTATACCAGATGGAAATGCGCGTGTTTTTCCGCCGTGTTCCTTTTTCAGCTGTCGATCGAACCAACAGACGAGAGACTGGGCGCGACGTGTGGAAACTTTTTCAATCCGACGACCAGGCAGCGGACACCGGACAAACGAGTGTTTACTGCAAAACAAACGCTCAATTTACGTATTCGAGAATAATAATTCTAGACGAAATTCGACATTTCCAGTACGTCTATTCGTAATTATGATTCGGCGTTGTTTACTTACGTTTTTTATCAATCATTTATTTTCTCTTTTTTTATCACAATCGCGATTTTCCTCGATTTTCACAGATAACGGCGGCGCAAAGCAAACGGACTTGGTGCCAGTGTTGTGAAGTTCCCGGGAACGAAGTGTTGTTCCCGGGAATACCCAAAATATTTCCAAGAAAAAAAATTCTGATTATATTGAGATTTATTAGACACCTCCTGGTATTAAAAGGTACCATGTTGTTTCCCTCAGTATTAAAATACATTTTAATACCCTCAAAATGGTCAAAAATTGATGTTAAAATTAAAAAGAATATTTTAATTGGATCAATCACGTGGTAATAACCTGAAGAATTACCTTGAAATTACCATCTAAAAAAATAAAATATGGGATATCGATATCCTTGAATAATTTTATTAATTTCAAGTATTTCTAGGGTATCAATACCAATTTTCATTCAAATTGACATTTCTAAACATCATTACATCACTTAAATCTCGTTTTTGCTTCAAAAAAATAAATTATTTGAAAACGGGAATTCCCGGTTTTGATGAAGGTGGAAACCAAAGGGAACGTTCCCGGGAATTCCCGGGAACAATTCCCATTTCCGCAAAATGGGAATTCCCGTTTCACAACACTGCTTGGTGCGGATCGAGAAGAGTAGGTGTATTGCGGTGGGGAGGGGGGGTGGTTGTGTTGGTGGTGGTGGTGCAGATGAAACGTGACTTGTCAGAACGTGACCGTGACCAGACGCTGAACGTTTGTTCTGTGTGTAGCGCCCTTATCACTGGCCAACGTTGTTATCACAGAGCGACACGTTGGATCTACGCGACGCGACAAGACGCTTGCGTTTCACTGTTTTCACTTTTCAAGTTGAAGTAATTTGCATCGCGGCGTTTGTATTATCGTATCAATCGTATCGCGCGTCAGTGTCGGTGTGTTCTTGTAGAAATTATCGCAATTTATCAAGTATCTCGTATCGTGAGACCAAGTTACTACAGCGGCTATTTCGATGGGTGGTCAAAAAAATCGCGAAAGGAAGGAAAAGGATGTCGGCTTCACCAAGGAGGAAGAGATACTGCTCGAAGATTTCAGCAGAAATGTTTCCACCAAATCGTCCGCTTTGTTTTACGGAAACGCCTTCATCGTGTCTATAATACCGTTGTGTAAGTACGAAATGAAGTGTCCATTTCCACCGTGGTCGTACGTAGACGTAGGTACGTGTATCGATGCATCGGATACCGAACGTTAATGTTTGATTGTTTGCTGTTACAGGGCTGTACTGGAGGATTCACATGGTGGACGTATATTCGACCGTCATCTGGTTCGTGTTCGGTACCGCAATCAGCACGTATCTGGTCGCGTTCGCTTACAAGAACACCAAATTCATTTTGAAGCACAAAGTAAGTACTCGCTTCTATTTGTGCCTCCACCTTCGCTCGCGGCCCGCCAGGCGCGTACGTATGCATATACTTACTACGAGGAGATAAGAGTCTAATCTATGATGGAAACATTTCAGATAGCGATTAAAAGAGAGGAGGCCGTCGCCCGAGAAGTCAACAGAAAATTGGCGGACGATAAAAAAATGAGTAAAAAAGAAAAGGACGAAAGGTACTACTCGTAATTCGCATTTGACGAGGACGCGACGCGTCGCTTTTCATTCGTCGTTCGCTATATGTTCACCTATTCTTACACTTTCAGAGCGTTGTGGAAGAAGAACGAGGTCGCCGATTACGAAGCCACGACATTTTCCATTTTTTACAACAACGCCTTATTCCTAACCATCATGATGTTCTTCAGTTTCTATTTGCTGAGAAGTTTCACTCCTACGGCGTATCCTTTTTTTCATCTCGATTTTTACGTTAACGCTTACGCTCGCTAATAATATTATAATAGGTAGGTACATGAAGTAAACTCGTACGTACAGTACGTTTAGCTTTTAGAGTCGCGCTACGTCCACGTCCGACGGCTACGAACGTTGGCTACTGCGCACCTCGCACCGCTCACCGTTTTCCGTTCATCACTGGTACACGTCGAGTTGTGTCTTAGTAGCCCGAGATAGTTCAGCAGCCGTCCGTAGCGTGTACTAACCTCGCGCGGTAAGTATAGGATCGCTTCGCTTTTGTTCGCGTAATTATTTGTTTACGAGTCTCGCGTAGGCCTGCGACGCCTACGCCTACGGAACTCGACTGTAATCGAAAGTGCATTTACGTTTTTCCTTGACCAGAGCGCGTCTCAGTAATTACATTTTCTCGATCGGAAGCGGTTGCGGCCTGGTCGCGCTACTTTCCACGGGTACTCAATAGAGAAGCCCGTTTGGCTAATTTGTACGCGTAATGATTATCGATTGTACAGGAAAGAAGGAATATTTTTCGGACGCGAGTGCGAACGTCGCCGTCAACGGACGCATCTCGCGTTGTACATAATTATCGTTCGTACCTGCGTAGAAATTAGAATACAGATACGCCGATAAACCATTTTCTAGTACGCGCGTACGTAATTGTAACTAGGTAATTCGTAATTTTTGTACGTGTTTTTTCTTCAATAAATTCGCCTATTCGGTACCTACGTTACGTTACCTATACTTTATTCATTTTGCGAGTACGCTAGTCGACGAATAGAAATTTATTCGAAACGATCGCACGCCACAACCGACAGGCCGGTCAGCGAGAATGTGCGAGAAAAGTCGTTCTTTATTCACGTCTTCTCGTACGTTCGTTCAACATTTTACATTGCGGAATGCGAGTGTAAACGCAACCTTTTTCCAAGAAGATCTCGACTCGCCGGAAGAACGTTGCCGTTGGTCAGGTAGATAATTATGTTCGAATGATAATATACGAGACGGCCAAACCGTACGTTTAAATAGTACTACGAGTATATAAACGAGAATTCTTCCAATCAGTCAGTCAGTGGGTGGGTCTCGGTAAAATTAAAATGAAGATGGAATAGATATTATGATTTTGTCGTGCCGCGCTTATCAGGGGTACGTACTATCGAGAAGGCCGCGTCGCCACGCCGCCGGCTTGCCGGTTTCTCCGATGCGATGTTAAATTAAATTACGAGCACGACGAAAGGCGGAGAAGAACGGAAGAGAAAAGGTCGCAGTCGAATTTGCAAAAAATGCAAAAAATAAAAATGTTACGTTGTCAGTTACCTAGATACCTATGTACCTAGTGTACCTACCTATCTGGTTAAGGAAAACGAAAACAAAAACTTGTAATTTGAGCCGTTTCGGTTTCGTTTTCCTTTTTTTGCAGGGTGTCGTGTGTAACGTTGAATTCGTTTATACGAGACGAGGGAACGAGCGGAACGATGTTTCGTGTACATTCGTCGCAATTCGTAGCTAATCGCCGGTGAAAGTTTTTCAATTTTCACGGACGGTCGACAATTGGACATGTACCTACTCGTACCTTGTACTGTGTTGTAGCAGAATTATACGTACCATAGACTTATGTAGCTAGCTACCTACCTACCACTACGGCGGCGGTGGTGGCGGTGGCAGCGTCGTTGCGTGTGCTTTCCGCTTTACAGAAATCAATACGACTTGGAACACCACTTTTGCATACGCACGAGCACGAGCACGAGTAACGCAGGCGGACGGGTGGACGGGCGAACCAAGAGGCGTAACTTAGGTTAGACTAGACGTAGGTAGTAGGTACTAGGCACCCTGTATTCGTAAGACGTTACGTAAAACTAGGTACGCGTCGCTCGTGTCGATTATTTACGTACGTATGTACATATTTTCTTCTAACGGACTGCGGTGTCGTTGTTGATTTTCGATTTTCATTCGGATTTCGTAGCTACGATATACTCGTAGATATAACTACGCGTAGCTACGCAAAGTGCGTGTACAGTACATACGGGGTAGCCTATTCGGTGAGGCGTTGCGGTGCACTGGCATGGCCACGGAGTAACGAGTGTGTGGTCTGAGCGGTGATTAAGCTTCGTACCGCGTCTTCGGTAAGTACCAGACCCAGAACCCTACGTAGGTGTACATATAATGTACTTGTAAATGTAGCCACTCGGCTATAACAGGTAGTAGTAGGTAGCGTGTTTGTAATGTATGTACTATGCGCTTTCAAGAATTTCAAAAGTCGCCTGTAAATTCGAGTTTTGCAGGATGCTTGGTTCTTGTATGGCGGCGTTGTCGGTGGCGTCTACGACTGCGGCGGCGGTGGCGGTGGCGGTGGCGGTGGCGGTGGCGGCGGCGATGAAGATGATGACAAACAAACAGACACGCACCGATCGCCGTAGATAAGACGTAATCATCACCGGGGCGGGGCGGAGCGGCTGATGCAGCTGACGTCGCGTCGCGTCCGACTCGAGTGACGAATTGAAAAAATGGCCAACGAATTAAAAATGGCGTCCATACTGGCGAGTGTAAACCAAACCGATCTCGTGATTATCGATAAGCAATTGTCGTCTGTCGCCGCTTCGGACGACGGTGGCGTTGGCGACGGCGGTAGCAGCGCAGCAGGCGTCGACAATGGCACGTCTC
This sequence comes from Balanococcus diminutus, assembly GCA_959613365.1. NCBI lineage: Eukaryota > Metazoa > Arthropoda > Insecta > Hemiptera > Pseudococcidae > Balanococcus > Balanococcus diminutus. The sequence goes on along the minus strand of OY390716.1, from coordinate 63,010,375 downwards.
CGTCGCCGGCCATTTGGCTTTCGTATAACGCCAGCTCGACCAATACGATCGAGAATACAAACGCGAGCAGACACTTGGCCGATCACGCCGACACCTCAGGTAAATACCTACATATACCTACATAAAATCTGGCGTGTAGCTGTTGGCGGTTACGCCGACGTCGCGTCGGTGCGGTGTACCTACCTACACTCTGTGGTACGTAATGTAATGTAATGTAATGTAATGTAGCGCTCGACTCGTATTATATGGCTGCCGTTTGGGCATTGTCCTTGTTTTACAGGCGCCGTCGGAATAGAAGCTATAATCATCATGGCGGTTGTTAGTTTGATACCGGTTAGCGTAATCGCTTGCATGGTATTTGTGATTTCGTTCAAGTAAGCACCAAATTGCTCGTACTTATTACGTACTCGACTATATAGCGCGCGAGTAGATAAGACTAACGATGAGTATAGATATATACTGTATCCAGTAAGAACTTGTACCTAGATACCTATCTACACAAACCTCAATGACTAATAGATCGGTATTTTTTACTTTACTGTTGGCAGTAGTACGAGTAGGTATCACTATTATTTTTACTCGTACCACTCGCAAAAAATTCGACGAGTAAGCTCGCATAACGCCTAACGCGAACAAAATACTTACACCAGACTCGACCGTAAGGCAAACAAACGAAAAACGAAACGCCAAACCGCGCGCGCCGCGCCGATCCATTTATTAGTCATTTCGTATTTACGGCAAACGAGTTAGGCAACTTAATCGACACAACAAACATATGGCGGCGGTTAGGAGCGTGACGCGGCGCGGCGGGCCTTGTTTCGTGTTTCGTTGGCTTTCTAGTGTACCGATTCAAGTATTTACGGCGAAAACGTTAGGCAACTATTTGTACCGCAATTGTAAGTAAACCCTCCCTCCCGGTCCTATTTTACAAGTTAAAAAGTAATGTGGCGGTATTATACTACGAGTATAGGCCCGTACGTTTTTTACTTTCAGTTGTTTGAAGAAAAGAAATTCGTTGTGGTCGACGAGCGCGTCGCCAAATACGCTCGAAAATAACTGCGCCAGAATGCGAATGACTGATGGCGGCGGCGGCGGCGGCCAAGGCAGACGAAAATCCGCCGCTATACGTTCGATGATGGAAAATGAAAACGATTCGCATCGGTTCAACGGCGAAAATGGCCGCAACGACGATCGAGTAAGAAAAGCTGCGATAACTTGGCTTTGTAATTTTTATCGGTACCTACCACGTACATACGAGTATTATAGGTAGGTAGGTAGTTGTGTTGGTTGGCTACGAGCCTTTACCAATAGGCCTATTGCATCTAACGTATGTACTCGTATTTTCCAAATCACGATACGCATACGAATTACGACGTGGGCGAATTATCTATAGGTACTCGTAGACGTTGGTAGCTGGTATTGGTACGATGGCACGAAGCGACGCTAATTCTTTTCGTTTTCGTGTGTTGGTGTTTCGACTTTGACGACAGATTGCCATCGCCACGATAGATACGTGTACGTATACGACGCCGACGTCCACGTGCACGCATACGCCTACGCCTTTGTCATTGATATATCCGGCGGACGCCTTTTCCGCTTATCTGGACGCGTCGAAAAGCAGTCTGACGACGACGACGACGCCCATCAGCAACAACAGCGTCATAACCATGACCATGCGAAATAACCATCTAATCGTCGAAACCGAAGAACGCATTCCGGTGAGTGCTGCTGCTGCTGCTGCTGCTGCTACCGCTGCCGTTTCTGCGCGCCTAACCTTCGCAAAAATACTACATACATACATATATTGTACATACGTTAACGTCGCGTCGTATTGGTAATTTTATTCGTTGGCGTAGCGCAGCGATAGAGGCATATACACTGTAGTGGTATATATTTCACCTACTTGGTTCCTTGGCGCGTAGTTTCTATGTATGTTTGTTTGTTTACGCAGTGCTGCTCGTTGTTGGACGGACAAAATTTTTACGCCTGCGCGTACCGCGACGGAGGCGAAAATGACGGCGGCCACCAAACTGCCGATGCGACTAAAAAGTACTTACTGGACGGCTACCACCAACGCGATCGCGATCGTAATCGCAACGACGACGACGACGACGACGACGACGAGGGCTTATTCGACGAAACGGACAGCTTTTGCCAGAATCGATGTTGTCAACACGCAACGTACGTCGGCGACAACGGATGCGCGTTATGCGACATCGACGACGAAGACGACGACGAAGACGGCAACGGCGGCGGCGGCGGCGGCGCTGCCGACAATTGCGATCGAAAGCGCGAATTTATCGGCGGTCCGAGCGTAATGGCGTTTTACGGTGCGCCCGCCATCGCTACAACCGCTTTGGCAACCAGCTGCGCCGCCGCCGCCGCCGCCGCCCACGCCGAAGAGGAAGATCATCACGTGCAAATTTTCCACAAAAATCTTCCGGTCGCTGCGACGGGCTTTTCGACGCAAACGATACCGTCGCCGCTGCCGCCTAGGCAGCAACAGCAACAGCAACAGCAACAGCAACATTCGCGTCCGGCCAACGATCACTCGGATGCCTCGTGCAGTTACAAATACGGCGAAGGCGACGGCGGCCACCCCGTGCAAACGGAATCGCCTACGTCTTCAAATTTTTCACGCGGCGGCGGCGTCGACGTCGTCGAAGCGGATCTCGCTAACGTGGCTGACGTGGACGCAGCCCGAGTCGACGCTGGTTGCTCGCAATCGCGTTCGCGGCCGCGGCGTGATTATTCGTCCGATCGAAGCGAACGCAACTCGTACGTCGAGTCTCCTCGCAATCGCGACAAACGTTTCGTCGAGTCGTCGCCGTCGCCGTCGCTCTGCGTAGCGAGCAAACGTAACGGTATCGCCATGGTAGAAGACGACGACGACGACGACGACGACGACGACGGTGATAAGCCAACTATTGATCGAGCTGGACAGCTCGATTGTGAGAACGGTTGCGATTGGACGCCGCCGAAACGGGGACTGGGCTCCGACCCGGACACCAAATCGCAGTTACCGACACCCGCGTCTTCCTCGCCCGCGCTAACGAGCACCCACTCGCCAGACTCGCCAGATACGTCTTCCGTCCATCCTAGTCACACGTAGTAGTCGTCACGTCACGTCGAGTGACAGAGATTCGGATTGCAATCACGGTCTCGTCGTCGTCGTCGTCGTTATTCCTACGCCGCACTCCTTTCCGTCCCGTCCCCGTCCCATCCCGTACTTTGTCGTTCTCTACTGCTTTATACACCTATGTATACTTACTCGTATAGTGCGCAGGTTACGTTACGTTACGTTACGTTAGATATTATTACGTACAATCGCGTCTTTTTGCGTACGAACGAACGTAGGTACTCGAGTGTCGTGTGTCAATGTCAATAAAATAGACGAGGTACTAGTACGAGTACGAGTACGTTTTTAGATGCGCTAACGCAATGCAGGTGACGCGACGTACCATATATCGCAACGGCGCCGCGCTGCTCTGCGCTTAATCTCACGAGAGAGTCGACGAATGTCCGGTGCTTTTTTCAATACATAGTATGTATGCACTATGTACCTACTCGGCGCGTTTACCTAATTAGTAATTATCTACACATACGTGTCAAATCGTTCCTCGGAGACCAATAGTACTCGTAACTTTTGAAAACGTTGATTCTCGAAACAAAGTACTCCTTACAACGGGTCGCGTCGCGTCGCGTCGCGTCCTCTCTTCGTATAGTGTTATATGAACGCGGGTTACACTCGAGTCGATAAGAACATAGGCCTACCACCTATTTACTACCTAGACCTACCTACAATGTATGTATTCGTAATTTCGTATGGTACCCATATACCAATGTACAAGTACCTACTATGTACGATACGAATACAAGGTAAGAAAAACAGTGCGGGTACCTCTGCCTATACGTATACATATACGTGTAATACAAAAGCATACCCTACACCCCACACTCCACACGTCACTAGACATACGCGTCACGTCGCGTCGCGTAAGTACACGCATCCATTACATACTTATATGTACATACGTGTAAGCCTACACCTACATAGTATATTAGCTATCTACGTACTTACGTGTATTCATTTTTTCTATGTACCTACGTATGTAAAATTGTATTTATTTGTTTTTGTTTGTACGTACGCACTATACGACATACGATACCTACGTAGGTACCTATAATAATTGGCTAATACCCGCCTATAAGGACTACGACTATCTACATGTAAACGTATAAATTAAGTAAACAAGTAAATAATTGTATTCTCATCCTACCTACTTTGCTCACTCGTATATGTACCGTATTTTTCTCCATTCGAATCATCTACAAGCATCTGTAGGTATACCTAACTACAAATACCTACTATATGTAGAGCGCACTACGCCGCGCCGCGCCACGTAACGTGAAACAAACGCCCGACATACCAACGTACAACGTACAACGTACATAGATAGATATACAATATGCGTGATAGGTAGGTATATGTAATATGTACATTGAATGTAGATGTACGTAATAAACTCGACGAGGACCCTTTAATAATTATCGTTGTTGCGCGAGGTTACTGTTTAGTAGGTATATCGTTGGTCATTCCAAGTACTTGCTAGTTTTACAGGTGCCTACAATGCACAATAATTATGTATGTAGATGTGTGCGAAGTTATAGTTGAAAATAAAGTTTTATTCTTCGTCATTTTAAACGTTTTAATAATTAATAAATTCACATTTTCACAATATTTTTAATTTATAACGTGCATCTTCCTAAACTACAATTTTCATCTTTATTTATCAGCTATTTGGCTTTCTAATCCTGATTTCTAAGTTAGCGTTCGCGAACGATTCGCGATAAGACGCACAATGTACACCGACACCGAAGCCATGCGCACGCGCTCACGCACGTGCACTACACTCGGTGTGGGATCAACAAACGAATGCGGGAACGGGACCCGTCCTAACGAACAATCAAACAAACAGACGAATATACTAAATTTAATACGTAGTAAAAGTGAGAATAAGAAATGAATTGACAAACGATCGCGACCGCGCGCGAAACCGGTGCGGTGCGGTGATGACCAGCCGATGCGATGTCGATAGCCGTAAGATCGCGATCGACCATCGACCGAGGACGGAGGACCGACCATCGACGAATAAAACCAGGACATTAAAAAGATGTACCGATCGAGTGACTGGCGCGTGCCAACGAAAGCTAATGATTACCTACCCATTCGTAGTCGTTAAAACATAACAAATACTTAACAATTACGTTATAAATTTGTCAAGATCGCAATAAAACAAAGGTAAAAGCGAAAAAATAAAAAAATGTGTCGGCTGAATAGACGGATAGATGGGTAGGTAGGTACTGTGAACCGGTAATCGGTAATGGTAGCATATGGCTATTGGGTAGCCCAATAATGCGCACATGCGCCTGAGGGTACATATTGTACTTGTACGTATGCTCAGCTGCATTAGCCGGTGCGGTGCGGTGCCGGTGCGTCTTCTAGATAAATGTTACGAAAAACATTTTTTTAAATAAATTTTTTAAAATTCTTTTTCTTTTAAAGAGTGTATTTGAGTAAGTTGAAGGAAGGGAGGGAGAGAGGTGGTGCGGCTGTGGCGCCTCAGTAATCCACCGGTGGACCCACTACTCATCAGTCAATGTTAGAGCCAAAATACAAAGTCCGAAACTACTCGTACTCGTTCTCGTTCGTACGGGCACGGGCGTATGCTAAAAGTTTACCTAGCACTCAGTGGCCAGTATACTCGTACGTCTGTCGTCTACGTACCTACATGCGAAGAATGAGGAAAGAGGATAGGTACTCGCGATATCGATATGAAGATGAGCTGTCGGCATCGCATCGCATCGCACCGCACTAGTAGAAGAAACTTTGCTCTAGGTATTGTCACACGTGAAACTGATGCGAAGCCGCGTTTCCTAAGCATGAGAATTTCGCTAGGATGAGACGAGACGAGACGAGGCGAGACTGTGAGTCAACTCGGCTCTTGGATGCACCTCGTCATCGCCACGCCGAGTCGCAAGCGATCACATGTGACCAAACGCCAACGGATACAAAGTGGACTCGCAGTTGACACGACACGATGCGATGGGAAATGTCTAAATTATTCTCGTACATCTTAACCACCATCGTAGGTAGGTATATAGGTACACGACACGACGCGACGCGTCATCAGTATGTAGATATTTTTACGAGCGCAATCCGCGCTCGCTCGTACGTATGGTACACATTCGTTCGCGGCGAGACGTGTAGCATGGGAAGATGGGGTGGGGGGGGGGGGGGTGGCGGCGTCGAGTTGCGCATAGAAAATGGTTGACGTGTTTTATAGGTAGGTAGTGTGAGAAAACGCGCGAATCAAGTGGTACGCGCAAGAAAACTCGCTTCGTCTTCGTGACCACCGAGTCATTTTCATTAAAATAAAAAAAAATCTACATACCTACAGTATTTAGAGTAGAATGTGAACGTCGCGTATTTATATGTATATGTAGTACGCTCGCAGGCAGGCAGGCAGGCAGGCAGGTAGGTAGGTAGGTAGATGGTTATAAGTAGGTACGGTACTTACGTATGTACATAACTACATACCTCTAAATGCTAAACGTATTGTTCCCACGACGCGAGGCGGCGGCGTTGTTTCGCACAGTCCAGCTCGACCAGATTGTCATTCAATTGCAGACGTAGCTGTAGCCCGCGCGTCGCGTACCTATATTGTCGCATACTCGCACACATTGTACCAGCACTCTGCACTAGCAGTCGAGTACCTCGCTGTCGCTGTCGCTGTCGCTGGGTGATAGTACGTAACTAGGTACTAGGTACCTACCCACTACCCAGTAGATAACGTTCACAGGTAGGTAAAACTTGAAAGTCCCGGGCCCGTTGTAGTCTGAGTAACTTTGCAGAGGTGGCTGGCTAAATATATTTACCTACATGCGAGATGTTCTGGACGGTAGTGGAAGAAAATCTCAACCAAAAACAACAAAAAAGTCAGATTTTTTTCTTTTTTCTTTTTCTAAATTTCTATTACCTACGGATATCTCAATTTATTTGCAAGGTAACAAAATTCGTAAAAAAAAAAATAAATACAAGAGTGAAAACTTTTCTCTCGCAAATTGCAAATCGAACAAGTACGTCGATTTAGGTACTAGGCAGGTATATTTTTCTTTTTTGAAAATGGAAGGGGAGAAACGTGCTTCGGGTCTAACTCATGCCATTTCAATTTCAGTCCTCGAACCTTGGAGAAACTGTATTGTTTGAACACGTTCGGTAACATGTCCACCAACTGTCTCCAACATGGCATAGATATGTGTAAGTACCTAAGATATTCGTCTGTGCAAGAATTACGACGCGTTTTTTAAAAAACGGCAATTACCTATAGGTACCTACTCGGCTACGATGCGATGACGTGACGGGTACATAAAAAAATGAAATGTTTTCCGCGCCAAAATGTAAAAATAAAATGGGCTCTACTGTTCAGAAAAGTTTCTCAAAGTTGTATATTCGATCTAATTTTTGAGGTCGTAAAACTCCGAACATCCTCTCGTAAACCTATATAGGTAAATAACCTGTCACTTACGAGTACGAGTACTGTAGTTGTAGGTGGCTAGGTGTATGGCAATGTCAATGGCATCGGCATCGTATCCGTGGATTCGTATCGCGCCGCGGTGTTGTGCTAGCATTAGCAATGACGTGTCATTCACGTTCGCGCTTATAAACCGAGTACTGCAACTGTAGCTGTAGCTGTAGCTGTAGCTGTAGCTGTAGGTATTAAGTATATCTACATACTTACATATGTAGGTACGAGTATGTATAAAAAGTTGAAAATGAATTAGTAGAGAAGAATAAAAAGACAGAGAAGGAGGATGAGGAAGAGGAAGAGACAAAGATCAAGACAAAGGTACAAAGCAATGACAGCGTCATCGACAAAGAAACCAGTATATCTAGGCATGGCATAGCTATTTCGGAAACTAGTCGTCGTAATCGTTGTCGTTGTCGTTGGCGTTGTCGGGTGTGAGAGTAAAGTGTAGAGAGTACTTTAATCTGCATCGTATTCGTATTTACGACCAATTAATACCCAAAACTATCTAATGAGTAATCGGTCGCGGTCGGTACCAGTTAGTTAGGTTGTTTAGGTTTAGTTATCTATAACACAGGACAGGACAGGGCATGGCAGGGCAGGGTATAGTAGATACTTGTATCGGCTCGCACCCCACCGCAGCCCGCCCTCCGCCTTGTCTAGATGCGCTACAACTCTGTGGCTATATAGATACCTACGTACAAAATATACATACTCTAGACGTGTACATACGTAGACGTACGTACGTATGGTACGCACTACGCAGGCCGCAGCCGCCGCCGCAGGGCTAGGACAGGAGCACAGCTACTTATACTCGGCTTTTTATTTTTCCTTACCTATTTTTTGTTTTTCTTTTTTTTGAATTAACCGCTGACCGGACCTTTGTGCGGTAAACTATTCGACTGTCAAACCACTGCGACGCGACGCGACGCGACGCGACGCAACGCAGTGATAGGTACATACGATACGTAACGTATGTAGCTATACAGCATAGGCCTACATTTTCAAATTACCAGTCTGGTATACGCGTATGCGAATTAGGTATATACATAAATATACCTATATACCTATATTACCTACTCGTTAGTCGTATGCGCATGCATATCGCGTAAGAAGCTCCGCTAACGACTTTAGGCAAAGCAAACGCGTTTATGGGAACTAATACCGCGTAGGTATGTGTTATTTGACGTTGACGCTGACGCGACGCGCACCGAGAGTCGCAAAATTGACCGTGAGAGAATATTACTCGCCGCAGATGTAGGAATCATCGAGATGAGTGTAGACGAGAGGAGGCGACGTTACGCGACGTGACGCGACCAGACGCGGTCAAACGCTTTTATGCGTGAAATTCTCGTTTGTAATCCGTTGATGAATTTCTCAATGATTTAAATTTAAATCTTATCGTCGAGCCATTGTCGCTACGCGCTTGCACATTGCACACGCAAGTGGACGCAAGTCGTGTCGTGACCTTCAAGTTTCCAACTTTTGCCGTAGAGAAGTACTCGTCGTGCAACTAAAGTTACCTATAAAATAGGTAGTGTTGATACACATAGGTATTATATTTGTATAAACGCGTAAAAACTCTCGCACCAAAGTTTTGCGTGCAAATTCTAAAGGAGAAAACTTGCGGTGCGGTATCATTGTACAACGTACGAGTGGGTGGGTATGTGAACCACAAATTACCAACCCGCCAAAGTTGTCGCGTGCCAGTTAACAGCTCAGAGTCAGAGCTCACACCTTTCGCCTTTCGGTTCGGCTACGGCCAAGGCGGCTTGCGGCTTCGGCTAGGTACGGTAATTCAAATTACTCGCAAATATACGCAAGTATATGTATACCTAATACCTATGCCTACATATAAGTACTCGCTACTCGGGTACATATACCTTATTCTCAACTCATGTCACGTATGCGTACGCTAGTAATCTGTTTTCGTACAAGACTATATAGTGTAGTATTAGGCATACCTAGATACCGAAGCGAAAGCGGAAGCAGCAGCAGCAGCGCGTGTACATTACTGATTACCGATTAGGTACACATTTTTGGATAATCGACAGTCCGAAATCGCAACGAAAACGAAAACGAAAACGAAAACGAAAACGAAAACGAAAAAAGGAAAAAGGAAAAAGGAAAAAGGAAAAAGGAAAAAGGAAAATACAGTATCTACTTACAAAAAATGGACAGACTGGCTATGGCATTGGCAGAGGTGGGCTAACGTAAGACGTACACGTTCAGTTAGTATGGCCAAAGGAGCAATCCCATGGATTTAATGAAGCCGAGTGGAGGAGTGAAGGAAGAAAGAAGAAAAGACTAAAAGACGAAAAGACGAAAAGAATTGATGAGAGAGGAGGCGGCGCGGAGCGGCGCGCGGGCATGTGCGGGAAACCGGAAAGAGAAATAAATAAGTAAGTACAATACGAGTAGGTACGTAAGAAAAAAATTAAAAAGAGCGAGCGAGCGTTAGCGTATTTTAATAGGTATTTTTATGGTAAGGTACGTATCAATTTATTGCGGTTGTCGTTGTCGTTGTCGTTGTCGATTCGGTCGCCGTAATTTACTTAGTCTTTTAATCTACTCGTTCTCGTAAGTCGTAACTGGCGCTGGCGCGCTTTATGCGACAATGGTGCACACTCACACGAGCACTCATACATAAACACCAACACCAACACGGGCACGAGCACGAGCACCGGAACACGTGAAAGGTGTATGTTTGTGTTTGTATAATTATTATTTTGTACGAAGTACCCAAGTAAGTAGGTAGGTAGGTAGACCTCTACCTGTAGGTAATCCACAGTTCAATTGCAATTCGTGCATCATTGAAAGTAAAATTTCATACGTAAAAAAAAAGGTAGGTAAATAAATAAATAAATAAATAAATAAAATTGTATTTGCGTGCGTGTACGTACGCGTATGTATGTATAATGTACCTAAAGCGTATCGGTAATTAGGTGGCATGGGTAATGGTGTATACGAGTATATCAGCTGGCGTGATAAATGGCGTATAATTAGAGATCTGCGCAACCGCTGATTTTTTACTAAAATTTATAACGCCGCCGTCGCGTCGATAATTTTTATCGGCGGCTGAGCCGGCTGACTGACGCGGTGAATCTGCCAAAAAGGGTTGATTATGATTTTCAAAGCCACTGCACTGCACTGCACTGCATTGTGGTGGGGTCGGGGTGGTCGGAGTTCAAATAGTCCAAAAGTCAAATTTCAAAAAATTTTCACATTTCCGATTTCTAATGGTAAAATATGATTTTAAAGTTTAGCTGCAATCCTTCGGATCTGCCAACTTGGCCACCGCGACGCGCCGAGGGCTGGTGACTGGTGAGTAGCGAGTAACCCACAAGGGTGATGTCGGGAAATCTTTTCGATTTTTTCCCACCATTAACGACTAACGTACCACGCGACTACTACCTGTATCGATAATCGATGTCAGTGTACAGTGCAAGTAGACTGTAGTTGGGTTGTACTTGATACTCTTAATTGAATTAGGTATAAATTTGTACCTACACCTAGATAGTAGAGATACGTATACGTATACGTATATAGGTATACGCCGTTAACTACCTCTGGTGATGCCCATTCATCTCATAAGCACGCAACTTCATGTTTGGTTTGGTTGGAGTAGTAGGTATCAATACGAATACGATTTATCTGCTAAAAAAGAATCGGTACTGACTGAGATGCTCGCGGTAGATTTTTATACCTACAGGCCTAGGTAATTACCGCAGTTGGACCTAGCGTTAGACTCGAGAACGTCGACGATGACGATGACGATAATAACATGTACCTCTTTATAGTTTACCCTACGATACCTAAGTATTACCTATATAATCGCCCCTAAATCACTACAGATACAAGTAAACTGTTGGAGTGTTGATAATATACGACCGTTGATGAAACAGCTTACACATACTAAGACGAAATAATATGGTACACCGCACCGCACCGCACCGCACCGCACCGCACCGCACCGCACCGGGGAACAAAGAGAATAATAATTGAAATGAGACAGAGTATAGAAGATGGCCAGAAAGTAATAGACGACTGATCGCGTGGCCTCGCGTACACTATTCGTATTCGCACCTATACTATCTCGAGTATCTATGTATACCTAGGGCTAGGGGCTGCCGCTGCGCTGCGCTGCGCTGCGGAGGGAAAATATGCGTACGTAGGTCCCGAGCAAAGTAGGTACCTATTCATTTTATTCAGGTACCAATAATTACTTTACTTTGGAGAATGACTGTCGCGTCGCGTCGTACCTTGAAGTGTCCCGAAGTTGCCCGTAAATTATTATTCTTACTTTGTCTTCGAATTAATTACCTAGTAAAATATTCAATTTTTTGTACTCGAATAATTAGGTTTTTTTCTTAGGGTGATACGCGCGTGTTGGCGAAGAAAAAATTGGTTTAAAAAATTTGTCGAAAATTACTAGGTGGGTAGGTCTAGATACGTACTTTTATTTTACCTCGTTTATTTAATGAAACAGGTTGCATTTATGGAGTGTCCTAGACCTGCCATCGTATACTACTCGAAGCTAATTTTTCCTGCTCTGTAGTATAGGCACTTAGACAGGTTGTTGCGTCTAACGTAAGCGCAGCGTAATAGGTAAAGGTATCGTATCGAATTTGAGCCCTACAACTCTAGACCCGGTCTAAGGTCTAAGCACTATGCAGGCAGAGGAGCAGAGGAGCAGAGGAGCAGAGGAGCCGAGGAGCCGAGGAGCGGAAGCGACATCGAACTCGGAACACATACACATACACATAGTAAGTACGATCCTCAACGTCTACGCAGCCTATCGAAGAGACTCGTCGTCGTCGTAGCGTAGTTATGTAACCAAGCTGCCGTCTTTCAAACGCTCCGAACTCCCAAAGCTCTGAAATTCGTCGTAGAATCCACGATACGAGTGGAAATCTATAAGCCAAGCCACCGGCCACCGGCCGCCGGCCACCCGTTGATGAAAATCGAGAACAGATAAAATATTACCTAAAAAGTCGATAGCTACGCTAATGCTATAATACGCGATTGGGCAAGCTGCGGAGTGCGAAGGCGATGATTCATACCTAATATACCTACAAGTACAAAATAATGCAAATGTGCACTCGCCTACTACCGTGCTACGTATACACTCGGCTATACCTGCCTACGAATATTTTGTAGGGGTACTATATGCGAACAGATATTCGTATAAGTAAATAATTATGTAGATCTGTACAAACGATCACATACGTGTACTCGTAGGTATGCGTATCTACCGGTATGGTAGGTAGGTATGTGGTACCTTGCGCTGGTACGCTTTAGCTTCGGATCATTGACATTTTGGAGAAATGCGTTCGCTGACAACGACAACGACGACGACGACGGAAGCAGTGGCAGCGGCAAAGTCGTATATGGATAATAATACGTACGGGTATTCGGCACGATGCGATATAGTTAGTACCTAATTACGTACAGCAAATACAGTTTAATTAGTGTGCGACAGGAAGACGATTTAAAATCTGGTACCCGAGTGGCGTGGCGCGGCGGGGGCGGGGGCGGGGCGCGCACCTATGCTACAGGTAGAGTGAGAGAGAGAGTGAGCGAGAGAGGGAGGTAGCAGGTAGATGCTGGAAGTTGAAGTTGCAACGATGGCGCGATATACGGCAACGCGACAACGACAACGACAACGACAACGACAAGTAGTAAGTAAATGTAGAAAGGAAGCAACTTTCCATCTTTCGCATTACGAATACAAATACAAAAATACAAATATGCGAGTAAGTACACGTACGTATACGCCGTACGGTCGCGGTGTACCGTGTACGAGTAGATATATTATTATTACGCTTTAGTCGCGTCGCGTATGCAGCGTCGCTCGCTCCGCGCTAATTACCAAGTATTTCGTCTCGTTGTTGTCACCTTCCTCTTTAATCTTTCTTCTTTATTCTTGCCAGTCACTAATTTGAATTTTTATTATAAATAATATAGGTAATATAATCGAGACGAGGAGGACAACCGCGACAATAATGCATTACGACGCAAAAACAATAAAATCTGTACGATACGAGTAAGCACCTACCCACCTACCCACCTACCTACCTACCTACCTACCTACCTACCTAACTAACTAACTAACTAACTAACTAACTAACTAACTAACCTATCTAACCGCACTCTACCGCATCGCGTTTTCGTTGTTAATTAGGTTGGTTGGTTGGTCGGTTGATTAATTGCTTGGATCATTGGTAACTTGTACCTATGGAAACAAATGATAATAATTTGTTCAAAATGTCGACCAGGTCGTTCAACAATTACGTAGGCATAATAAAAAATTAATACTATGTAATTATTTCGGGAGATGTAGCATGTACCCGCTTACATAATATATTTTTGACGCATTACTTTTTCATATGGTATATACTCCTAAGTATACCTATAAACTCGGGTCTCTTCGCCCTTATACGCGTAACTCGCATGTTGCCTCAAAACCAAAACAACTACTCATCACGTAAAGTTGCACGGGCACTGCGGTGATCTGGATGCGGAGAGACCAGAAAAATGGAATATAGCGTTACGAATGCGAATGCGAATGCGAATGCGATAATACGCCGACCGACCGGAAACTACGAGTAAAAGCCGCGACCCCCGAGTCAACAGACACTCGACGAAACCATCGCATCGTAATCGCCAATCGCAATTCGCAACCACCACACCACACCACACCACACTAGCCAGCACGTGAGATCGTCGCAGGGGTTATAATTACTTATGCGCAACAGCCGCAGCTTCAAGTCCAAAGTTCATACGCACCTTTGTGCTCCTTCCGATCCGAATCATCGCCAACACCACCGCGCTCGTTGGTAAGTCGAAGCGTCAATTCCAATGGTCCCGGCCATCTCCTTCGCTGCGCCCAACTTTCGAGATGAAGGGTTTCCATACCATAGGGAGGAGGTAGGGTACCGTACAGGTTAAACAGGGAATCAGCTGCGCTTCCTTCGATAGTAAAATTTAAATAATAAATAGGTAAATAAGTACCTTTTTTTTTTTGTTTTGTTTTTTTGTTTGTTTATTAAAAGTTTTTCATTTTTGTTGAACTTTAGGGAGGTATCTACGTAAGTAGGTAGCAAAATCTTGGATCATAAAAATTTTGCAAGAAAGAATTGTTTTAATTTTTTTTTTTAAAACGACGTTATTTTCTCGAAGAATTTTACACAAAAAAAAAAACGTTTCTAAAAAATATTTGAGAAATTATTTCTCAAAGGAAAATACTCGATGTTTCTAAGAATATGTGTAGTATTTTAGAGAACTCTGGCATTTATCAAAGAAGAGGATAACCATTTTCGGGATTTTTCTTTCAAAAATGATTTTTTTTCTATCGGCGATTTCTTTTTCATTTGTGCGATTGGTATTTTTTTACACGGGAAAAAATGTTTTTGAAGAGAAAGTTTTTCAACTTTTCGGCGAGATTGTTTTTCAAAAATATTGTTTTCTTGCCAATCCACGGATTCAGATTGGTTAGGTAGGTATACCTAGATGGGTACTTAATCGTACTTTTTCCGTTACAGTAGGCTAGTAAGTAGGTACGCAATAAGTGTATTATGCCTGCCATATACGAGTACATCAACGTGTGGAAACTCGTTGAAAAAACATGGCAATAACGCGTTCTCGCTTCCCGTTCCGCCATATCGCATCCGTACCGGCGCGGCGCGGCGCATTCACATTATTATCGTTCTACAATAGATGGTTGACGAGCCTGCCTAATTGTTTCGCCATATTTAAAAAAAAAAAAATTTAATTTGGAGCGAGTATTTCGTTTGACGACTGCTGCTGTATGTTGCTTTTGCTGTTATCGAACCGCCTTTCTGCGCCGCTCCGCGCGCCGCAGCGCGTAAATTTATCTCGGCGTTTCACAACGCGACGCGACGCGACGCGACGCAACGGTCGCGGTCGCTCTCCGCTCTCGCTATTGCGCTTATTTCATTTACATCCTCAATCTCCGTAATAAGTTATCCGCTTTTATTCGATCGCTTTATTTCTTTTCTTTGCCTGCCTATCTATCTTTCTCTCTCATTTTTAATCGATTTATTTACTTATTCTTTTGTATTCGATGCGACGCGACTCAACGAACGCGAACGCGAACGCGTGCTTTATGAAGAGTAGGTATGGTATATGTGTACTCGTATACATATACGAGTTGGAGTGGAGTATACGAGTACGAGTACAACCGGATTTTTACGAAAGTATAGGTAGGTAGGTATATTTATAACCGTTCGCCGCGATAATTATTCCTAATTAAAGCGATGCAATTGATGTATGTTACCTAAGCGTTTTTATTCGTTTATTTATTTTTCTTTTTCTGTTCGCTCGCTCGCTCGCTCGCTCGCTCGCTCGCTTACTTACTCATTTATCGTCTTCTTGTTCGTACGTGTTATTGTTGTTTTGTACGCTTATACTCGCAGTATATAGTACGTTACGTACAATTCAAGTAGGTAGGTATTTTTGTCGTTCGCGATTCGAATTGGATGCTAAAATGTTTGTTAGGATGGAAAGGGAGGGGGCTGTAATATGGGAATTTGTGTACTTGTAGCTAGTACGTCTATCAGCGTAAATTGAAAACGATTAAAGCGTGTATTTTTCAAAATGAATCATAAAAGAATTGGGGTGGGATGAATTTATGTTAACCAACATAACATATATGTATATGTACTTCCTATCTAATCGGCGATCAATTGTCCCTCAATCTGAAAAGCCACTAGGCACCAGAATGAAAAGATCAAGTCGAGCGTCGCTCCTAATTGAGGAATAGGTACACCGAATAAAAAAAAATGGCGAGACGATTGGCCCACCATTACGCTGCTGTCGGACTGAATTCGCACCCATCGGAAGCAGAGCCACGATGGAGATGTGGGAATTTGATACGAGTAGTTATCCCGTGATCTAGCGACGACGACGACGACGATCAAAAGTTTTCAAAAAGAATGATCATTGGTCACGCCTCACTATTCCCGACAGGTACCCATTTCATAAGGTACCCGAATGAGAGTAAAACTACGGGGAAGAAGGAAAGAGTTGGAAGTAGTAGAGCTAGAGATAGAGAAAGAGCGGAAAGAAGGCTATAGCAAACTGTTAGTTACAACAGCCTTACACAGATAGTCTGGTTATACGGCCGGCTGTGGCTATGGCTATTGGCTATATACCTACTACTATTTTTGATTTTAGTTTTACGAGTTGGACGTGTTGATACGATACGAATATTTAAGTTGTACCTAGCCACCTAGCCACCTAGTACCTACTACCTACCTTCGTGTATTCCGAACGAAATTAGAAAATCAAAAATGAGAAACCTACGAAGCAGGGGCAGGGGCAGGGGCAGGGGCAGGTACCTGTACCCGTACGTGTACGTATATTTACGAAATTATACGTACGCGTATTTTAATCACATACAGCGCAGCGACACGAATGTTTACTCGTTTAAAAAAAAATGAATAAAATAAACTCGATTAACGTTTCTCTCCGAGCTCATTCGATGCGATTCGATGAGACGAAACGAAACGAGCTCGTTCCTTTCCTACCACCTACTTATTAGTTTTCATTCAAAATTCAAGTTTTAATTTAAGTTTTGTCGAAAAACTATTTGACGAGAGAAAAAGAGCGAAAAAAAAAAAGCTCGCGAGCGAAAGAGAGAAAATAAGGAGGAGAAGAAGAATAAGAAGAATAAGAAGAATAAGAAGTATTAATGTTTAATTTGTCGGTGCGGTGGCCGATAAAGTACACAATTATACACAGCTAGGCGTGTAATTAGGTTGTAGGTAAATTGGTAGGTAGATACTAGCTATAGATAGGTACGAACGAATCTTCGACTGGGTTATTTTTGTTTAGTTTTCAATAACGTAAGCTTAGACGTTTGTGATTTAAGTACTTTACTCGTGCTCGTATTCAAAGACGACGACGACGACGACGACGACGACGCGACGTACGAATAGTCAACTCTAGTAGGTATACGAGTATAACGCCAGTGGCCGCCGTTTCGTTGTTAACCAGGTATGTACCTACCTACCTCTATCATCAAAGATTTTTGCTATCGGTTACCTACATACTAACTGATGTACAATAAATGTAAAGACGATAACTACATTATAATATATAAAATGTACATAGGCATAGGTATGATACGTAATTATAATAGGTTTACGTAGGTACGCTACAAGTAGGTGCAGACGGACTCGTAATAGTGTATTGGTACGCGTCCGCTCCTTCTCCCCTCGTTTTCGTTTATTATGTCTGTAGCCTGCTGGCTGCTACCCTGTACCTTACCTACCACCACAAAGTTGGTTTTGGTACATGGTCGAGTCGAAATTTGACCATTCTCAATTATTCGAATGCGTAGCAACATCGCAGATCACGTCATCGAACGAGCACGTACGTCGTGCAGCTCCAGCAATGACAGCAGTGAGCGATTGAAATTTGTTGGCAGGGTGAACTAGTCGAGAAATTTCAATTGCACGCTGCTGGAACGCGAACGCGAACGCGAACGCTGGCGCTGCTTTAACAACACAAACGCAAACGTGCTACGTGCAAAGTAACCCCATCTTACGGTATACTAGATTAGTAGATACACAATGTCAATGTCGTACACTCGTAGTACTTAGTAGGCACCTTATTTTGTACTTACAATCGAATCAACACGTGCGACTTGGATGTACGAGTAAATGTCATGTCGCACGCACACGCGTACTGCGCTTTCTTACGTATACCTATATATATGTGTAGGAGTAGGAGTACCTAAGACCGTGTAGGTAATAGGTATGCGTACTCGATATACATACATACATACATACATACATGTATATGTATGTACTTACTGAGGTATACGACTACTTTACGCGAAATCCGAATTTATGAAATTCACGCGCCTTCGTTTCCGTTGAAAATCACATTCATTCACAATCGGCAGTCAGTAACTTGGCACTCGATTGCACCGCACCGCACCGTAATAACAATCAAACCAGTTTTGTCAACTTTTTTTTTCTTTCTTTCTTTCTTTCTTTGTTTTTGGTACTTTGGTTTAGTGAAGGTTTTACCTTTTGTCGTCGTCGTCGTTTTATTTTTACCAATTTATTAGAATTTATGTACGTACGTATACGTACTTGGCTACAATACAAATTTATATAGGTAAGCTACTTAGGTTGATAGGTAGCTGTATGTACCTAATACGTGTAATACGCGATGTTCGATTACCAATTGAATTTTTTTTGAAATTTTTGGCGATCCCCTCCACCCAGATTGATGCCACTCTATGACCTTTGACCCCAAAATGAACCCCCTGACGGATTTCAATTTTGAAAGGAGCGAAGGCAGAATTGACCTCTTCCCTTTAGTAGCTCATTTAAGCGTCAAATTTTTTCTATAAATACGTATATGTATATAAATACCTATATTATGTATATTTTGCGATCCTCCCTATTGGTCGTACGTTCGGTCAGCTCGTATCATCTCATCGCATCGCATCGCATCGCATCGCCATCGCATCCAATCCGTCATGCATCGACTAAGCATTTTAGTCGGTCATTTGCCCACCTATAAGTAGATATTTATCATAGACGAAAAGATCGACCACTTGTAGATTACGCGCTGGCAGTGGCGTCGGAAGCATATGGATTCCGTAGGTGCTTGAGCATCCCACGGTTTTTGAGCTTCTTCTTCTGCATAAATTCCAGTGAAAAAAGACTCGAGCATCCGCAGTTAGAAAATCAGAGTGACGCCACTGCGCGCTAGGCATCGTCTCTTCCATTGCGAATAAAAACCGTAGGTAAGTAGTACCTATACTCTCCTACAACCTACCAAATTACCTACCTAGTATCTACATATTCATCTATATAATATACGTGGTATCATTTCTCTGAAAAGTGTTGGTTTAGTGTTGAGGGTTACGTAATATGAGAATCCAGTGGCCAACGCATTTATGGTACTGACGGCCACCGAGGCTGCTGACCAGTCAATCTTAATTAACTAATTAAGAACTAATGCAAGGAGGAGCGACGAAGATGAAGACGAAGGCGAAGGCGGCCATCAAGCGATGAAAGATAGAAGTACCGAGTGGCCGAGTGGTTGGTTGTGCAGTGTGCGTGCACAGAACGAGTCTCTGCACTCCGTCCGCTCCTTCCTTTCCTTCCTACGGAATCGTACACTGCGAGATGCGATATGCGACGTCAACAAGTAGCGAGTTACTCTGTGTTGTATTGTATTACCTATGTAGTAATCGGACAACCAATAGTCGTCGTTGTCAGACGGGTGGGATCGCCAATCGCGTAATCGACGAATGAATGGAAGCCAAGTGAAACGCAACGCGCGTCCGTCCTACTTGCAACAGTACGTACCGTACCTGTTTTCTGCTCCGCATTGAAACGGTAACGCAGTCGAAAACCGCTGCATAGTATACTTGCTGTTTCTGCCAAGTGGCTACACGCAGTTGTCCCATATGTCCGTACGTACGAGTACCTATTTTTAGCAACCCCCTCCATCCCTCCCCCCCCCCCCACCACCACCACCACCACCACCAAAAATCATTTATGGCGATCTTACGTAAAACTTTACTTCAATTTTCAAGAATCGCATGAACTGTGCCATTTTTCCAGAAAGGCGAAGTTTCTATGTAAAAACTGAAGTAAAGTGCGTTGCATCGCAGGTGTAGCGCGTATAGCTAGGCTGTTTACGCTGTTTTTTGAAATACGCGAGTAATGTGAAAAACTTTCTGCAGACCCTGCATACAAACGTCTGCACTATTATTAGGAAGTCGAAGTACCTACGAATCCTAGGTACTATGCCTACCTACTATCCACGATCACCCAGTGCAATTGCGTACAAACGCGTTACATAATCGCAACGAGTAGAGTTGCTCGTACCACCACCGTGCATTATGCCCATTGCGAAAGGAGGCGAACGAGGAGGGGGTCGTGGTGGTCGTCGTGTAGTCGCGTATTACTGATCGATGCGAGTGAAAATAATGAAAATTACAGCGTAGGTACCTACTCGTATACCTACTTACATAGCCCAATATGATGGATTGCAATGCGAATGTGATGCGATTCGATGCGATGCAATATTTATGTATATGGTACGGCGCGGCGCGGCGCGGCGTGGCGTGGCGCGATTGGTTGCGCCAATTCTTACGCCAACAATACTCGTACGTGTATCTGTACCGAGTCCGTAAACAATTACGAGTACCTACCTAATTACATATACCTATAAGTGAAGATTAATTATCTTTGCAACGGGCATACGCAACGCAACACAACGTGTGACACCGTGTACACTACACGTTACGTGTACCTACCCTACCTATACGTAACCCAAAGAGAGGCACACGCGTAAGCAACCAGTACTTACGTTTGTGCTCGCATCTACACAATACATAGGTATTATGTACGAGTATTATATGTATACTTACACCGGTGTTTTTGCAATAATTACGTACCTACCTATTTTCAATTTTGCTTCAACCACACTCTACGCATCGCGTCGGGCTTATAGTTTTACTAATATGCAATAGTAGTCACCCGACTTACACATTAGGTACAGTACATTTATGTAGTCCTATCCTATCCTATCTATATCATTTGTGTGGGAATCTAGGATCAAGAAGTGCTCGTATTTTATTGGCTGTTTGTACCATACATACTAGGGTGGATCGTCAAAAACTTTTTTTTTTTCAATTTTTCCGCGTAACCGGGGGGCGGGGCGGGGCGGGGAGGGGGGGGGGGGGGTAAAAGCCACCTTTGGTGATATTAATAACGCGTCACGTAGTTGTAGGTACAAATTTTTTCCCAAAGGATTCCATCGTGAAAATACGCAATATCGAGGGCTAAGAGCGCAGTGGTCGTAGGTATCTGTATCTGCTACGTATTTTTGTGGTCATGATTTTTCGTTTACTGACAAGTCTTCAAAAAACCTCCCCCGTCGATTTATATTGCAAAAAAATGGCAAAAATGGGCGGAAGAATCGTCAAATCAAAAAATAATATCAAACAATGTCGCACCTTTGAAATTGTTATCCGGTTTCCTCTTTTAGGAAGAGCGCAAAGTTTGCGTTTACGTTTGATTTTTGAATGGGAAATACGTACGTACGAACTTTGTGCTGTTATTAGCCATCGGCCATCGAGCCAACGTTATACTCTATAAAAACCAAAATAACAAAAATTCGAATTTTTCATCGAAAACATTGATTTATAAAATTTGAGCCCAATCGAATAATATTAGATTGTGCCGCGGGCCCCTTTTGAAGTCGATGACTAATACCGTAATATATGTACAAAGGTAGGTAAGAAAGTTGATACCTATACGTATATTGGAAATGACTACTCTAGACGCGACCGTCCGTACATCAGACGCAGTCTACTTGAGCATCTTGATGTTTAGCCACAGCGCGATAGCGACCGCAGTGGCAGTACCCTACAGACGACGGAGGCTGTAGGTATTAGTACAGTATCCCGTACCGCACCCAGCCCAGCAGCATTATAGTAATTATGTTCATATACACACAATTACACATAGTACTCGTATATAGCCCATAGTTGTGTTGGGATTTGATTTTGCAGAAGCCACGTCCAGGCCAGTCCAGCCACTTACTCAAATTACCTACGCACGTATACTAATTTCAGGCACTCCTCACTGGTATCACGTATCAGCATTGTAATTGTATATAAAATTTGTATCAGTTGGGCACCTTGGCACCTACGATGTTGAATCATTACATTATACGTAATATAATAGTATGATTACTATACAAGGGTGGGAAGGGAACCGTTTACAATCGAGCGCACAGATTTTTTGCGGAACGAGCGCAGCGAGTGAAGCAAACATTTTTACGAACCGAGCCGAAGGCGAGGTGAGCAAAGATAACGCGAGATTGTAAGTTCCCTCCACCCTTGTATAGTAAGATATTTTTCATTATACACTGCACTGAAAATTAGTCAAATTGCAACACTTTTTTTTCATTCTTCATTCAGAAAGAAAAACAAAACGAATCTTTTATTAATGAACAAAAATACGTATAATCTAATACCTCCTATCGTAATATCACAATCTATCTGTCTAGATTGAATTAAAATTGCATCAAACAAATTCAACGTGATAACATTCCGGTACCTAAATTTTTACATTTTATTTTGAAGTTAGTTTCCAAAATTTCGTTTAAATGTAATCACTACAAGAGCTCAAACTATAACAACTTCAAAAAGACGTGGGAAAATGCAAATCACAAAAGGCCGGGAGGGAAAAATGCAATTCGCAAATTTCCTTCCCGGCGGGAGGAAAAATCACAAAAAGCCGGGTGGGAAAAATGAAAATCGCAAATTTCCCTCACGGCGGGAGGGAA
Organism: Balanococcus diminutus; assembly: GCA_959613365.1. Classification (NCBI taxonomy): domain Eukaryota; kingdom Metazoa; phylum Arthropoda; class Insecta; order Hemiptera; family Pseudococcidae; genus Balanococcus; species Balanococcus diminutus. Next base: position 62,987,435 of record OY390716.1, on the reverse strand, counting down.
AATAACGTACCACTGAAAAAGTACTCTTCCCTCCCGATTGGTGCGTATAATAAGTTCAATTTTCAGTGCGTGTATAATGAAAAATACTATACATAGGTAGTAAGTAGAATGTGAGTGGCGGGGTAGGGCGGGGCGGCGCAACGCGCAGAAAATCATACTAGCGTAGCCGTAGTGCCGCGCCGATAGACCGGTTCGCGCGTAAGCTTGTAAATTTCCTCCTGCGCCAGCGCCAGCCTATACGTAGGTAGTAGGTAAGGTACGGTACCCATAGAAAGTAAACGCGTTACCGGGGAACGGGGTGGTACCCGAGTCGCGTCGCGTCGCGTTGTGTGAAACGTTTGAATTAGCGACAATCTTTCGGTTTTTGGTAGGTAGCGGTAGCGATTGTGATCGCGATTAAACGACAGTTTGGTTGTGTCATTCGCTCATTTGATCGGTGATCGCTAATGTAAGCTGATCGGTTCGCCTTCGCCGACTGCGACTAGGTATTCGTCGTGCGTGCACCTTAACGAGATCGCTTTTGCCAGTTCGCCACTTGAACCAGTCTGTTTGCGTTGCGCGTTTCGTGACACTCGAGTAACCTCCGTCTAATCTTCTAGAATTGCCTATCCGTTTCTACTCGTATTAGCGTCGTCTTCCGCATCCCTCTAGCACCTATGTACATTTCAATTCGCTATCCATCGCGCTTATCAATTATTTTTCTCCCTTTTTTCTGTTTATTTATACATTAATATCGCGTTTTGTTTCATTTCGCCTTTTTTTTTTCTCAAGTTTTTTCAATTTTTTTTTTTTTCACTACTTTTACTATGTCATTGTGTATTGTAATCGTATCGTAGTTCGGTTCAACATTAACAAATTACTGCTCGACGACAGTTCCTAGCCATAGCCCCGTAACCCGCGAACTATCTACGAGTATCTATCTACCGAAGTAGGTACCTATCCATCCACCGAGCGAGCTATTTTATTCGCTTTCGAATGCTCGTTTTCGTTTCATTTCATTCGGCGTGGCTCGGCTAGACTTTTTTTTGTACATGCACCGGGTAACAACCTGGCCGCGGAAAGAAAACTTACTGCGTAAATTGGAACTGAAACTCGCTTTGCGAATATGATGGCGCATTTCCGTATGCCACCGCCTCCTTCGATTGGTAAGTTGATAAACCATATTTTTTGTTACCGATACCTAAGTATTATTTTATTTGCGGATGGCGATTATTACCTATTTTTGTAAGTAGGTACCAACAACCTACCTATTTGTCGCCGTTGGTAATAAATCGCGGACGAGTGCGTTATTGTATGGTACACCGGTACACCTCGCGTCGCGTCGGTAGGTACGCGAGGGCGAGGTACCTCGATTCGAATTCAAAAAGAAAATTATAGTAAAACAAATCGCCTCGCTTAAAACGTTGAAAAGATTTACCGTCTATGCCGACAAACAAAAATTCTGAGGCGGACGAGTATTTTTTACGATATACCTACGTTCGAGGCTCTCTTCCTAGGAGTTGCCCTTTGAGCAGCCTAGTTCGGATACAAGTCGAAGCATCACACTCCTCGGGCAAAAACGATACCTACTGTATGTAAAAATTATTTGTTTTAGCGAAACAAAACTTTAAACGAAAACATTAAAAGTGCGAATAACGATTTTTTCGTTTTGCAACTTCCAAATGGATAAACAGTAAAAACACGATTTTGAATTAAATTTTTTTTTTTTTCATCTTTAATGATTACCTACTCATTTGTGACTCGATACCTATTAAAAAAAAACTATAAAAAAGCCACAAAACAGCGGGGATTGAGAGTAGAAAAGAGGAACGAAGGAACGGGAGCCTTGGAAGAGCTATGAAGAGCGAGTGTTGTGTACATCTACATACATACCGCATACATACTCCGCTACTCTCAAGTATATTTCTACAATACTTACCTAATAGATGCGTCTCGCTCTAGTATTTATACCTACTTGCTAGTCGACGCGACAAATAATATCGACTGGGTATGCCACATTTTTTTAAGCCGAGTTTTTTTATTTTTCAATTGCTCAGATAAAGAAGGGTATAAACTCAACGAGGCCAACTCCAGCACAATCTCTGGGAATAATTGGTTCAGGGAGCAACTCTACCCAGGGTTGATCCTAGTGGCATAAATTATCTAGGTAGATGTAACTTACGAATGTACCTACATTGTACCCTATTTACTTATCTGTTGCTGTACATTGATTTGTACAGTACTAGGTGGAAGTGGAAGTGGAAGGCAAATAGACTGATAATATGCGCTCACGCCGAGGTCGAGTGCTCGGAAATGTGAGGTATAACTTCTGTATCTAACTACGAGTAGATGCACTACTCGAGTTTGCAGCGAGTAAAATGTGAATAAGTGTAACTCTAGGCGCGCCGTTTCACGTTTCGCTATGATACTTACATTATATAAGTAAATTTAGGTGATGTGGAATTATTGATTGCGAGCGAAAAACGAAAAGCCGAGGCGAGGTAAAAAATTAGAGAGCAACGTGAAAATGTGGGGTTTGGAAAAATTTTGCCTCCGTAACCTGCGAAGGCTATAACGAAATCGAATAACTAGGTAATACCTCCAATTCCATTTCGAAAAAGATTGTAGCTGAACGTGCCGGCATACAAACGTACGTATCGTCGTAACGATGATAATGACGACGAGGGTGGTAGTAGCAGTGGCAAAGGTAATAAAGCACAGCACACTGTTCTATTCGCGGAAACGTAACTTTTTGCAAATATTATACCTCGCCGACGCCGACGTCGACGATGAAAATTCGAACGCTCCAAGTAGGTATAATGAAAAAAATTGCGCGTATCGTATCAAGCCCAATTTGAGGGAAAAAGAAAAGTGTAAGGATTACAGATAGGATGGGGAGAATGGCGTGACGTGGGGAACATCGGCATTGGTTAGGTAAAAATTATACCTACTAGGGGAAAAAAAGAAGAAAAAAGGAGGAATAGTAAAAATCTAAATCTAAAAATAATGTAGAAAAAATAATAAAAACAGAAGGAACAGGAAAAAGTAAAAAGAATGAAAAGGAAAAATCAGCCGACAAGCCGCGACGTTAATATTATACGTAGGTACTCGTAGATTAGGTGTGCGCGCAAATACGCATGCGACACGCTACCACGACATACGAGTAGATAATTGCCTACCTATACGATATATACGTAATTACGCACACGGTGGAATGTGGACGTGTTTTATCCTGGACCCTGGATAAAATTTACCCCCACTATTTGCCAATTTTATACCCTGCGGCGGTCGCTACAATAATACAATCTGTGTCCACGATTATCTACGAGGATTGACGATAGCCAAGTAGCTTGGCCCGAAGCAAATTGACTCTTCACCAAAACATACGAGTAGGTAGAGGAACCCTATGCACACTGAGAGGAGAAAGCATACCTACTGGCTACTACATAGTACATCTTATTATTATCATCATCATCATCATCATCATCATCATAGGTAGGTATTGCATACTTGTACGTGTATTAGAAGGGGCTTCCAGCAAAAATTAACGCCTAAATAAATCAGAAAAACTTTTCTTGCTTAAAAATGCGAATTCTGGACAACTTGCATTCTGATAAATAGCTGTAGGCGCATGTTTAGGTATGCACTGTGCAGCGAGTTGAGAAATCAGAAATGCCCGTCTCTCAGGATCAAAGTCAACAATACCATCGTCATTTTGAAACTCGATATAGAAGCGTAACAATCTGGAATCGCCGTCTCATCATGTCCCTGGTATAAGTAGAATTGTAGACACTAGGCAGCTAGAATTGCCTACATACGATAATACCATATACCTACTGTAATTCGTGTCAGTGCAGAAACTCCTCTTCGTCTACCTGCTATCGACTCACGTACGACTGTGATACGATACTATACAGATAAGAAGCGATGCGATGCGATGCGATACGGACATATCCGTCATCTACCGAATCTGGAGTCAGTCGTTAGCATATACTTAGTAACAGCATTTTATGCGCGTGTCTAAGATCAGGCCTGTAATAATAATAATAAGAATGATATTTAAAAAAATGGAAATTATGTTGTACTCGGATAGCTATTCGAAGCGCGAGTAAAAAATAGTTGCTCGTCAACCTTACGACGAAATAAAAAGCCAAAAGCTCGCGTCGAACGGGACAAAAAAGCTTTCTCGAACGTACGGCGGGCAGGTGCTGTGCACTCGTACACGAGTAATAGGTAGGCCTATGTAGTTGTAGGATGGGTTTACAAGAACGCGAGCGATAGAGATGAAAGCAAAAAATAATGATAATTTACGTAGCCTATACGTAGATATACGTAGAGACGTACGGTGTAGGTACTGCGAGCTTGGCAAGGAGTACGGAATCTAACGAAACATAAAGCAGGCGAAGCACGGCGGGAATAGAAGAAAAATATGAAAGAACGACGAAGATTGATACAAATGAAGCGAAAATAGAAAATTTTGAAAAAGGGAAAACAGAGATGCGTCGCTTCGCTTCGCTTCGCGCCGCACTGTGCCACGCAACGGTGTGGTGTGGTGTCGCGTTGCGTGAGAAGCTGTAACAAGGGTCGGAAGGCAGGTGGGTAGGTAGATAGAGTAGAAAAACGAAATGAAAAGAGAGGCCTCGCTCGCAAAAAGGAAGCAGCCTCCTAATTCCCTAAGTATTGATCAGATGTACATAAATTACTTTTTCTCTTCTAAATATAAAAGCGGCTGCGACGACGACGACGACGACGTTGATGATGAAGAAGAAGAAGAAGAAGAAGAAGAAGAAGAAGAAGAAGAAGAAGAAGAAGAAGAAGAAGAAGAAGAAGAAGAAGAAGAAGAAGAAGAAGTAGTAGGAGAAGAAGCAGCAGCAGCAGCAGCAGATGTAGGGAGGAAGTATGTTGGGGGCATGGTGCGGTAACAACGACGATGGTAATGGTAATGGTAATGGTAATAGTAATGATAACGACGGTGGTAGTGGTTGTATAACTGTCGATGGTAATGGTGAGCAGAGCACCAGCAGAACAGCAGAATAGCGACAGCGAAACGAAACGAAAAACAGGAAAATGTAAAAACGGAGGAGAATGAATAAGTACCGTAGTAGGTATTAGGTACGAGTGTGGGGAAAGGAGGAAAAGCGGGATGAAAAAGAAAAACTAGGCCTAAAAGTAATATAGTGTTGTGGAATAGGCTCGTAGGTAGGTATGTACCTACGATGACGACGACGAGGAGGAAATAAAACGAGCGACGAGCATCAACTAACGCGGTGGATGGGATTGAAATTCGCGTATTTTTCCTGCCTGGTACTCGGGTTAGGCAGCGGCGGCCCAAGCGAGCGGCCAAGTCGGGCGGGCGGGCGGGCAAAAATTATTATGAAGAAAGAATGAAAGAAAGAATAAAAACACGCGGCGAATGGTGGTAATGGGCTCGGGGAGGCCGGGTGCGGCGCGGGGCAGCAGTGTCAAAGTAGTAAAGCGAACGCGAACGAGAGACGAGGGATGCTAAGAGAAGCGGCGATGAGCGATCCCCGGAAGAAGAAAGAGGAAGAAGAACCTATCTAAAAAGTAAAATAACAATACTCGGCGTTTTATACTATTTACAGTAGCGCGTTAAAACGAATTAAATTTTTTAGTAGCTCATGCGCGTTACGCGCAACAGCAACGGCACCGCGAGAAGAGCGAAAAAGAGCCGACCATAGGGGTGCGACGACGACGACAACCACTACCACTACCACTTGACGCACCCCAGTATGCCCGTGTCGGTGTTGCTGTATCTCTGTGTGAGTGTCGAATGTACGGTATGAGGTGCCTATCGCGCGTAGCGTGTGTTGTGTGTATTGCAATTACGAATACGAATACGAAAATACGAATACAAGATCGAGACACGGTACGTTGTCGTTGTCGTCGTCGTCCTCCTCCTCCTCCTCCTCCTCCTCGTCAGATGAGTAGCGTTGCTGGTGGCGGACAGGGTGGTTCGGTGTAGGGTTTACGACGATATGCGAGGTAGGTAACGAGAACTAGAAAGTAGTGACGAAGACGGCGGCGGCGGTAGCGGTTGCTGCGTTGTCAAGCTACGCGAGTAGAGCGGGGCGGAGCGGAGCATCGTCGTACAGCGACCAAAGTAATGAGCGACGCAGTCGACAAAGAAGAGGGAAGCGGCATCGGCTTCGGCTGAAATATAAGGGTGGTAGGAAAGCGGAAGATGAGAACGAGTGAGACGACGAGGTACGATTTTAATGATTTTTTTTTCTCTCTTTATATTCTCTCTATACTTTTACGCAAAGCTCCGCTAGAAAATTCGCTCTATTCTACTGTACCCAGAACTTTGACGTGGTATCCTCCGTCTTCCCGTCCACTCTTACTTTCCTTCCTTTCTTCCTTCCTTCCTTCCTTCCGCCTATATACCCTCCTCACCCTTTTTCGTCTGTCGCTGACACCCTGTCTTCGTCGATGAGGGGAAAAAGAAGGATAGAAGAAAGGAAGAAACTAAAAAAAAAAGAAACAAAAAAAAAACGAAAACGGCGTGTCGGTGCGTATTCGATGGCGTAGAGAGGTGTGTGTGTTTGTGTGCGTGTAGGCACTAGGCATTGAGAGGGCGAAAAGGGAGATGAGGCAGCGGTTGTGCGTTAGCGCGAATTTATAAGAGGGAGGCCTCTCTTCGTTTCTCATTAAAGCGAAGGAATATGCAATTTCGCTTTCTTCGCCGTCCTCGTCGCCACCGTGATATCTTTTCTGTTGCCGCCGCTTTACACATACATTACGATACCACTCGCTCATTATTGTTATTACGATTACGATTGTTATTACAGTTGTCGTCATCATTAGTCGTCGGCTTCTGGCTTCTGGCTTCGGACTCGAGGCTAATATCCGCCAACCGAGTACCTACTCGCTACTCGCTATTCGGTACCCGCTATCTCGTATCTCGTATCGAAAATCACCCGTCAAATACGTCAATTTTCGGCGTCGCGTACTTCCAACGTACATATCCAGAGAACACTGCTTGGGTACTCTCACACCGCCGGTAGTATCCTCGCTTATCGCTATTATTTGTTTCGTAGGTCGTGTCGTGTCGTATCGTATGGTGCCGTACCGTGCCGTGTCGAACCATAGCGTGTAGTGTCGCGTCCTATCGTGCCCCGCGTAGTGATTGGTGTGTTCATCGAGTTTGTCGATGGTCGACGTACCTGCTTGGCCGCCGCGTTGTTGATGGTGCCTAGTAGGAAAGCTGTCTTAGTGCAATAGTAAAATAGTAATCGTCGTCGTCGTCGTAAAAGTAGGTTGTTAGCTAGAGGTAGCCTATGGTTCGTTATCATAGTCATTGTCGGTGGTGATGGTGATGGTGATGATGAGGTTGACGATTGTGGTGATTGTGGCAGTGGCGACGAAAATGAAAATGAAAGCGATAGCAGCAGCAGCAGCAGCAGCAGCAGGAGCAGAAACAACAACGACATTATCGGGTATCTACTAACGCGCAGATATCCTTGTTCAAGAGAGTCCGATGGTCGATTGTTGATTAAAAGCAGGACACGATACGACGTGCCTAATTCGCATTATCGTTGCCGATGAAGGGTTTTCACGTTCGAGTGTCTCGTCGATAATACACACTCGGTTCGCATACTCGCCATCGTCTAATATCGGCACCAGCTGACCAGTGGCAGCAGTGACAACGACGATTGCCTATATAAAGATCAGTAAGCGAGAGACGGTGGGTGGGTGCAAATACGACAACCGGTGTTGAATAAATGTACCTACCTGCGCCTACACCGTAATACAGCAAATACGGATACGATATATACACGTAGGTACTTGGGTACGACGAAAAACACTCGGCCAAAAACGAGCACCGCACGCCGCGCCGACCATTGCCACTGGTGGAAGATACGAGTATAGGTGCCGGCTGTAGGTACCCATGCGAATCGTTTATTCGCATCGTGCCGTGTCACCAAATCGGCAGCAACAGCAGCTAAACTGGTAGCTGCAAACTCGACGATGCGATATGGTGTCGCGGTTATTCGTAAATTCACGTTTTCGCGGTGTTTGCGTTTACAGCGAAAATGGACGACATCCGCGCCGAATAAACCGTACGTCTGCGGCGGCCGTACTTGATGGCAAGATAACTTCGTACTAGTGTATCCATCCGCATCCGGTTTCCCTTAGGGTTGCACTGTCGTGTTATACTCGTAGATATATACGTCACGTTACATTACGTGTACGTGACGATTCGCCACTTTACTCCGCTCCACTTTTCACCTCACCTCGCCACGACACGACACATCACCCAAAGACGGACGCATCCCTGCTGCAGACGAGTACATCGTACTTACAAACGTCCAACCGTAAGTACCTACCTACCTAATACGAATGTGTAGCGCACTTACTTGCGGACTTGCGATACCTCACGCCTGCAACATTTTACGCATAGGCATAGGTATCTACGTACTGTATACATTTATAGGTATCACCTGACATGGATAATCAGGCTTAAATTCTCACATGCCAAAGTGTGTAGGTAACTCAGAATAGTTACGATCTCGATCGTAATCAGTCTGCGAAGGAAAGAGGAGCATCTCTACGTATTCGTGTTCGCAATCGTATTCCAGCGTAGCTGTAACGTCATATTTTTTCATCGCAGAGTGTCCAACTTTAGATTTTCATAAAAACTGAAATTTCACAATTTTCTCTGTCTAAATAATATTTTTGCGTCGCGATACCTAGTACCTATCCATTATGCCATTTAAGCCCATGTTTTGGTACCGAGCAGATGATGACTTTTTTTTTTTTTTTTTTTTTTTTGTGATTGGAAAAATCTCGATTTTTTCAGCTTTTCAACCTACAAGTAAAGAAAGGAAATTGATATCAGATTCTCGAAACAATCCATTTCCTCGTAGCTATATGGGCAAACGCAAAATCCGAAATATTTTTCAGCGATCCACCTCCACCCTAATACCTACGAGAACGTGTGGGTGTAGGTTACAGCCTTCAACCTGTATAGACTTGCCTATACTTGAAGATACGTAGATATAATTTTATTACGAGCTGAGTGAAGTGAAAAGAGACGGAGGAGAGAAAGTGAAAATGCATATCTACATTATAGAACGTATCTACTCGCTCGAGAATCGAAGCCCACTCAGCGTGTACTTCCTACTTAGCACATTATCTGTTATCAACAAGATCGACGACGAGTAAGTCGAAAAAAATTGCGTAAAACTACGCGTATATAACTAAGGGATGGAGGACTAAAGCTAAAGGATTTGCGATAAGACACGATAAGTGTTTCTATTTTTTTACGTAGGTGCCTATATACCTACCTGCGTAGGTGTCAAGGTAGTCGGTACATTTGCACGAACGACAGCGAAACAGATGCGGTGGTTAATGAGGTGGTCGTGGTATGCGAAAGGTTATCGTTATCGTTATCGTTATCGTTATCGTTATCGGGTGCACCGTGCATCGTTTACCAGCAGCCGAGCAGGCGAGCAACCGCAGCCGTTGACCTATAAACGTCATGTGGTTGACTGTAAGGGTGAGTTGCGTTGCGTTTGTTTCAGAATCAGAGGAAGAGTGTCTAGCTATACTGTCTAGATGTAGTTGTCGTCTGTGTAGGTGTAACTGTGCGTAAGTACACGCGCATATTTTGTTTTGACCGCATCGTCTCGTGTATCGTAGAACGTAGGCCTATCGCACGCGTACCAGTATACGTAAGATGTAAGATGTAAGAAGGTGCGGCTAACGCAAGTGAGCGTAAACGTAAGCGTACGAGCCGCAACGCAAGAGGGCGAGAATTGCATTACGTATAGGGTATAGTAGGTCTAGGTACGTACGAGTATGTTATAGCTGTGCTGTGCTGTTGTGACGCAGGGCGGGCGAGCAATACACATGACCACCTGTAGAAAGGCCGTACAAGCGATTTTACCTTCCTCTTCGTTTTCGTCTCGTTGCTCTCTTCGTCTTCGTCTGCACTCCGCCCTCTTCCATTTCGACGTCGTCGTCGTCGCCGTCGTCTTTTTCTTCTTCCTGCAGGTTCGCAGATTCGTAGGTAGGTATACAATGCTTGGCTCGCGAACATGGCTTTGAGGCTTACACACTGCGGCTGCCTTAATTACTCCCGATCCTGGTGTGACGGTGGTGGTGGGTCGTGCTAGTATTGCACTCACTTACCTACCTACCTACCTACCTACCTACCTACCTACCAAAGTTCACTCGTCAAATTGTTTTCAACGTATGGTTAGGTAGGTATTCGTCGCAACTCGTAGTCGACAGTCGGTACTTATAACTAAGTAAATACCTACATACCATACCTATAAGTAAACATAATTATATTGGTCTACGAATATAAAAATACGCTGGTACCTAACTAAGGTACGAGGTACTTGCTTAGTGCCTACACAGAAGGTATCGCTTAATCGGGGTAAAGCGTCGCGTCGTAGCTACGAGTACGAGTACGCGAGTAGTTTTTTCAATTTTTTTTTTTTGCTTTTCGTCGACTGGGCGCCTAATCGGCGGCGTTTACGCGATAATGATCGGTCGAATTTGACTGATGACGCGTCATATTCCGCGATATAGGTAAGGTACACAATATGTGTACGCGTACATAACATTGTTATAGAAGAAGTCAGGGTAGGGCAGTGGGGGAGAGAGAGAGAGAGAGCGCGCGCGCGTGCGAGAGAGAGAGAGAGAGAGAGAGAGTGAGAAAGGCGAAAGAAAACGGCGATAATAATTTTGTACCATGACCCGAACTCCTATTAAATATAGAGTACGGCGTGGCGAAGACGGCCGCAGTGACCGCGGCGAAAGCTTTACGTTTGCAGCAGTATTAATCGTCTCTCATCGCATCGCGAGTAATTAACGATTCGATTTTATTAATTTAATAGAAAAACACGATTTTTGATAGCGTTAATTGCGGTCTGATCGGGTCGGTTCCTTTTAATTCAATGTACTATAAAACACGCTCGTACTCGCATGTACCTACTCGTCTTCGTACCTACCTTCGTACCTACCCGTGTAGTCGCGGTCGCTCGTACAAATACGCAGAGTATCGCACAACGTCGCGTCGCGTTGCGTTTTCACTTGTCACTCGCCACTTGCAGAATATGGGAGAACGCCGTACTGAGCGCGCACCGAGTACCTGCACCTGCAGCTGCAGCTGCCCCTGTCCCTTGCCACCGCCACACGACAGCTATACGGCGACGTCTACAAAAGTGATTTTTTTTCACGAATATACCTTTACCGAAAATATTTCGAAGCCTGGACCCGGGAAGGGATGTTAGGTTTATGCACCGCGCTATTCGCGTGACGCTGAGTCAGCTATACCTTTACTCGAATCGAATACGCGGCTTTGTTGTCACTCGCGTTCGCGTAGGTACAACTGTATTACCTATACCTACCTATACCTAATCATTTTATCGATCAAAGTACCTATAAAGTCGATGCGATGCGATTATCGAGTATTACCCACCAATATCAATTTAGGATGAAAAATGTTAGGCGGTGCGATAAGAGTTGCGCTTAATGAAACACAAACACAGTACAACGTTGCCGTGGTCGCCGCCACCGCGCCGCGCCGCGCCACGCCACGCCGACCCGACAATTACGTACATAGTTTAATTGGTAATTAAGCTTATTAAAAAATTAACTCGACGACTCTTTCAATTTAGGTACTTTTCTTTTTTAATAGATTATTTGCGTATCGTAATCATTAGGTAGGTATGCGATCGGTTTTTTACGACACGGCGACCGCGACCTCGCCTCGCCTCGCCTCGCTCGGCGCGCATCGTTTTCCAAATTACATATCGAACGACTACGAGTACCTAAACCTATACCTATTACCTACCGCGTGTACCAGGTATAGGTACCTAGATTTACGTGCCTACTATGATTCACGTTTATGCGCGGTTATTTCCTTCGTTTATTTGCATCCAACTACCAACCCCATACTATAGTAGATCACTCTTATTATTCCCTACTATGTACCTACCTACCTACCTACCTACCTACCTACCTACCTACCCTGCTATGGTTGTGTTTGCCAAGTATGCTATTCGACCACTTACATAATATGTAGTTGAATCGTTTTTTTAAATAACAGCATAAGTCACATTGTACATTTTTTTCAGGAAATGAGAAAAACTAACATCATGATGAAATAATGATTTGATACAAAATATGACCGGATCACAATACAAACCTATCTAACATGTATAACGTGGCATCGCGGTTTTTTTCCTGAGGTGAAAATCTTCCCTTCCAAGGGGCTCCAAAGTTTTTGGACTTATGCTGTTTTATAAAAAATGATCACGTTTCTCACACAAAGACCTATATTTTTTACAAAAAAAAAAAATTGAAAATATGTACTTTATGCATTGTAGGCATCGATTATGGACATTTTAAAAATAACGAAAAAAATTTCTGTCTCATCATTTTAAAAGAAAGAAAAAAAACGAAAAAAAAGAAGGACTTATGCTGTTTTATAGAAAATGAATACGTTTCTCATACAAACACCTAAATTTTTCACCAAAAACATGAGAAAAATATATTTCGTGCATCAATTATGAAATTTTAAAAATAATGAAAATTTTTTCAGATAATTATTTAAAAAAAGGAATTTAAAAAAAAAGCTAGACTTACGCTGTTGTAGTAGGTGTTAAGAAGGGTGAAGAGAATTCCTACCTAATACACTCCGCACTCAAGTGGACACCCACGAGCGCAAGGAGAGGAGACTGTTCGAATGATCTAACACGACGAGGTTAATATTTACATACGAGTTTATTCAGATGAAATGTTCTGTTTAGACTAAATTGTACAGATGTCGATTTAGCTTCAATAGTGTTTTGCTACATGACTTAAGTAAGAGAAGTAAACATACGCGAAACTGGTCCGGTGATGCGTAGCTCTGCAGACGCTACACTGTTTTATTGTAATATGCAGTCTTTGGTGTCGTCTAGAGGCTGTTTTATGAGAGTGAGAAATGTAATTTTTTAATATGTTATGTAGCGTAGCTACGTCTAGGGAACCCATTTCATGAAAAAACGTATTTTGTCAAAAATGTGACTTATGCGGTTATTAAAAAAAACTATTCAATTGTGTATACCTAGAGTTTGACTGGTGGATAGTTTGGACTATAGGCACCCATGCCTACGAATAAAGTAATTTTTACATATAATCAAGCGTAAAAAAACACTCGGATAAATATGTAGGTACATACCCATCGTACTTTCGTACGTTTAGTCCGTTACCATACTCGCCTATTTGTAAACTAGGCGTCTAATTAAAAATATTCTCGTCGTAATCGGTATACGTACGTACGTACTACGTACTCGTACGTGTGCGATAGATAAAAAGCATTAGAAAAACCAATTAAACGAGTAGACGAGGCGCTATATTCTTTCTAATTAGATACGGGGAAAAGTTGGCTAGGTACGTCTGCGTGTATAAAGTGTACACCAGTGTATGCTACGTAGCAGTAGCTGATGCGAGTACCTATACCTACGTATACCTACTCGATAATTTGGGACGGGATTTTAAAAAAAATACGTGTATGTCTTTGCTTGTATCATCACATATACCATGTCACTGCCGCATCGGTGCAGTTACCAGTCGTTACTAACTAGGCAGGTAGGCAGGTAGGCAGGTGAGCTGACCAAAAAACCGAAAAACAGCGCGAAAAAGCATTTTATAGTTTATACTTGACACGTCTCTAGTCTCTCTCTTCTTTATTTCGTTTTCTCTCGTCGCGTCGCGTCGCGTCGCTTCGTTCATCAGATCATCACCTTTCGGCGAAGTGAAGTGAGAAAAAGACAAAACTCTATACGCAGGTATACTCGAGGTACCTACGCATTTGCCGGTCAAGTGAAGTAGGTATAAGTACCTATAATTACCAACAGCTCCTCCCTAACTGTCGCTGTTTCATTCCGATTCCATTCCATTCACTCTGCACTCTGGAACTCTTTTCTCGATTTCTTTTCGCTCTCACTCTGGCCGTCTTTATACGTAAGTACCTAGTTTTTTCCGCTTGTCCTTGTAAGCGTGCGGTTAATCGTAAAGCGATACGATACGAATACGATGCCAGTAGGTATGATATAGATAATAGTGAAGAGTATATACCTACAAGTACCTAGTAAAGTAACGCGCGGTCGCGGTATACCTATCACCTACGAGTACGTGCGAAGGAATAGAATAGTATAGTTGAGGACGCGACGACCGTGTACAGTGTACAGTGTACACCGTACACGTAATAAACGACTTATAAAACTAATTAAATAAATAACGGCGATATAGGTATATAGGTACTCGGTGTTAGTTCAACACTCGAGTGCGAAAGCATCGCATCGGTTTCATTCTAACTGATTAGAAGATTAATAGTTAATCACGTCGCGTCGCGTCCTATCTTAGCTACGTATTAGGTATACCTACGTACGAGTATATCAACTTTGTTCCTCGCTAGTCGCTAGTCGCGCGTACAAGTGTGTATCAGTGAATTATATGTACACACTACTCGTACACTATACAGGCTACTACAGTACACAGATACAAACATCACATACACATATATGTACGTACCCTCTCGCTCGGTCGCTCGTTCGCTCACTCACTCACTCACTCACTCACTCACTCACTCACTCACTCACTCACTCACTCACTCACTCACTCTTCGTCTATCGATCTATCTCTTTTTTTTTCTTTTTTTTTAATACACTTATTAGGTACTTAATCGGTGTGGTACCTACTTAATAGATACGTCGAATATTCTTTCTTCATTTTTGGTGCGTAGTTTCCGTTTTCATTTTCGTGTGTTTACGCGTTCGTTTTTTCTATTTATTCTTTATTTTATTATTACTTTTTTTTTTAATTACCTAATTAGAAAAAAACAAGACAAAATGATTCGATTTAGTGTGACGTGATATGACACCGACGTTGGCGCGACAACGTCGTATTATTTTGTTAATTCGTGTAAGTTTGCAAACGAGCGTGACTAGCTACCTACTACATATTACGCGCGTATACTTAGCTGTATATTTTGTATTTGCGAATTGCGAGCTGTTGCGCTTCACTCTGCGTCTCACTGCTGCGTACATGTAATATTATGTAGTGGTGGTGGTGGTGGTGGTGGTGCACTATTGTAAGTGAAGTATAAGATACCAAATTTGTAGCAACTAAGTAGATACCCATAATATTTATACTAGCACTAGCAGTGCCAACACATAACTGTGATGTGACTGTGTAGTGTGCACAATAAATAGGTACCTAAAATTGTACCTACGTAAGTAGGCAACTATGGCAGAGGCACGTTGAGCATAGGAATATATATCATATATACCGTTCGTATTGTTTTTACGTACCTATAGGTATATTTATGTATGTAGGTAGGTAGGTAGGTACCTCTACTTATATGTAATATAATTATTACAATAAGTAGGTACAAATAAATAGAATAAGCGTGTTAAAATCGCCACCTATACGAATCCAAGTTTTGCGGAAAAGATAATATAGAGATAAATTCCGATCGAATATTAATACCCATATTTACGAAGTACCTCGACGATTCGGTATTTCGGTACGATACGATACGATGCGATGCGATGCCATACGAAGTGTACGAACGACGCGATAAAAGACGGACGATATGACAAACGCAGGTTTTACTAATAAACTACGACTCCGTGTATTGCGGGGTGGGAAGTGAAGTGAAGTGAAGTGAAGTGAAGTGAAGTAGATGTACTCGTACACGATGGTTGTGATACCTAGCACCTATCTACTATCTAACGAGTCTCGAGTACCACCTGTACCTAGTACCTCTACCTACCTAGTACGCCTGTTGTCTGTGTAATAATTTGCATTCGTATACCTATAATAATTATGGCTGGTACGGGTGGAAAATTTGCCCAGACCCAGACCCAAACGCTGTATAGGTAATTTCAACTAAATTACAATATAGGTAGTGATCTACAAAAAGTAATCATCTGGGGTATATCCTATATGGTAAATCTAATATCTATACACAATTCATACATATCTACATACGTATACCTACCTACACCTGACCCGAAGACGTTCACTTTACCTATACACGTTTAGATGCCTACGTCTTGTACATTTACCTAATTACTCATTTGCTCGTGTACCTACCTACCTACTTAACACTAGCCACCCACCAATGTACCTACACTATACACTCCTATACAGATGCGCGTATTAACTATTTTTGTTGTTTGCTTTTGCATTCGCAGTAGAACGAGTACGTCCGACTACAATGGGAGATTTACAGCATTTCTGTTTACGCTGGAATAACTATCAGAACAGCATTACGACAGCTTTTGAAAACCTACGCGACGACGAAGATTTCATCGACGTAACGTTAGCGTGCGATGGTAAAACGTTGAAGGCTCACCGAGTCGTCCTATCCGCCTGTAGTCCTTATTTCAGAGAACTGCTCAAAGTAAGTCGCCGCCCTAGGCGGGCTCACTCGTATCTTATACCTACTTATTTGTATTTGTACATACCTACTTGTACCTACACGTGTACTGTACTCTTACGTACATGTTGTATACGCGTACGCGTACAGTGTATGTAGTATGTATGTACCTTGTACCTATTCTATACCTTGTACTTACCTATGGCTAGGTACCTCTTCGTCTCGTGAAATTTTTAGATGTGCTCTTGGAATTAGACTTTTACATACTCATCTTATATACGCTATCACGTATCACATTCACATATCCATCGTATAGACCTACAACTACGCACTGAAAAAAAAATGGAATTTTAAAAATTGTTATCAGTCTGGTGAGATGACGCCGTTTTTTTTTTTTAGGATACATACATAGCTCAATTTTGGAATCGTAATATCATTTCGGTGAAGAATAGAAAATGTTGAGTTCAATTCCCTAATCATTCCGATGCCGGTGACACCAGAATGATTACAGAATTGAACTGACCAAAAAAAGGAGCATTAAAAAGCTGAAATTTCGTCATTTTTTCAACTTTTTCTTCGTCAAGGGGGTCTGGACCTCCTGGACCCCCTCCCCCCCCCCCCATCACCGCCTTAAATACGCCACTGCACGTATTCAAAAATTTTATGCTTGAAAATGCATTCTCGGGATTGGAAATGTCAAATTTATAATAATATATGAAAAATCCGACAATAGGTACATAGTCATAATTCTACTTATTTACCTACATACCTACGTAAATTACTGCATCATTTTCGAAAAAAAGAAGAAAATAATACAGGTATTAGGTACCGGGTGGTCGATTGATTGGAGCACCCCTCATCGCTAATTCATGTTGTAAAGAAGACAGTTGGTAACATTTCACATTATTATTATAAAAACAATGCGAAATGTTACCAACTGCAACTACCTTCTTTACAACATGAATTAGGTATGAGAGGTGGTGAGTTCAGCTCCAGAGTACACTCTGAATTTTTCGTAAACGTGGGCTCGAAAATTGGGAGGAAGTTGGTAGTCGGGAAATTACGACCAAGTTTGACTAAAGCCAGTTTTTCTTAATAATTTCACGTAGTGACGTAGTGTCGCGCAGAATTTGGTTCGTGTAGACTGTATTAGTGCTCGGGCTTACGAGCTCCAATCACAGCGCACAGCGCACAGCGCACAGCGCACAGCGCACAGCGCACAGCCATAGCCATAGCCACTGCGATTACCGCATCGCATCGTTGCGGCCAAGCGCGGTGTATACTTAATATACCTAGGTTCAGGTCTAGAGTTGTGTAATTGCGTAGGTAGGTAGGTACGTACTCGAACTCGAACTCGAATAATGGCGCTTACCTATAGGTACGTAGACGTACCTAGCCACGTAGTTGCCAGCTGAGTACTTAGTACTCGTACATGTATCTCTGCTTACATGCGTGGCGTGGCGTGGTATAGGTAGTAGGTACGGTACTCGCGGTATCTATGTACATACGTAATTATACGTATATACCTACGACTCCTACGAGTATGTGGTAGTTGTTGGGCGTTAAACTTGAGAAATTGCGCGTCTTTTCATTCGTTAACTGGGTTCGCTGCGCCGTCGCGTCGGTTGCTGCGAGACGTAAAACTAGTTTGAAGCTACGAATTGCCGCGCACGTAGGTAGTTAATGGTGCGCTGGCTCTGGCTGAACTCGATTACAAGTGGTGGGCACTGGGATGGGGTGTTGACTATTCGATTTGGCGTAAGTCAACTCGGAGGCGGGGCTATGTTCCAGTTCGGTGTTCACTTCCAGATGAAAGAACTGAACCTGATTACCTGAGATGCAGCTTGAAAATACGTATGGAGGCTTTGTTCTATCTAGGTAACTAATACCTACTTGCCCTACCTACCTACCTACCTACCTATACGTAGATAATATTCGACTTGGTCGCAAGCCCATCCATGTTCGATGAATTCCGGGCCCAGGGACAAAAAATTTTTTCGTGGTTTTTACTCGTTCAGCTAATCGTATAAGTACTTAATTGCAAATTGAAAACATGTACATATAAATTCATTCCATTCCGATCGTACGCCTAGTTTGAGAGAAATATGGCGTCAAAGTGTCCTTAGATTCAGAAAACGTAAGAAGCTCAAATATCTAAGTAGGTACGTAAACTTTTAAAATAGGTATTCGTTTATTCTGTTTTTGGTGTACGACGGAACTATTAATTTATGCGGAGGGCCCTCGGTCGTCCGCATAAATTTTACGAATATTTCAAGATTGCGATTTCGAAATAAATTGAGATGCCTTTTCTCTCTCTCTCTCTCTCTCTCTCTCTCTCTCTCTCTCTTTCTCTTTCTCTTTTTTTTGGTTTGTAACTAAGTTTGAATTATAATCCTAGAAACAGACTCGCGACACTTGTATCAAAAGCAGGCGCGGCTCGTGCATAAGGGCTGCAGGGCTGCAGCCCCCCTGATAAATTCCCCATAATTTTTTTTTTTTTTATTCAAAGATCTCTTAAATAATAAGCTGGTCATCAAACAGAAATTTCCCCATAAAAAATGTTTTTCTCAATGTAAACCCCGAACGAACGCGTCCAATTCCGGCGAAAAACCGGTGGCATGGGCTGCACAATGTGCAGCTCTTGTTTGTGGAGTTTAGGTACAACCACAGGGAGGAAGCGCGGCAAGACGAGGTTGCGTGCGCATGCATATATCGTCCGCGTTGGGGCTGCACGACAACCAGCCCGAACGCGACAACGAATTTATTTTTTTATGCGTGGATTTGACTGTTCAGTTTCTTCAATCTCCATCAACATTTCCAAATTTTAAAAATTTATTTTTTCATATACCTAGAATGTTGTCTATACATATAATATACTCCAAATTTCAAAAAAAATTGTTATCTGAATTAAATAAGTAGGTGCTTATGCTTTTTTTTCCTTCAAAAATTGAATAATTTTTTCTTACTATTTACATGTATTTCAAAATTTTAAAAGTTCAGTTTTCTAGATAGAATGTCATGAAAGCTAAAAATCGCTTGTGAAAAAATTGTAATCTGCCTTGGGTATAATGGGTACTTTTTTTTCGTACGTTGAAATTATTTATCTAGTTTCATAATTTTAAATAAGATTTAAGAAATGAAATTGTGGTGCTTGATTGAAAAAAATATTTCTAGTAGGTATAGGTACAGTGGTACACCTCCCCTTTTTAAAAAAAATCATCAATCTACTAATTTCCAGCCCCTCTACTTCAAGAACCCACGAGCCGCGCCTGATCAAAAGGTACATACCTATACGCGTCAATCTAGGTATAATGATTGTAAGAAGCGCGAGCAAGTTAGCCGCACCTATACGGCTACAGATGAAATTTCGCGATGCGTCGCGACGCAAAAACGTGCTATACCGCGTTAATAGGCATTAGGCAGTAGGTAGTGCGTAGTAGGCAGAGGCACCACACTTGCTGGGTAAGCCTAATTGTAAGCGCCTATAACGAGTACATCTATCGCTATCGCCGACGCCGAATGTATATACATACTACGAGGGGCTATTAAAAAGTTTTGCCTCCAACCTCATAACTTCTGAACGGTATGGTGATAGAGACAGTTGCGGTTCGTTTCATTGGATAGCTTCAAGTTTTTTGTACAAGAATCCCAAGTTTCATTTGGTTTGGTCAGTAGTTCATGTTTGGCACCATGAAAACAAACGAAAGATTTTCATCTCGGTTGGAGCAAGGTCTGTCCCTTTTTTTTTAAAACCAACGATCCAAAAAATTCTTCAACCTTGCCATCCGTGGTAGAAGAAGTACTTCTGAAGCCGGCCCTTAGTGCAGGAAACAAAAAAAAAAATCTGTAGGGGCAAAATCGGGGCTGTACGATGGATGCGGAACAACCTCAAAATTCAAGTGCAGCAATTTTTTCGTTCATTTCTTTGCTATGGTGCAGCAAAAAACGCGCGAATTCGGTTCGAATACCCCAATCTAGTTTTTCACATTTCTTCGACATACGGTAACAGCTAGTGAATAGCTAGTGGTGCTGTGAAATTTAAATTTATCACGAATACACCCCGCGTGAATCTCAAAAAATGGTCAAAATGCACTTTTCCAGTCCCCTCTTATATCATAATTGCGCAACAGGTGGGAGGAGGGGGTTGGGATTGGTTTTGCTTGATAGCCTGACATATATTTTGAAAGAGTCACAAGTTTCATTCATTTTGATTCAGTAGTTTGCGTACATACACTTCCCAACCAAAATCTGGATCACCACTCGGTTGTTTCCAGTTGCTTCAACCGAGATAAAAATCTTTCGTTTGTTTACATGGTGTCAAACATGAACTACTGAACCAAATCAAATAAAACTTGGCATTCTCATACAAAAAACTTCAGGCTATCCGATGAAACCAACCACAGCTCTCTATCATCACCCGTTCGGAAGTTATGAGGTTGGAGGCAAAACTTTTTAATAGCTGCTCGTATATACCTAGACCTACTAGATAGGTATTAGGTACTTAGGTAGCGAGTAACCAACCCAACAAAGTAAACCGGTTTTCAAAACGTTTTACCAGCACGAAAAACTCGACATGACGCGCCGCGCCGCGCCGTACCGTACCGTACCGTACCGTAGCGTACCGCTACTGCTACTCTCAACTCTGTGGCATTGCGTTGCGTTTTACGAGTATTTATCCAAATATACAGACACATAATTTACTCGATACTTACCTATGTAGAATGATAGTTGGAAGGACAAAAGAAAACTTGGGTGACGCGTAAAGCGGCGAAATATTTATTTCGTTTTCTTTTATTGTAGTTTGTAGACCACCTTGACGCGACGCGACATCGACATCGAGACACGTCATCTTACGTTATACGACTCGCACTCGTCGACGTTGCGTTGCATTGCGTTCGTTGTTAATACCGATTAACTTACTTGCCTGTAATAATTAAAATAAATGTTTGTATAGGCCAGAGGTACTAGTGGTTCTAGGTAGTAGGTATAGTGTGTTGTTAGATACCTAGTAGGAGAGGTTAAGATTACGTACATACGTATGCACGTATAAAGCACGTTCCTAGTTATATGCAGGTAGCTAGGTATGCACATGCAGTAAGTGTATAGATGTTGAAATTTTTTCATTGCAGAGTTGCCAACTTTCAATTTTGGTTTTTAGAAAAATCCTTATTTTTATATTGAAGTAGGTGTTAAGAAGGGTGAAGAGAATTCCTACCTAATACACTCCGCACTCAAGTGGACACCCACGAGCGCAGGAGCGGAGACTGTTCGAATGATCTAACACGACGAGGTTAAAATTTACGTACCATACCAGTTTATTCGGACGAGATGTTCTGTTTAGACTTAGACTAAATTGTACAGATGTCGATTTAGCTTAAATAGTGTTTTGCTACATAACTTAAGTACGAGAAGTAAACATACGCGAAACTGGTCCGGTGATGCGTAGCTCTGCAGACGCTACAATATCAAATGGTAAAAATTCATTTTTTAGGAAAATCAAAATTTGTAAACTCTGCGATGAAAATTTTTCAATTTTTTCTAGTATCGAAGTGATTTTTTTTGTACATATCAATCAATAGGAGCCATTTGAGTCCAGTTTTGGTATACTAAGCGGATGGCATTTCATTTTGCAATTTTTCAATTCCCTGGTAGGTGAGAAAAGTATTATCAATTTTCAAGCTCGGTAATCCGGGGAGATGTAGAAATTCAAATTCAACTTTTTAAGCGGGTTGCCCAATGCCCAAGGTAGCACGCAGGTGGCACTACGCAAAAGTGGCGAAAAACCGCGTTTTTTGAAATGCGACTCCACTCTGAAGGCCCTCAGCTTGCCTCCTCTTCAAGGTCGGACGCTAGAAACAGAGTTTTGGGTGCGTTTTGATCTCAAATGGACCACCTGCGTGCATCTATGGTCAACATCCGAGACATGTTTTTTCTTCCACTGCACCCTATTTATACTAAACTTGTAACTTATACCTACTCAATCATCCGCGAATACGTATACTTACTTGTATGTAAATTTATCGTTCGTATCGTAGCTCGTGTTTTTTTTTTCTCGATACGATTTCACATACTTATTGAGGTAGGTACATGGTCCCCTTATCTGCTCTTATCTATCATACGTATTTAGATTTACCATAGTGAGTGATTGCGACTCTCCCTCTTTGCGATTTTTTGAAAATTACCTATACTTCGTACATAACGCTTTTAACGTTCTGCGGCTGCCCCGCCTAAGAATATGCGACACCCTTAGTTTGGTATCAGATGTTATCAACTTGTTATTATTTCAAATACTTGTAAGTATAAGTAGGTAACGAAGAGGTATACTGAAAACCGCGTGAACACCAACCAATGTAATATCTAAGAGTACTTACAGCTATTGCTGGGCGTTTTATAAGTTTACTCGCGTATAACTATTAACTATTGCCTACTAAGTACTCGTAGATTTGAGACGTATGTAGATACCTAGACCCAATCGTAGCATAAGGCTTGCTTAACCTATTTGAACTAGATCAGACGAACAAGTTTTGAGGTTTGCTGTTTGAAATCGTGTTACAGAGTACACCGTGCAAACATCCAGTTATCGTATTGCAAGATGTAGTATTCGACGATTTACACGCGTTGGTAGAATTCATCTATCACGGCGAAGTGAACGTGCACCAAAGAAATTTAACGTCGTTTTTAAAAACGGCCGAAGTGTTGAAAGTTAGCGGGTTGACGCAACAAAATGCGCCCGCCGCTACGACGCCCGCTTCATCCGCATCACCATCTTCTGACCACTACAGCGAAGTAAGCCTTCTACGTTAGTTATCTACTTACAGTGAACTTATATAGTATGTATGTACCTACTAACTACTTGGCGAGAAATATTAAGGTAGGTTGGTGCAGTTATCGCTATTATTATGTAGACCTACCTACCTACCTACCTACCTACCTGTTTGTATCTCGCCGAGTCGCAGTAGACTACACCTAGGTATACGTCTGTGGTCTGCATATAGATTGTGATTTGTAACACATCGTACAAACCAAAACGTATTGATGTGTTTCAAAATTGAGCTATGGTGATTACACTCGGTGAGTTTGACTCTTTAGGGTCTGACTCTGAGCTTGACATTGAGAAAAGAAAAGGATGAAAAATGTATACCTACTACGCAGGTAGTAGGTGTCGGTACCCAAATGCTACTTATATCGAGTAACACGAGCACCGAGTAGGTATAATTTGACTAAAGTTTTGGTCTCGAAATTGGCAGAACTTATCGACACGCTTTTCAACGCGATCGCCGGGAACACCTTTGGATAAGATGAATCCGTTTCAACAACCCTTCCTCTACAATAGCAATCATGCTCAAATTAGCGCAAGCGGAGCCGCAGCCAACGACGACAGAAACTCTCCTAGAACGCTATTAACTCATCAGTCGCAAGTCAACAGGCATCGACGTCATATTCGTTCTCCAACGCCGATAAGATATTCGCAATCGCGGGTAAATTAAATACAATAGACGATACCATTACTAATAATTGGTACTATACGATACGAACGATAGATACCTATATTCGTAGCTATACGTTATTGGGTACAAACAGCTGGGTATCTATATACTTATTATTAGGTACTTGTCGCTTTGCGTCGGTTAGAAAGTTATTTCGTTTAAAAGTAGGTACCTAGGTCGAGTACATGTAGGTTTGTTTTGTTTCATGTTGTTTTTGAAATGACGCGACAACAGGAAGATTCTCCGATATCGCTAAAAAGGGCCAAATCAGCGGATAACGCGTTGCAGTCGCCATTGCTTCATTGTTCGAACGCATCGTCGCTATCGCCTTCGACCGTGTCCAATGACGAATCCATCACTTCTACAATGTTGAGGACGCGTAAGAACTCGTGCGAAGGTTTGCCGTCGTCTCGTCGCGGCAGTCCCAGTGAAATTGCCAACCTAAGCAACAGCACTAATAGCAACAGTTGTACCACCACCACCACCACCAACAACAACAACAACAACGACGACGACGACGACGACGACACTACGAATGCTACCTCTCTCTCTTCTGCGGCGGCGGCGGCGGCGACAGTCAACAGCGGCATCAGTAGTACCACCACCGGATCGGCCACTACCACCACCATCACCACCACCCCCGCAACCGCAACAACCACCTCGCCATCTTGCACGGCCAGCAGCGGGGCCGGTGCTACGATAGCCGCCAACCTCGCTTCCAATGCCAACGAAAACCGCGTCAGTTACGACGAAAATCATAACGACGAGGATTCGGCGATGACAAATCTTAGTCACGGCGACGACGACGACGAAGACGATGACGACGAACCACCGGTCGATTTTTCCACTAGTTCCGCCAAGAAATCGTATAATCATCGGCAAAGCAGCGTATTCTCGACGTCGAAATCGTCGCCGAAAAACTTGTCGTTAAAATCCGAACCTATGGATCTGGTGTATGTTAACAACAACAACAACAACAACAACAACAACAATAACAACAATGCGGATGATAACGATAACCACAATAACAATTTCAACGACGACGACAGTAACCAATCGGAAGATAGACTGAGCGACCAGTCACCACCTCCCAGCGCTCCGTACGCCCAAGCTTTACTCGAGCACGACGACGCTTTTCAGGGGCATCGTAGTTATTTGGATAGCAAATTATTCGCCGCTGCCGGAGCGTCTTTCAGTTTCAATATGGCAGCGGCAGCGTTGGCCGCTGATTCTTTAGCCGGTGAGTACCTTTTTCCTTACTTATCCACCTCCGCCTATTAACACTTACGGGTAGGTACTCGTTCTTACATGATACCGTAGTACCGTATCGTATCTTCTACCTACCTGCCTACCTACCTACCTGCCTACCTACATCGTTTGTCCTCCTCTCCTACCAGGTCACTTATCAAATCGTCAAATTTTTTCGTACCTAGGTATTAATGGTTTTTGTTTTTGTTTTTGTTTTGCATCTCTCACCTGGCTCAGGATTCAATCATCACCAAAGTCATACGGCCGTGACAGCAAACGCTGTGCTGGACGGACTCGCTGCCTCTTCTCAAGGTAAGAAAAACAAGCTTTATTCGCTTAGGTACTTCCACCTACCAACCTACCTACCTATGTGTATAAATGTAAGGATGCTTTACACCTACGGTATCAACTCCTTAACGTACCTACCTACCTACATGTTCTTGTATCGCACATTCGTACCGACTTTCTTAATTTACTACACCAGCAAAATCAGGATATAATTTTCGAAGAAATACTCGGCCGATGCTTACCCACCAGTTTCGAACACCGTCCTCCCAAGGTAGCGGCTAATGATTTTTGAAAAAAGTTGTCGAGCAGTGAGCAGTTGGAAAGTAGTATGGGCACTGGGTAATTGGGTATAAATGGGCAGATAGATAACTATATACTTAATCGAGGTGAAATGCGATTTAAAACCGAAAAATTAATCGCGTTTATATATAGTAAGTACTTACTAAGTAGGTACCTACAGGTACTTTCACCAAGAAAAGATTATTTTCGCGTTATAATTTTTTTTTTTTTTTTTTTTTTTTTTTTTTTCGATTCATCCTACTACCTTATGCGCTTCGAATGTGCGATACGGTCCGCTATTCAAATAATATTCATTTCGATCGCTGGGCGTCTTTAAAAATGCTATCCAATACACCACACATAGGTATGGTACGTATGTCGGTATGTATGCGTATTATGTAGGATATGCCTGTAGGTAGATGGTACCAATACGTATAAGCCTACCTACTGAAATCGCTCATCTTCGTCTACAATCGACGTAGGTACCTACCTACTTATCTACATAAGGCAGGATAAGGTCGATCGGATTTTTAAATTTATTACCCGACTTATAGTTCGTGCAACTACTTGGATACGTTCATACCTACCTAGCCGTTTGTATTCGTCGTACTTTTACTATTTTCCCAATCGCGCGTTCCACTCGGCCGTGCGTCTATAAGGTTTAATCAACACACGAAACACGCGTACAAAGCATGATAGGTACGCAAGAAGACGCTATTAGATACATATAAGACTTTTCTTATTCGGAACAGAGTACCTACCTACCTACCTACCTACCTAAGCGTAAATTTTTCATATTTTATTTTTCGTCGAAAAATGTGGTTATATAAATGCTTTGCACTCTTTATTTCAAGCAGACCGATACCTACCAACCCATTTACTTACTTATTTAACTACATACCTATACCAACCTACCTACCAATCAACCTGCAAACATGAAAGCAAAACTTGTCATTTACTGCGTAGTGTAGGTAATGATTAAATAGCCGTACTGCAGTAGGTAGGTACTCATCTAGCCACCGATTATAGTACAGGGAGGTATGGCACCCTTTACGACATTTTTTTTCTTCTCTGTTTTCCTTGCGCGTGTGCGTGTTTTTTTCTATCATCAAAGGTAGAAGCTTTAATGGCAGTATGGTTTGTGCAGACTGGACGGAGTTGGAACGGAGAGGTGGCACTCAGGGAAAAGGAATAGGAGGAGTAGGAGGAGTAGGAGGAGGAGGAGGAGGAGGAGGACTAGGAGGAGGAAGTCAGCAGCAACACGGTTGTTTTATCTGCGGAAAAATGCTCAGTACTCGACTAACGTTAAAACGTCATATCGAACAACAACATCATCAACCGCTCCACTCCGCAGTCTGCACTATCTGTCATAAAGTCTTCCGTACCTTGAACAGTCTCAACAACCACAAGAGCATTTACCATCGCAAACCAAAGTGGACTTCTCCTTCCTCGGCCGTGAATTCGTAGCGACAAAGACGAAAATTCTCGCATAAATACCTACCTACCTACCTACCTACCTACCTACCTACGTACGCACGTACCCGCATGCTTTGGAGTTGGACGTCTTCTGACTTGCGAGTTCTGACTGACCACTGACGAGTGACAATTCAACAGCCACAACGACAACGTATCGCGCCGTTTCGATTATTACCTATAATGCCTACAGTATACATTACGTTTACGTACGAGTACCTACATATAGTTACTTTAACGTTAGGTATACTCGTAGTACTTAGGTTAGACTTACCACCTACCTAAATGTTAACTACATACCTATTATGTGTATCTACGTGTTATGTTTATATTTTATTGTTATGTCAATTGTCACTACCTATATCTACTACCTACCTACCTAGCTAGCTAGCTAGCTACCTACTAGGCCCCTGTCACGGGTCGCTAGTCGGTAAAATAGGTACTATAGGTACGAGCTACAAGTAGGTATCTGTACGTATACTTGACTTGTACTCGTATTAGTTAATATAAGTATGTAGGTAGATTATTTTTTTCCCACTTTTTCACGTTTTTTACTATTCTAGGTACCTACTTGTTAAACCTTGGGTAGATAACTTAGTACCAAACTTACGTTTGTACGTGTATAATATTTATATGCCTACCTAGTACCTATACAGTATACTACATTACCTACGCGTGGTATGTAATTTACTTATGTACTAAATAGGTACTTAATTGCGTTGTATTTTTTTCTCTCCTTTTTGGTATTATATCGTATTCGTATTCGTATTCGTATGATACCTATTGTATGTGCCTATGTATTATTTGTACGTTCGAGTAGTGGTAGGTATATAAACGTATCAACTAGTAGGTACGTATACGTACCTATCTGCGTATTACTCGCATATATATGTAATTAAATCCGAGTTACATTACGATAGGTTTTTTGTTATTTTGTAGACACCTATCGATAATACGTAAGTAATGATAACTAACAGTAGGTATAGGTACCTACGTAGTACTGCGCTATTTTTACTTATCACGCGTACCTACTTAATTATTTTTCAAATTATACCTACCTACTAATTACATACTTCAACTCGACGTATATTTATGCCTTTGCCAACCGATTGTCGTCGTTGTTGTTTTCGTCTTCGTCTTCGCGTCCTAGTTATTAATTATTATACGTAGGTACCCACAATTACGAGTATTTAGGTATCGGAGACTCTCTACCTACGTTTACCTCCACTAGGTAATTATAGTCTATGTTTGCGTACGTAAGTAGTTAAGTACATACCTACGTTCACGTGTAAGATGAACACACCCATCTCCTACCTATCTACTTACCTACCTACCTACCTACCTACCTACCCAATAGGTACCTATTTACATTTATCGTATCCCACAAGTTACTTCATAGGCTATAATAGGTACTGCTTAATGGTTTATTCTCGTAATAACTTGTAAATAGCGAGCGGGTCGATTATGTGTTGTCTCTCCTTGCCATGCAATGACGATCGTCGCGTCATAACGCAATTGCGTACAACTACCTACACATAATATGTACTTACCTACCTATTTAGTTAACCATTCGTCACAAGTAGATTATCGGCCGTCTAAGCACTGGTAAATCAGTTAGTAGGTATACTCGGTTGTATAGGTATGTAGTACGTCGTATGTTCGCGTAAATAGGAAAGACTATCTATACGTACATACGTCGTACCAAACGGGTAAAGGTAACTAGTGGACGCAAGTAAGTATACCTACGACGAATGCTCCTCTATGTACTCGACGACTTTTTCAAAGTGGAGCTGGAGCACCATGGGCTGCAGATCGAAACGAGCCGATCAACGTACCTACCACCACGTCTGATCTTCCAAGTTATCTACCCAGAGAAAGACCTCTGGGCGCTATTGTGCACCAGATATTGTAACGCCAGACCTCATACTTTGCCTAGATGTAGAGGTCTCTCTCTCTCTCTCTCTCTCTACGTTGATTGTATAGGGTTACAGAAAATTACGCAACTAACCTATCTAACTTACATACCCCAATATCGGAATTCGCCCACATCTATTGTGTATCTTACCTGTTTGTGTCTGATCTGTATGTACGAGAAGGTAGACGTAGACACTATAGACTTCGGTACGAGTATAAATGTAGGTAGTCGTAGTCGTCGTCGTCGTCGTCGTCGTAGGTATCGAATTTGGATACCTACCCGTATCCACGTATCGTATCGTAACTACAAGTACGTAGTTTTTGGTGACATTGCACCTATACCTCTCTCTATTGGTTCTATTCCTACCAAGTGAATTAATCGTTTCGATGTGTTGATTCTGGTTTGTTTAGGTTTGAAGAAAGTGTTCCCATGTCTGGCCTGTGGCAAAGTATTATGCTCGAAAGCGAGTCTGAAACGGCACGTAGCGGACAAACACGCCTCGCACCAAGAAGAATATCGATGCGCGATTTGCGAGCGCGTTTATTGTTCAAGAAATTCGCTCATGACTCACATATACACTTATCATAAGACGAGGCCAACTCTGTTAATACCTCCTCCCCATCACGCGTCAACGCCTACTTCGCACGCGACCGACATTAAATTTTAGCAGAGGCTATTAGAGAGGTACCTATCTACCTACATTGTACATATACATATACCTACCTGCCTGCCTGCCTGCCTATCCACACACCTTATCTGTATTTTTTTCACTTATACGTACGTACCGTACATTACACATTGCGTTTTTCGGACGACGAGTTTATTAACGTTGTTATTGTTGTTGTTTTAACGATACGTAGAACTGATGTTACGTGGGTGGTCATCAAAATCGACGACGCATCTAAAACGAGATATAGAGACGGACGTGAATAATGCAGCCTCAGTGGCAGTGCCAGTGCCAGTGCCAGTGCCAGTGTCAGTGTCAGATCTATACGAGATCGAAGCGGAAGCATCGAAACAGCGTCGTATACCGCTGCGGCGGTTCTCGCTATCGCTGCAACCGCCGACGCCAGTGTCGTCACCACCGCCACCTCCTACGCCTCCGCCACCGCCGCCTTTGATCGGTAATATAAGCGAACCGCAAGATTGTCCGCATTGTCAACGAAGATTCAGCTGTTACTACTCGTTAAAACGACATTTTCAAGATAAACACGAGCATCGGAATACGTTGTACGTGTGCGAATTTTGCCAACGACGGTATCGCACCAAAAACAGCCTGACCACGCATAAAAGCCTTCAACATCGCGGCAGCTCCGGCATGCTGAAACGTTTGATACGTTCGACCGGTCCGGCTACGACGACGGTTGCCGCGTCCTCCGCTAAGTATGCTGCAACGTCAACGGCGACAGTCAACGCCGCCACCGTCGCAGCGGCAGCAGCGGCCGCCGCATTCGTTCCGCAATTCAGATCTACGTCATTGCTGTTTGAAAGCATAATGTACAAAAATACCAGTAACAGCGTTTAACAAGCGCGCAATCCTCGCTCGTTGGTATACCTAGGTAGAGGTAAATTTAGCCACCTGTCGATCATTTTTGCAGCGGCGGTGGGCGCGTCTGCCGTCTGCAGGCGGTAATTCGTACCGAAATCGAAACCGAAACCAAAACGAAAATCAGTACACGTTGTATCTGTCTACCTATCAGTATCTGCATCGTACCTACTCGTATCCACCTATGTAGTCGTACGTAAACGTATCATCCTATCCCTCGTAATTACGATACAACGACTTGGCGAGGCAGCCTACCTATTCCTATACTTTATCGCCGGCTCCAAAGGTCGGCTGGTCTGGTATCTTGCCTTTTTTAAACGTTTACGCTGGATCGATTTAACCTGCAGCCTTCGAGTAACATGTATCCTTCTCAATTAGGTACATACTCTTATTCGCCTATTTTCGATTACGACGATTCATCACTTTGCTTATTCTTGCCAAGTATTTGTTTCGGTCGTTCGTCTGTCTGTCTGTCGATGTTTTTTTGTTTGTTCGTTTATTCGTTTAATTCGTTGTTTATTTACATATATTAGTATGTTCTCTGTTTTATACACCGTGTCTTCTTATACCTATGTGTATACCTTTACCTACCTAAAAGATGTAATTACTATTTAGGTACGTCTTGTTTACGATTACGTACGTATCGACGTATCGATCCGTTGGTCATGTCACGTCATTTACAAGTAGGTATACGCGCATATACCTACGTAATTGCGTATAACGTCAGGTACTTGCCTGTTGGGAGGTGTTTTGAAAAATTTTCACGTACCTACGTAGTAGAATATACCTACAGTAAATTATAGTAGGTATATACCTACTTACTACGTGTTCGTTGTATCGGGATGATCTCAATTACGTATTTTACTTGTTACAGTTTGTACTCGTAGATGTTTTTTGACGAAATTATCAATCGAATAGGTAGGTAAGCAGTTTCGGGCAAATTTATGCTTCGCGTCGTGTCGAGATTAAAAATTTCATGTCGGCAAATTCGTAGATAGGTACCTGACCAACGTACGAGTATAATGTACTCGTATCTACTTGACTTGAAATGACGGACGCGGACGCCGCGTTGTTGAAATTTGTGAAAATTTTCAAAATTTTGCATTTGTATTAATTTGTACCCGCCCACCCATCTACCTACCTACCTTCGCTACGTGTATACGTATAGGTTAAATTTTAATTTTTAAGCGATTACTTAATTATTAAGTACGTTTGCAGATAAGATATGTACTTACCTACGAATTTTAGTAAGTAGGTACCTATCTTACCTATGCATTCGCAAAAATGCGTATAAACATATCTAAAGATTGTGATGAAAACGATTCGCGTATAGACTAGACCTACACGTAATACGATGTAAATTAACTTTACTGAAATAACTATACCTAGTTGAAATTTAGATTTGTGTGGTTAGAGGTACCTACGCGTGTTTGGCACTTCTCCTTCTTCCTTTCCTCTACGAGTACCTACCTAATTTGTGTACTTGATTGTTAGAAACTTAGGAATCGTACACATACCCATATATATATATATATATATGTAGGTACCTATTTGTATTGCGTTTTGATTGCGCATTGCATGTACATAGACATACTTAGATGTACGCAACGCAACGCAACGTAACGTAACGTGTCCTGCCGTACTGTACCTACCTACCTATTGTATGTACCTACATTGTACATACATAGATGCATTGTATAACACCTACGTGTATACTCGTAGCAGTCGTATAACTATGATTGGTGTAGCAATTCGTCGTAATCGGTAGGCACCTCGCCATACATATACGTACGAGTTGCAACTGTCATGTCGTGTGCGAATCTAACGACACTCGGATGGCATACGCTGCATTACGTAGGTACCTACACTACACCTACCTACTTAATTGCATTTTCCACTACTGTCTACTGCGCGGTTATGCTTATGTACTCGTATTCAAGTTACATACCTACCTAACTACCTTCGACTACGTACTTTGGTCCGTTTGTGAACGCGTACCCGTATACGTGTATACTAGATGTACGACGCCGCGTACCTACGTACTAATTTTACTGAAACTGTATATTCTACGATGTTATTATAATACCGTCTAATGTCTGTATTGTTTATCTATTGTCTACTGCGTATGTAATGTATGTACTTTATATGTTGTATTTGTATGTGTACTTTTAAGCTTATTCTTGTCTCGTTTCAACTTTCATTCGTGAATTTCGTATCTATTTGTCTGATTGTATATGTACCTAAAATAAAGAAATTGGTGTTTTTTTTCCTCGTCGTTTATCATTCGACATTCAACAGGTAGACTAGGTACGTGTATTTCGACCATCCAACATCCAGTACCGCACCGTGAGGTGACTAACGTAGCCTGTCGAGCAAGAGCAGAAAACATTCCGCCCGCCCGCCCACTCTACGCCGCGCCGCGTAACATACCTATATGTGTGTGTATTTGGGATGGAGGTCATGAAAATTACGTATAATGTACGTAAATCGCGACAGACGATTGACATATATAGCGAAAGAAGGCGTTTATTCGCACTCGTAATTCGTAATTCGTAATACGCCATATTTGACCAAGTACCTACTTAGAACCTAGCTAGTAGCTACCTATACTCGTATTTTTATTTTTATCGTTTGTGGGAATCGAACAGAATGCCATAGGAAACATTTACGCCGGCCGTATCGCGTCGTCGGCGTCGTCGGCGTCGCATCGCCGTCTACGAAGCGACGCGACGCGACGCGACACGGCCACCGCGCCGGTACGAATATTTGCCTAACTCGTTCGCCGCAAATACGAAACCGCAAAATGTCCGAGCGCGTATTTACGGCAAACAAGATAGGCAACTATTCGTACTTGTTCGAATATTCTCCATCAACACGCGTGTTTCGTGCTGTTTCGCTTTCGCATTTTACATTTCATTACAAAAGCGAGTTTAAAAAATACGTCGCATTTAATCTTCTCATCTTGCCATAGCAAAACTTTCGGCATTTTCAAATTCAACAATTAGTTAAAACTCGAAAAATTTACATTTCACGGGCCGTACGACTGATTCGTCGCAAAAGGTACGTACTATTAGTTCCGAATCTTTTTTCAATTTTTCGTCTCAAAAAATGCAAAAAGGTGCCTATTTCGACTAATTATCCGAAATACAAAAAAAATCTGTCGGTGCAGGGATTCGAACCCGAGACTTCTCGCACGCCGATCCGAGACTCTGACACCACAGCCACGACGCCACTTCGATATTCCGTCGTTTTTAGTACTATACAAATATTTAAGAGCCGAGATTACCAGCGTTAGCTGCCTTGCAACTAATTTACAACTAGAAACTTGGATATATTTTTGCTTAGTTGCAGCCATAGACGCATATTAGAGACGCTGCAACTAATAATGGGAGATAGCTGCTTTGCAACTAATCTACAGCTTAAGACTTGGAAAATTTTCTGGCATACAAAATTATTAGACGTATATTGGTAATCCAACAACTATTAGTGGTGTAGGTCTAAGGTGCGTGCCTACCTACTAAACTAAGCTTCGCGTAGCGTCAACAAAGCGACGCGGGAGCGAAACAGAAGAGTGAGTGCGAGCCTGCTTCGTACTACGTCAACAAGGCGACGTGAGTCGAAACTGCGCGTAACACAAGCTACGCAGAGAGAAATAAGGAGAGAAGGGAGAGCTTAAGGTAGACTATGTTCCTGTTTTTTGCGATTTTTTGAGCCTCCAAAAAAATCGAGATAGACATGGTTTTCGACTAATTCGGCCAGGCCCGACTCAGATCCGGTGTCGGTTTTGCGATCCGGCGCGTCGTTGTCGAGATATTCGCCTAAAAAGTCGTCAAAAAATTGCGAAAATTCCAAAAATGAGCGCACAACAAAACCGACTGCAAAACTGAACAGCACGACCCAAAATTAGTCAAAAAGCACACCTCGTTCGATTTTTTGAGTTGAAATGAATTTTGCTCAAAAAAAGCGTGTACGCAGGAAAAGTACGGCTCGTACGGCCGAACCGATGGCGTCAAGTCAAAATACCCCCATCTGCATATGTCTCGCGCAAAACCACCTAGACACTACAAGCCATGAAGTTAAATTTGGCAACCTTGCCGAAGACGGCCGACTTGAGCAATTGAAAATACGTTTTCTGGGCAAACCAAGTGTTTTTCGAAAAAATTGATGGGAACCAAAATTGTAGAGGGAAAAATTAACTTTCGTTTAGTGTATTCGGAATTTTGATTCGACTAATATTTCTCGAGTTACGGTCAAAAAACTGATTTGAAGATGGGCCGTCTACCAGATTTTCCCTATTTTCCCGGTCAAAGAAGCGATTTTCGTAAAAATTGTTAAGAACAAAAATTGTAGAGCAAAAAATATCCTTTCATCCTAAAATCATTGAAGTTTTGATTCGACGAAAATACCTCGATTCATTAGCAAAAACTGTTTTCTCAGATATGCAAATTTTCATATTGTCCTATTTCGCGGATAAACAAAGCGTTTTTCATGAAAATTGATAAGAACTAAAATTGTAGAGCAGAAAAAATCCTTCAGTTTTAGTGCTTTTAAAATTTTTGATTCGACCAATTTTTTGAGTTATCGTCAAAAAACTATTTATTTTTTCATTTTTGAGGTCAACGACCCCTTTTTTGTGAAAATTGATAAAAACCACAATTGTAGATCAAAAAATTTACTTTTGTTCGGTGTAGTCGGAATTTCGATTTGACGAATATTTCTCGAGTTATCGTCGAAAAACTGATTTTGAAAGTTGACCGTCTACCAAATTTTCCCATTTTCCCGGTCAACGAAGCGATTTTCGTGAAAATTGATACGAACCAAAATTGTAGAGCGAAAAAAATCCTTTCACCCTAAAATTATTGAAATTTCGATTTGACGAAAATACCTCGATTTCTCAGCGTAAAATGTTTTCTTGGATATGCAAATTTTCACATATTCTCATTTTCAGAGCGAACGAAGCATTTTTCGTGAAAATTGATCTAAACCAAAATTGTAGAGCAGAAAATTTTCTTTCGTTAGTGTGTTGTCAAAATTTCGATTTGATGAATATTTCCCGAGTTATCGTCAAAAAACGGATTGGAAAGTCGGCCGTCTACTACTCGAAAATGCGACGTTGCCTTTCTACGTTCATGGCTTGTATCTCTAGGTGGTTTTGTCTCGCGTCAAAATCTGACAAAAAATGTTTTACTCAAAAAAATCATATGGCTAACCATGGCGTTTTTCAGGAAAGAAAACCAATTGAGACCCAATTGGTTATGGTGATGGTGGTTTTGAGAAAATTTTGAAATTACTGGTGGTTCCAATTGGTTTTTGGTTTTTAAAAATTTTCTAAAGGTTTTGGTGCTAAAGTGGTTCCATTTAATATATATTTTTTTTTGATTGGTTCTGGTTTTGGGTTTTTGGTTTTGCTTGATTAATTGGTTGTGATGGTGGTTCTCAAATTAAAAACCATTTCAAATGGTTGTGGTGGTGGTAATCAAATTAAAAACCATTTCAAATGGTTGTGGTGGTGGTTCCGTTTTGGTTTTTCAATTGGTTTTCATCGAATTGCTTCCATTTCGTAATTCGTAGTATGATAAATATTTCCCAACATTTAAACCAATTATCTATGGCATTAACCATCAGAACCAGATGGAACCATTTTCATGCTTCCTATTATACCACAAAAGAACTAAAAAAAGATCAGATCTTTGAAATTTGAATAAAAAATTAAAATTCAAAAAGTAAAAAAAATAAATTAAAAAAAAACTATAAAGAATAAAAAATAAAAAATGAATTTTTCCTACAAGTTACAAACACAATATTGCAATAAATTTAAATTAAATAATATACATTCAAATAAAAAACAAAAAATAATAATGTTTCCACTTTCCAGAGCGCTGAAAAATCAGAAAAATGAAAAAAACAGGCCACAGGGGGTAGGTAAGGGGCCCAATTTAAAAAAAATTCAAATCAAAGTTGTTGCTTGAAGTTGTAGGAATAAATTTGGTCATAACAAAAATTTTGATTGGACCCCTCCTTCCCTTTCTAATTCACTATTTCTCTTTTTAGAACCAAAAAGAACCAATTCCATTAATTGGTGGTGGTTCTGGTTTTCATTGTAAAGGAAATTGAAAATGGTGGTGGTGATGGTGGTTTTTTATTTTCAAACCACTTTCTTGTGGTTGTGGTTGTGGTTATTTCAGCAAATGATTTTTCGTTGTGGTTACAAGCGGTTCTCTTCCCTTTGACGGATCAGGTTTTTTTTTCTTCAAAATTATTATTCGAGAAAACGTACGTACAGGTACATATGTCGTATGTACATGAAAAAAAATATTTTACAGACGTAAATTCAAATTTCCACAAAATTGATGACATTTTTTTCCAAATTATTATTCGAGAAACCCTACAGTTGCAAGGGTAAAAAAAAAAAAAAAAAATTGCCAAACCCGCTTGATTGTAGAAAAATAATTGATTAAATAAAAATTTTTGATTATAAAATTCAAATTCTTACGAAATTGGTGAAATTCTTTTCAAATTAATTGCATGAGAAACCCTACAATTGTAGGGTTAAGAAATCAAAAACTCCAAAATCTGTTGGCATTTTTTTTTTTTTTTTTAAATTTCAAATCCGCTTTATTTGAAGAAAAATCGATCAAATAAATTTTTTCGACTAGTAAATTAAAATTTACACAAAATTAATGACATTTTTCTTCAAGAAATTATTCCTCGAGAAACCTTACGGTTTTAGGGTTGAAAAACGAAAATGTTGCCAAAACCGCTCGAATTGAACAAAAAAAAAATTAATTAGAGAAAATTTTTCCACTAATAGGTAAATTCAAATTTGCACAAAATTTATGAAATTTTTCTAGAAATTGAATTATTACTCGAGAAACCCCACAGTCCTACAGTTGTAGGGTTGCAAAAAACGAAAAAATTGCCAAATCAGCTTCAATTGAACAAAAATTGATTATTAAACAAAATTTTCAATTCAAAAATTCAAATCTCCACAAAATTGATGATTTTTTTTCGAAATAATAATTACTCGAGAAAACCCTACAGTTGTAGGGTTGAAAAAAAGAAAAAATTGCGAAAACTGCTGGAATTGAAAAAAAAATTTGTGAAACTAGCTGGAATTGAATAAAAATTGATTGAAAATTTTTTTTTCGACATATTCAAAATTTTTGCAAAATTTATGATTTTTTTCGAAATAATTACTCGAGAAATCCTACACAGTTGTAGCAAATACTTTACATATATTATAATACTGGAAACTCTGTGCTTTTGATTTGACTCCCAAGAAGAGCGCTCTCTAAGCGGCTCGGCATGAAACTAATTCCAGGTTTTCGACTAATCGTCGCGTGATTCGCCCTCTGATTGGTCGAAGACATGACGATCGGTCGAAAGTCTGAGAATAGTTTCATGCCGAGCCGCTAAAAGAGCGCTTTTGTTGGAGTCACTTGTCCCCATTGGAGTTTCCAGTATTATATAATATGTAAAGTATTTGGTTGTAGGGTTGAAAAAAATGAAAAAGTATCTAAAACTGCTGGAATTAAAAAAAAAATGAAATATATGGAATAAAATTTTTCCATTCATAAATTATTATTACTTACTCAAGAAATCCTACAAAAAAAACAACAAAAAAAAAAACACGAAAAAATTGCTAAAACTGCTGGAATGAAAAAAAAAAAAAAAAAAATCAAATTAAGCTCAAATTGTACAAAAAATGATATCAAATTTCCACAAATTTTTCTCAAAATTATTATTAGAGAAAGCGAAATGAAAATTTCGCTTCACCAGTGTCGCCTTTTATGGGATGGTTATTACATAATGTAGTACTTGAAATTTTTTTTACAGATTCAGTACAAAAGTATCCTTTTTTTCAACTGGAAATTAGTTCAAATATGGTTATGCGAATCTGCGTACGGTAAGTATCTTACCTACTATTTGCAGATAGGTAAATACCAAACCAAGATTTGGACCTGCATTCGCGTTTCCCGATTCGAGAAAAAAAGAAAAAAGAAGAAAGAAACGAAAAACGTAAACATTTTTGCACGCGAGTAATCACCTTTATTTTACTCTTACGCGTAGGTACATACGATATACTTACATATGAATATGGAATACGGTACACAACCTATCGTAGTATTTGTAACAAACCACATACCTACGAGTACCGTACGACTACGGCTACACAGCTAGGTACGGTACACATTGCACATTAACGTAGTTATGTACGTAGTACGTACTACGTACATTGCATCGTGCATCCATCAGCATACCTACTACACTTACAACGCAGAACGTATGTACAACCTGCTGCTGCTGCTGCTGCTGCTGCTGCACTTGTACAGTCAAAATGATGAGTACCGACTACACGTACCGCACAAAAATACATAACATACGTAACACCAGGTCAACTCCAACATGTAAATAGACGTAACACACCTACATTGTGTAGGTAGGTATACCTAACCTACTATAGGTCATCGAATAAGTACATTTTTTTAAAACGAAATTTACAAAAATACAAATATCCGCGAACGAGGAGGATGTATGTAGTTCGACGGGCGATTATTAAAAAAAAAATTTAAAAAAAAAAAACTAATTATCGAACGAAATAAAAATGAGAAATGCGCTCTCGATATAAAAACCAAATGAACAAACGAATATAGGTAGAATACGAGTAATAATGGGCAGTAATAAGTTTACACAAACCTAAATATCAATCGATCAATGATTGTATTATTACCTTAGGTACGTAGACGTACTACGTACACATAATGTTATGTACATATAACTGTATCGCAAAGTATTCGTCGACGGCTAATCGTTGAAGAAAATTTGAAAAATTCGAAAACAACGAACGTACCGTACCGTACCGGACCGGACCGGACCTAAAGAAAACGCGGCGCGACATGATATAACCAACCAATTGAAACTTAATATATGTCGTCGGTTAGCGATAATCTCCAAACAGAGATTGGTCGTTTGAACGTGGTCATTTGAGAGTGGTCCTTGCCGCCGATTAGGAATACGCATAACGAAGTGACCGCCTGACGATCGTAGCGACCGGCGCTACAGGCGCGATATTTCTTCCTTCTTTCGACGACAGGCATATCGGCTCCGGCGCACCTGAGCGGCAGCGATTTAGGAGGTTTCGGCCTTAATTCGGTCATTTCGTATTTATTATCGAGCGACGCGCTGTCCTCCAACAGACTATCGGCCGGACTGTTCAATTTAACGTAGTCTCCTCTACAGATTTTCTCCTCGACGTAGCCCATTTGCTGGTGCTGCTGCTGCTGGGTACCAGTACCCGTGCCCGACGAAGTAGGGGTATTGGCAGCGGTAGTAGTGAACGTGGACGTACACGAATTGGGAAGCGTATTCGAAAAGTAGTTTGGATTTGAGAATGAAATGACGGAACAGTCGTTGTTGGGCGGCGTTTTGATGCGATCGCAGTTGGTGGTGGTGGTGGTGGTCGTCGTCGCGTTCAGGCGATTGTTGGAGGATAACAATTTGTGTATATTTTCGCAGCTAGCGTAATCGGAGGTAATGTCGGGGGACGGCTGTTCGGGCGTAACGAGCGGATTAGCAAATCGGACGGTGTTGGTTAGCGGGTAACTTCGGCGATTTCGATTCTGACTAGGATGCAGCCGCTGATGCACGGTGGAGAATTCGTCGTTGGGGGTCGCGGTCGCGGTCGCGGCCAGAAGCACCGGAGCTTCTTCGCCTTCCAAGTAGACCAGTTTGGCGGCGTCGGACGGAGTTAGCGGCGTGTTCACCAACGAGTACACGTCGCGTAATTGACAGCTGCCGGCCGACCAGCGACCGCTGCCGCTCAACTTGGAGCGCGCCGTCGAACGAATGAATTCGTCGTTGATGGTCTCGGTCACGGCCGTCGTCGTCGAATCCGCGTTGTTCAGACTTTCGTTGCTGCCTAAAGCGTGGTAGCTGCAACGTGCGTTTTGCGTTAGACGCGACAGGTTCATTTGCGATATTTTCGAGATCTCTTTCAGAAAGCTCAGATTGCAGCTGTTTGGTGTGGTCGCTTGTCGCCGCGGCGGTATCATGACGCCTTCGCCGTTGCTCACGCCGTGGCTGGCACCGCTTAAACGAGAAACGTAAGACGGATAGTGCGACGACGAATAATTACCAGCGCTGCCGCTGCCGCCGTTGCCGTTGTAAACGCAATTTTCTACGCCGACGCCGTGCGTATTATTGCCACCGCTGATTTCGCTGGAACAGTGGTAGTCTCGACGTACCATAGACGGATAGTTGTTACGAACGTCCACTTTGACGTTGGCCGGCTCGTTTTGAAACAATAATTCGGACACTGTGACCGCGCAGCATTCGGAAATCGGTTGCGGTGAAATAACGTCGGTTCGAATGCGCTGCCACGTTTCCGTACCTATGGTACAAACAAACAAACACATCCGAGGGTTACTACGACTGCTACAGATAATAGTAGGTATAATATACATATGTATGTACGTATACGTATATGGTGTAAGGTAGATGACTGACATCGACAAGCGATAGCCCGAAATAAGCACGCGTAGCAATTCAAAAGGTAGGTACTTCGGTAGGCATCGCGTGTAGATGACAGACGAGTTCGTATTAGTGTTATAGGTAGGCGCGCGGATATACTAACCAAAATGGAATCGCCATAGCTCGTTAATCAGCTGGCCGTTTCTTTCGCCTCCAAACAGCAGCATGGAGCTGGGCAGTTTACAAGCGGCGTGACTGTGCAGCGGACCTGGACTAAATTTACATTTAACCGCGAACCACGTTTTCGTAGCTGAAATCGAAATCGTAATCGTAATCGAGTAAGTTGGCAAGTTTTGACGGTAGTGTACCTACTCGTAGTCGAGTAGATGATGAGTTAGGGGTGCGATGTTGTTCTAAGACAGCCGACAAAGACGCGTGTGTCGCGCCACGAGTGAAGTACACGCATGTCTAGGTGTAGGCTAGGCTAGGCTAGGCTAGGTTAGGTTAGGTTAGGTACGTACTCAAATCGAAGCGCCAAAGATCGGATCGTTCTTGCAGATCAGTCATGCCTCCGTATATCCACATATTGTCATCGTGCAAGACGGACGAATGTTTATGCCTGGCCGCTGGACCGGTTTTCGCGTTCATCAATAAGTGCCACGATTCGGTATCTGCAAAAATTCGTCGCAACGTCGATTATACGTCTTACAATTAGACCAACTCGATGGAATGCGGTAGCGGTACGAGTACCAACGCTCACCGAAATGAAAAATCCAAACTTCGTTGGATGAACCTCGTAGATCGCAATATCCGCCGTAAATTAAAGCGGAGCCGCGATGCACCAAAGTCGTATGACCGCGTCTACCCTTGGGTACGCTAGCTCCTTTCTGACCCCTCATCTTACGCCAAGCGTTTTTCTATAAAATGCAGTTGCGAATTAATCCTAACCTAGCCCAATCTAACCTATCTAATCGAGGTACAAATACAAGCGCATATGTGCGCAATTGAAGTGCTGCTTGGCGGAACAAGGGTCAAATAACTACTTTTGAAGCAGCCCATCCACTAGAGCCCTATCTCATTTATGAAAATTTTCGAAAAATATTTTACGATTTTTTTGCTACGTATGTTTTTACTCCCCGTAGCCTCATATTTGTAATTCAGAATAACCAACATATTTTCAATAAGATATACATATACCAATGTTTTTACACGTTACAGCCTTACAGGAGGGTTTGAGTTTCCAAAACGTGTCATTTTGACATTTCAACAGAAAATTGCAAAAAATGGAAGAAATGAACAAATTTTGTCCAAATTTTGGTAGGTGTCTTGGATAATATTTTGCGAGAAAAAAAGGGTTTCACCAAAAATAACCGCTTCGAGGATGTTTTACGTGTAAAAACGATGTTTTTTATAATTGTTTACAGACAGAAGTAAAGACTCCGGTACTACGGAGATTGCAAATTTCACAAAATATTGAAAAAAAGGCTGGTGCCGCGTAAGGCCCTTCTTCCACCAAGCACTCGGGTTGCAAAATACAGTGCCGAGCCGAGCCAGCGATAACTTTTACCTACGTACTAGTCGTCCAAGTCGATACGTACCTTGGATTCGTATACCCATAAAGGCGTTTCATTTCCGGCCGAAAAACCTAATTCACCTCCGAATACGTAGATGTTGTCTCGAAAAGGAACGGCGGTATGCTCTTGTAAACTGGGAGGACAGTCGCCGCTGGGTTTTAGTAGTTCCCATTTATTGGTCGCTGAAACGTTAAAAATTGATATGTACTCGTACCTATCGCTTTTTTTACATCACGGATAAATATAATCGCGCGTCGAGTTTAGAATATACTATACATTGGACATTGGTATTTAGTATACTGAATTTGTTTACGTGGACGTGGATCGTTGTTTTTGAATTTTACTGCAAGTCCAAATACTATACTTACATGGATACTTGATATTCGATATTGGAGGGGGAAAGAGGTCCGATCGAAATTTTCGTAAAAACCAAAATTATTTCCAAGATACGTATACGAGTCTTGTCTCTGGTATTATGCGAAATTGGAGGGGAGGGAAGGGAAGGGAAGGGAAGGGAAGGGTCTAATCAAAAAATTTTTAATCACAAAAATTATTTCTAGGTCCTTGATCTACAACTTTTGTTTGATTAATTTTTTCAATCGGACCCCTCTTCGAGTTTTGAAAAAACATCTACCGGGTGTTATGTGAAACCGAAGGGGAGAAGGGGGGGGGGGGGAGGGAGGAATCCGATATAAATTTTTATAGTAACCAAAATTATTTTTAGGATCACGAACTACAACTTTTATTTGAATTTTTTTTCAATTGGTCTCTTCCTCCCTCCTTCTCTCTTTTGATTTACAATTAGTACCTTCGGAGTGTTATGCGAAATCGGTGGAGAGGGAGCGGGTCGAATTGAAAAAAATTTCAAATAAAAGTTGTAATTTGAAGTCTTGGAAATATTTTTGCTTATTACGAAAAAATGCCACCTTTACAACATAGTGTAGTACATAATATGTACATATTATTACATACATCGGGGTAGACAAACACGAGGAATGTGCGATTAAGGGCACATTTTCATACTCGAATAGGTGCCGGTAGGTACTAGGTAGTAGGTACCCGTGTGCGTGTGCGTGTGCGTGTGCACTGTGCAGGTAGTGGACGTGGTAGTAGACGCGCAGGATGGCGGTAGGGTGGCGAAGAAGCTGAAAGGAGCGCAAAGTTGGGCGCACGCGCGCACACTTACCCAAGTCGAATCGCCAAAAGTCTTTGAGCGGTACGTTGCCGTTACGGCCAGCCAACACGTACAGATGATTTCCCAGAAGGGTGAC
This sequence comes from Balanococcus diminutus, assembly GCA_959613365.1. Classification (NCBI taxonomy): domain Eukaryota; kingdom Metazoa; phylum Arthropoda; class Insecta; order Hemiptera; family Pseudococcidae; genus Balanococcus; species Balanococcus diminutus. Next base: position 62,943,500 of record OY390716.1, on the reverse strand, counting down.
GCTATGTTTGGAACGACTGCAGGGACCATTCTTATCTTGGTCGTATACCACCGAATTCCACATGCTGCAAACATTAATAAGCGATGATTACCAAAAACGAAAACGAAAACGAAAACGAAAACGATAACGTATAGATATGTAGGTACTATGTGGTGCGTAATGCATAATTGCATACCTATACGTACGTAACTACGTATTTGTATTATCTGTAATAACGTATGTGACTACGAGTGTATGTAACGTACTTTCTACCTACCTACCTACCTACCTGCCTAGCTAGCTAGCCACTCGCCCGCGCCTTGCCCTATACGCTACAAACTTGCAAAAGGTACAAATTAGAAATGTCTCGTGTCAATTACGATACCATGTATGTAGGGGTGCTAGGTAGGTCTAGGTATCTTATTTAGTGTGGTACCAATACCAATACATTTTATACATTACACCAACTAATAGGTATGTACCTTGTACCTATACTTACAACGTACATAGAACGATGTACGGTACACCGTACACGGGTATGTAGATAATAGGTACGCGCAAGAATAAACAATAAGGTGTATTTACTCGTACATCTCTTAGGTACATTACATACATACATACAAATACATAGATAAATACCGATGATAATGTTAGTAAACACTCGGGTAATTACCCATGTATACGTAGGTAGATTTAGTAGCTAGGCAGGTAGTGTATCTTCTGAAATGCATACGCATATACGTGGAATACGAATACGAACCTTACAACTGGTCACAATTACGAGCATGAAATGAAACGAGAAAAACGAATACATGAGCATTAGCCGACTGCGCGACGATTACGGAAAAGTACGACGCGACGTACCGAGCTTCGGCCGCTCATGTACTTACGCAGGTATACGTAAGAGTCAAGATCTACATACTACGTACGTAGCACATACGAGTATGTATAACCTGCAGTACCGAAGACGCTACACGATGGGCAATAAAATTGTTCGTTATTGAAAAGAAAGAAAAAACAATAGCTTGCCGAATGGTTGGCGAGCAAAACGCACCGATACCGAGTGAAGATGACGAATAAAATACCAGTATATACTATCGCGAATATACTCGGACTCGTACTCGTACTCGTAGAGATGTCGAGTAGAGTAGAAGTCGAGTCGCGTCGCGATGCGACGCAAGCGCACGCGCGCGTCTTTAGCCTAAACTAAACGATTGTCGTCGTCGTCGTCTCTTCGTCAATATTGTGTCTTGAAGGGGATGAGAAGGAAGGGCGGTGTGACGGGTTGAGAGGTTGAAACAGTCTTTTTCAAAAGTTTAGTTTATTGCCTTGCCGATGTTTTGTTTTGAACGCGGGAACGCAAACAGAACTGTGCAGAGCAGAGCACTGAGCAGTTGTTGCTAAAGCGAATGCCCGAATGGAGACGCGAACGTTCACCTTACATTCGCGTAACGTAAGCGTATCTATACTAATTTTTTTTTTTTTTTTTTTTTTTTCAAAAACGAACCTACGCAGTGGGTAGGTATAGGTACGTGGAGCCCGAACCAATCCCAGCATCGAGCACTCTCAATTTCACGAAACGTCGTTTACGAACCAGTACCTACTGGTACGTAGTTACCTACTACCTAGTACCTACCTACTCGTATGTAGACCTGCGACTTTCGCGCGAGGAAAAATAAATTATACCTAAGCGCGCCTATAATATAGTCTACGATTATTTCTTTTTTCTCTTCATCTTGATCGAAATATTCACATTTTACAAGTGTAGATAACTAACCTACTTACTTTTCATACGCAACTAGGTAAAAAGTTTTTGCAATGCTCCCTCGAACTCGCAGCGCGATTTCAATTTCATCTCAATCAATATTGCGAGCCTCTCGCCTCGCTGTCATAAGCCGCAGAAACATGCGCAATACGCGAAAACGTCAAGTATTTCACCCTCCACATGACATCAGATCACACGGCGCGGATGCTCGATCCAATATCCCTACGACTAAAGATTCTGTCTCTTGACTTTGGAAAATCTGTACCCTTCGAGACGATTTTCGTCTCATAACCTCAAAATGCGTTTAACGAAAGAAAAAAGAACCAATGTCCTAATAACGTACCTATATCTAATTATCTACCTACAGTATACATACGTCGCGCTTCACCCAACCCATCAGGAGTCAATCATCAACCTAGGTTCCGCTTCCGCCTCTGCCGTTAGTGGGTACCTAGCTACCTACTACCTACCTACATTCGCATTATAATCATACGCAGAAGCACGAGGTAAGGCATGTTTCGTACGAACGACGACGATTCCGAACGAGAAAGAAGATACATATTAAATGTACAGGCAGGAGACATCGGCTAATGTAGTAGGTACCTAAACCTATAGCAGTAAAACGACGTTACACGTTAGAACGTATTAGTTACTCCTAACGTGAATCGGAAGAGATGCGGCTCGCCGGCGATGATCAACTAAAAATTCTTTCAAATTTCTTTCATTGTCACGCAAGTAGGTAGATACCTACGACCTAATGTAGCGTTTCGTATTCTGCTAATGCTAATAATGCAAAAAAGTTGACGTTGTACGCGTACAACTACACACGTACGTAGGTGTATTCGCGTATCCGCCAATTGGCGAAACTCTTATTACCTACCTTTTAAAAGAGATTATCGCGTATTTTTCTCCATCTGCACATTCTTGTTAATCGAATTCCACGCGGTGTTTCGCATATTCCCTGCTACCGGAAATCGGTGGTTCTTCGGGCTTAATACAAAATCACGTTTTCCGGCGAAATTGAAACTGCGATACGGTACAACTCGAAGCTCTACTCTACAGTTTAACCGATGATAATCATAACACGTACACTCGAGCAAAAATATTAGTAAAGTACGCGGAACCATTCATCGAGCGACTCGCCTTCGAAACTTGAAGTTAAAGACCTATTCGATTCGAGTCGATTTGCGGATTTTTAGCGAGGTATAGATATTTATCGAGTAACCGTGCCTTGATACTACCTACGAACATAATCATAATATTATTTTTCACATTCAAAAACTCAACTTCATTTTTCATTTTTATCCTTATCGGTTTCCTTATCAGTTTAGGTCCAACAGCTGATTGCTCACCAGCTACCACAAAACGATGCCATGGCCATGCCTATGCTAATGCCATGTCGTTGCACAAAGTGATACTAGTAAAATTCCGCCAGGGGACGCTAAAAAAAAAACCCAAAAAATTCCACTTCTTTTTAGTTTTTTTTTTTCCTTCAAGTTTTTGTTTTTGAAATTTTTACTACACTAAATAATTATTATAATGCATTGGCAATAATAGGCATTTGGCAATGACAAAAATTCCATACAAAATAGTTACCTATTCTATTATTGAATAATGGCGATGCGATGAACCGATGAATGATGAATTTGATGATAAGTAAATGTTCACTTCAATGAGTTCATCGAGTTCAATACACACCACGAGTGTATTATAAAAATAGGAATATGCAAAAAGAAAAAGGTACCCATCTACCTAGGACTGGAGACTGGGCTAAGGAAAAGAATAAAAAAAATTCGCAAAAATTACGATGTTTGAAAAAATATAAGAAATGCTACTATAATATACGATAATGTAGGTATTTTATACACAAAAATGCGTACGGCGCTGGTGTAGACATTAACCTATACGGTACGATGGACACGATGGTCTGAAAAATAAAAATTCAATTCCAATCTTTAAATTGCAAACCAAAATGAGGTACCCGCACTTTTGGATATGGTCTTGGTCTCATTATGATCAAACTCAGCCGCACGTGCACGTTCGCGTCGTCTATTCTTCACCCTATGCAAACTAGAATCGCGAATCCGTGAACTATTTTTCAACGTTTTGGAGCGTAAATTCGAAGACGGTGGTATATCGCGAAATCCTTTCACGCATATCGGATGTAATACGATATACGTGTTCTGGCGCAGCAATTTTGGTTTCTTCGCCGTTTTGAGCTGTTTACCGATTGCAGGCAATGGCGCGTACTGAGAGAACGAGTTGGCTTCGTTTTTACTTCGTTCAACATCCATCCGTCTACCTGTGGTACTCGACTCGTCGGCGAATTCGTTCCAAAATCGCATTCGCTTAGAGCGATCATTCATCATCGGCATCGAAATCGGATCGCGCGGATTTTTTTTCATCAAACATTCGCTCGGTTTCCCTTTAGTAAAAAATTTCATAATTTTTTCGACAAAATGAACCATATTTTTATTATCGGCCCGATAATAACGGATCGGGTGATTCGCGTTTCTTTCAAACGAGCCTACATTTAATCGAAATGCTACTCGCGCGTCGCACCGTACCATATCGAACGCGAAATAGAGAAGTAACGTAAGTCATAATCATAACCAACGTCTATTTAACAAAAACTTTCGATCGACATAATAAATTGTAAACGTTAACCCTAGTACCTCCGCGAGTGCTTAGAAAAAGAAAACGTTGACGAAACGCGCTCTCGAGTATTTATTTTTCGCCTTCTCGGCGTACCAGGCACCGCCGAATTCGAGGTACCAACGCTCGGCTCGACTTGGGACGAGAAAATACGAACGAAAATGATAAGCGTAGACCGGCGCGGCGTACTCGTAGGTAAGTTCGCGAACGTTGTAAACCTTTCGTCTCGTCTCGTCTTTTTCGAACATTGGGTATAGTTTTTTCATCGACGCGGTATGTTTTAATCATTTATCCCCATAGAGACGAACCGCTCGTACATTCCTTGATAATGTTTCGATTTTCGTTGCGTTTACGAACAACGGCGCTCGCTTCTCCTTTCGCCACGCATCTGCGACGAACGTCGAATTTTTCGCGTTTCTTAATGCTTCTCTTAATTCTGGAGTGTACCACATTCGGAGCTATCGTCGAAGCTGAAGAGGTAGCGTAACTAATGACATCCGAATAACCGTCCGACGTATCGGTATCGCCTCTGGTATCATCGATCGACCCATCGAGTCGTTCGCTTATCGCGTTTTCTTCCGCAGTATCGCCGTCGTTGTCGATTCTCAGCGAATCGAGTCCCACGTCTAGATCAGCAACCGTAGTCTCGCCACACTCTACGCCGGTTGAAGTTTCCGCCCGGGATGAAACGTTTTCACGTACGTCGTCTTCATTTTCGCTGTCCGACTTGTCTTCGTCTTGTTTCGAATTATTGCCTCCCAAACAGCCGCTGATACCTACTTCGATATCCATATCATCTTCCTTCCTAAATACGGTAATCGACACAAAAATACCCAACGTGAGCAAACGTTGAAAAAAAAAATAATAATAAAATAATAATAATAATTCGCGAATTTACACTTACTCGATATCGTCCAAGTTCGGATAGCATTCGCTTTCGAAGTTGAATCGTCTCTTGAAAAATTCTCGAATACAGTTCACGTCCCTTTCGAACAATCTGCGAGGCGAAATTCAATCACACCCGTTATTAACGGTAATAACAAAATTAAAGAGGCAATTTTATACGAACGAGAAGGATTACTGACTGTTTAGCGTTTAAATGAGCGGTGGAAACCATTTGAGGAAAATCTATTATCACCGGAGCGCAATCTTTTTCCGTCAGCATGATGTTAAACTCGTTGAAATCTCCGTGAATAACGCCGCAATTTGCCAACTTGACGATCAAATTCATCAGCGAGTCGTAAAGTTGATCGACGTTAGGAACTTGGTAAATCCGATTTCTTGAAACGATAAAACAATCACCGCTTATGGCAACGCGTACGATTTAAAATACCTACATATAATTATACGAATAATTATACTAGACGCGCGCAGGTAAATCATATTGGTCAAACGTACAGCTCGAGACTCGCATCAAACGATGCGTCAACAAAAGTCAAAAGTCGAAAGTGACCGAGGCGACGCCCAACTGGCGATGATTTTGATTACGCGTATAGCATACCGTATTCGATTAATCGACGTGTACCTTCGGTACTTGACTTACAACGGATGGCCATCGATAAGATTCATTACGACGCAATGACGATTACACGCTATTGGATTGGGCACGGGAAAACCTCTGCTATGCAACGCTTTCATATAAGCAAATTCCTTTTCGGCCGATATACGAGATAGGTACAACCATCCCGCTTTATGGCGTCTTCCGTGATAATCGCGTTTTTCTTTCAAATTTCGAAAACAAATGCGGCCCAATCTATTCGCAACGAAATTAAAGATTAACGCCCAATATCGCATGCACATACGTATGTAATCAGCAACCGACAATCGGTTGCGATAAATCACTCGGATTCGATCGATTCTAACCTGTGCAACTTGAGACACAGCTCTTCACCTTCGGGATTCGATACGGTGTAAACATTAGATTCTTTACCAACCCCGATTTGATTACCAAAAGAATGAATCGCGCCTTTGGACACTAAAGCGTTCAACGCCAAGTAATCGTATCCGGTATTCGTCAATCGATAACCGTCGTCTACGAAAAGAAACAACAACAACAACAACGAATGAAAATTTGAAACGACATAATACGAGAAGTGTTGAAAATATTTCGTCCTTTTCCCTCCAAAGCAAAACAGGACGGAACACTGGAGCACCCCCTCGTAAGTTATAATCGAAAGTAGGTACCGAGTAAATCTTGTCGACTCGCGACATAGAAAAACTACGTAATTGCAACTCACAATGCTTTCCTCTCTCGTAAGCTACCAATTCTTGTTTACAAAGTTGTTGCAAAACTTTATGCACGCCGCCGTGATGGAGAGCAGCGATTGATGCGATAAGCATGGTCGGTACGAGTTCGTGGTTTTTCATTCCCATTTCAACCTATTCCGTCGCAAACATAAGGCCGACGTTAATAAAACGAAAATCGTAATTAATATTATTTGTAAGTACATAGATGAATAATTACCGCTGTCAACACGCGAAAGTCTTCCTTCGTCAAATATCTTAGATGAGTTACGTTCAATTTTCCCATGATTTATTTCAACGTTTGGCTAGCCGAAAACGGTGACTCTTAACTACTCGCTATTAGCTAAATACGAAAAAGGTGAACACTGATCACGGAGCTAAGAAGTAATTAACCTTTTGCGCGAATTCGTATCGAAAATTATTTAAATTCACTTAAAATCAGACGTCTGACTGAATTAATCAAACGCACGCGGTATTTTTATCGTCCATCACGTTGATAAAAAAATATTATCACTACATTCATTTTCTGCGACGCTCGGCGCCGGCGCGTTGTCAAAGCACTTCATTGGTTAATGTTGGTTACGTCATTTAGGCTAGAACCTATGGAACGCTATCTGCGGTGATATCCCTTATCAGTATTATCAGTTGTTATCAAAAAAATCTCAAAAAAATAATGCAAAATTTAATTTAAATGAAAAACTGGCATAAGTTAATAAAACTTGGAGTTTGTATCGCGTATCCTGCGTATGTCGTTCAAATTGAGGCACTAAACTTGGAGACTTCATTGTAGATGTAGTTGTTGATGAATACATAAAGGTACTGTTCGTAAAAACGTTCTTCACTTCAGAGTATTCACTCTCTGTTTCTCGCTTCTCCCCATTTACATACTCGGTGAAACGATAGCTTTATCAACCGTGCGAATTTCATTATCAGTCGAATGTCTCGACCTCGCTAAAACCAATGTGAAATTGAACAAGTAATTCGAAGATAGACGGCGTTATTGCTTAGTATTACGAGCCTTTTTTCCCTACACTTTCAGTTTTTTTAAAACTAGTTGGTCGGTTGGTGACACAATGTCTCCCATTTATTTTCATTCGCTGTCAAACGAGGAAAAGAAAACGTTTCTGGATTCGTTCGACACGGTTTTAACCGATTGTGACGGAGTATTGTGGAACGATAGCGGCGTAATCGACGGAGCACCGGGAGTTTTGAACGACTTCATAAGCCGTGGTAAACGGGTATTCTACGTGACAAACAACAGCAGTAAAACCAGAAAGCAGTTTCTCGCTAAATGTCAAAAATTCGGATTCACGGCTTCGGAAGACAGCGTGTGTAACACGTCGTCGCTCGCCGCCGCCTACTTGAAAGAAACGCTCTCTCCTTCGCAAGCGGTCTACGTTGTGGGAATGAAATCGCTGGAAGAAGAGTTGAACAACGTAGGAATCGAAAATTTCGGCGTCGGCTTGGAAAAACATGGCGATAATATTTTGGAAAATATAACGTCGCTTTCGCTCGATTTCGTGGAAAATGTGGGCGCCGTTCTGGTCGGATTCGACGAGCACATTAATTACATAAAAATGTTGAAAGCCGTTACCTATTTGAAAAAAGATCCGTCCTGTTTGTTTGTGTGCACCAACAAAGACGAAACCTTCCCGACCAAGGGTGGTTTCACGATGCCCGGAACTGGGGCCATTGTAGCCGGCATCGAAGTAGCCAGCGGCCGTCAGCCTTTCGTCGTTGGAAAACCAAGCACGTATCTGGCTCGCTTCGTGACCTCCAAGTTCAACGTGAACCCGGAGCGAACCATATTTATCGGAGACCGATGTAACACCGATATACTGATGGGTAACAAGTGCTCGTTCAAAACGTTGTTAGTATTGACCGGTGTTCATACGATCGACGATATTCGTAAATACGAGTCTTCCGAACGAAAAGATGATCAACTTTCCGTGCCGCAATATTACACCGATGGTATCGGCGATCTCCTTTTTTAATTATGTACCCACCTATTATTTTCGAATCTACTTGTTGTAATCTTTTACGTTAATTTCTCTTTTCGTCCAGTTTTTTGTTTTAAATTTTTTTCTGCAGTAATAAACGTTTTGTCTGGTTTTCTCGAATAACGAGCACCTCGCTATATTACGACGTAAGTGGGCTCAGATCAGAATAGGAACCAGTTTTTAATAGGCATACGGCATACCTCGTTGATTTACACTAATTATCACCGTACGAGGTAGCCTACGACAACATAGAATTCTGACAAATGATTATAAAAATAAAAGTTTCTATTTAAAATTAATTAAATTAACATAAAATTCGAACATTCTTACAACATAAAACATAGTACAAAGGAAGGAAAAAAATGAATATCAAACGTGAAACACGTAAAATGATTACAACTAGGCGAATTACACGTGCGTAAAAACAGAATAGCAAAATTTGTAATAATAATACTCGTTAATGTTCCTAAAAATAATACCTACCTAATTAATAAAATAATAGTAAATAAATGAAAATTTAAAGAAAAGTAAAGAAAAAAAACTACAATAATCATTGTCGACGGTAAAAATAATACAAATACGTAGTTGTAGACGATAATGAAAAATAATAATAATAAAATTAATACATAAATACTAAATAGTAGTAGTAGTAACGGTACTAATAAATAATAATAGTGACAAAAAAAAAGGGAAAAACACGAAACACAGAGACGTGACGCGACTACCAGGTAAGTATCCGTTTTCAGCGAGAAAAAAAAAGAGTAGTAGGAGGCGCAGCAGCAGCAGGCACCGATTAGCGACTGATATCGATAAAATGAGATGTTTTTTTTTAATTCGAGAAAAAAATGAAAATAGACTTTTGTTTTACGCGACCCCCCCCCCCACCCCCCATTCGGTAGGCACACACGCGAGTACAGTTGAAATTGAAATATCGAGTGCAAGCTGCATGCTGCTTGCACTGCAAGAGATGTACGAACTAAACAAAAACAGCAGTTCGCGAATAAAATCAACGACAAATAAAATGAAATAAAATAAAATCACGCACATTATTGAAGAGTAAAAATACGTTTTTCCGAAATGCTATTCGGATGCATTATCGCACGGCGGATCGGGTGATGCGGCGTTTCTTAGTTTCTGTTTCACTATCTTCGTCTTCGGACTAAAATCATCGAATAAAAAACAGTATTAACGATTTTCAAAAAAAAGGGATAACAAGCTCAATTTTGTGGCGAGTAGCGATTGAAAAAATAATGCAATTCCGCAACGTATACGAACGCTGTTGGTGAATGAGGAACAACGAAATCAACTTCGATATACTCGTAATGTACTGCGCATAACTCGCACGGTGAAAAGCGTAAATTTGAGTCTTTCAACCGCGTACTTACTTTATCTGGAACGTCTTGATAATCTATGCTTTCCTGTTTCTTTTTTCCAGTTTCTTTTTTCACGTAATTGGCGGAACTTAGGGTTTTTTTCGTTATAGACTTTTCTCCCTACAACGCGAGAAGAAGATGTATTATTATACATTGTTATTACTTACTAGTATATCGGCGGCGAATTCGTCGATACGTTAAAATACAATTCTCGCTTACGTGGTATTGAAGTTCTAGCGGTAAATAACATTTATCATTGGCGAATAAGGGATCGTCGACTTTTTTGTAGAACAAAGCGGAAATTTTCGTTTCATTCATTCCGTCTTTCATTTCAAAGTTTACGGTTTTCGTCAAAATTATGGTTACAGCCAGATCGCATAGAGCCCATATTTTCTATCGCAAAAACAAAACAAAACAAAACAAAACAAAACACTCGATGAGATGAGAATAAGATGGCAGAAATCATTAGCGCCGTAAGTAGGTATACCGATTACGAGTACTGTTTCGTAGTCTGTAGGTAAGTAAACTTTTTTTAGGTAGCGTATTTAATTACCTCGTTGGCAGTTTCATCGTCCGGTGTCAAAGCGTCCTTAACCGTTTTGATCCTATCCAACATTCCTTTATAGATGCCGTAAGAATAGGAATCATTTTTGGTAATCAGCGGTTCCATAATAAACCACAAGCACGATTTCATAGTCAACAGTTGTTCTACGCTTTTAGGATCGGTAAACTGCGGACAGTGAGCCAATACGGCTATCGCGTACACCAACATGTAATCGGGTAGAATGGCGTGCGACTGATTTAGAACCAATTCGTACGGATCTGCGGAAGAGAATTAGTCGCTATAGTAAACCCTAATAAAATTACCTAAACTCGTAAGCAAGCACGCAGGCCCTATCGCCCGAGTAAGAACATACTGCTGTTGCTGTTGCTCTGCGTGAGGTTTTTAATCAACTCTCTTCTTTTTTGAATACTGATGATCATGTGTTGTTTGATACTCTCTTTCAATTGTTTATCCCTCTCGAGTCCTCCGAACGCGAAAAATCCCATAAAGTCGATCGGTATGCTTCGATGCGAAAGTCCTCGTGTTAGGCCTTTGTGCAATTTATTGTTGAATATTTCGCGTACTTTTGGAACGTCGTCCTGCAATTTGTTTATTCGTTCGTTAGGTCATATTTTCGTTTCGTTTTATTTACCTTGCCCGTGTCTTTTTTTGTCAAACCGAAATGGAAATCGAAAGAGACGTAACCTGTATTCGTACTTACATACATAAGCTGCGACAGAGTGTAAAACTGCTCCGCTGTGTACTGATCGCCGACTCCTTTTTGTTCGGCTATTTTCAACATCGAATAACCGGCCGTTAATCTCAACCACGACATTTCGGCATTGCTAAAACAAAATTTCGATTACGTCCATTCGTCTTTGTCGCTTAGATATTTGGTACGCGGTCGTGCGCAAGTAGGCTACTCCTACTGACAGTGACACGCGTAGCAAATCTCATTTACGTACACGGTATAATTTCACTTTACCTTATGAATTCGGAACCGGATAAATTTCCTTTTTTCGCGACAAACGCGGCAAACATTCGAAAAGTCTTTTGAGCCGAGACTTCGTCATTTTTCAAACCTAAAAGCCATCTTGCCATCATTTTGATGCCTTCGATCTGCAAAAAAATACACGCAGCGATATTTTCGTCTGATGAAAAGTCTTTATCTCACGACGCGACGCGCCAAAGCCAAGCGGCTAACATTCCTACTATCGTACCTTGCACAAAGTGATCAGCGGAATATCGCTTTCTGGACACCAGTCACCTTCTAAAATTGGTCCTTGATTTTCGCTTTCCATTTCGGCTTCTTCTTTCTTGACTAACAAATCTCGAACAATCTGCGAAAGACGAACGTAGCTTTAAATATAAACGACAAATATTCGACCCGATCAACCACCACCCCTACTTCAAATTCTATTTTTCGCACAGCCAATTTGTTATCTCGTGCACAAGAGCGACGAGAATTGCAATCTCTTCTACTCGAGCCGACCTCCCTGGCTCCCCCCCCCCCACCTCATCCGAGGTCTAGAATTCATTCATTATCGAAATGAAAATAATGCGAGCTATAGTATCTAATTCGTTAAAAGTTGCAAGCCCAAGTTACGTTCAAATAGCTATGTACTACACAAAAAGAGTCCACATACGAGCACCTAACCGTTCCTTCTTCTCGAATGAATCTTTGCCCGATGGGTTGGGTAAACTTGAAATGAGACATTGGAAAATACGCGCGCGATACGAACAACGCCAACGCGTGCAGATACTTTATTTATTCGTTTGATTACCATACCTTTCTCGATATGAGATTTTTAATCAAAGCCAAATATCGTTGAGGAACGTTTTGCGCTATGTGACCCAAGGTGACGATTGAAACCAAATAATGTTCCGAAGCTGGTGTCAAGTTCACTTTTACCGTCTGAAAACGATCAAATTAAACAATCGAGTATTTATGTATAAACGAATAAAAAGGCAAATCTCAAATCTGTCGGTTTTTCGTACCTCGATTATATCGTTGAAAATGTTTTCGTTTTGTTTGAAAACGTTCACGTACAAGCAACGTACCGCCTGCTTAGCTTGTTTTTTGGTTCCGGTGAGAGCGAAATTCTTGCATATAGGAATCAGACGGTCCATTTCTTCCGGTAAACAGACGCCTTTTGTTTAGGCACGGACAAATAAAAAACATACGATTAAGCGAGTAAGAAACTACCGTCAAGTGAAACGTACAATAAGCATATTATCAAAAATATTCGACTCACTCAACGCTTTATATTTGCCCAAAAAGGTTAGCACGGATAAAACGTAAGGCACAACGTACTCTTCTTCGATACTCAGAAAGTTTATCAACTGAGATATAATGTCTTGGTGTAAAAAGTGATACGGATAAATATACGATAGAATCTGGAAACGCGTAAAATGATGAAATACAAATACAGTCTGCGATGTGTTTATATCAAATGACATAGCACGTCGTAACAAGGCGCAGCACTACGCCTAGTACATCGCATCGTTCACGCTTACCACCAACAATTTGAGGCCTTTTTCACCCGCCGACACAGGGTTCAAAGACAATTCTTCGATTAAATTTCCGCTTTTGATGCAGTCTTCGACGTAAGAGATCAAAACCTGAAATACGAGGTCAAATAACGTTTATAACTCGGTCTCGGTCTCGAGAGTGCCCGCAAAGTAGGACGCCGAAACGAGTTAAAAGTTGAGGCTTACTTTTAAATTATTTCTATCTATCATCACCGAAGACATCCTTTCCAACAGCATCTTTACCGTATTGTAATACAAATTGGTCATGATCGGTTGTCCGAGTTTTTTAATAATCAAGTTGACCGTTTCTGCGCATTCTTTGCACGATATATCGGAACGTGTGATAGCTTCCATTCCTACGCAAAAACCATATCGTCATTACCGACCGATTGACCGTACCGAGAGACCTACTCGTAACGGGCAAGCCCTCAGTGAATACAACGCAACAGTACCTAATAATAAGGCTTGGTCGCGCAGCAAGTTATCCGAGAACTGATGTAGGAATTCTTGCACTTTCAAAGGCTCGGGAAGAAAACGCGACAACACCATAATACGAGAAGAAATTTCCTTCGATCTTTCCGGAGACGCCGGCTTTCTGTGAATTTCCAGCCATTCTTTGACGTTGTTGCGTACCCTGAAACACCGCAAATTTTATTCGTCAATTTCGCACCCAGCTTACCACAGTAATCGCGTAATCGGAAATGAAAACCTACAGAGCTTGATGTTTTTGCAGTTCGATAAACGCTCGACACGCGTTGTCGTCTACCGTGCCCATCAAATGGTACAGTCTTTTCATTTTCTCCTCGGGTGGCAACTGGTAAGGCACCAGTGACGTGTTCAGTAACTTCTCGACCAGTAATCTGAAATGACCGAGCCGGAGCGACAAAATTGTATTAATTCGTACGCGAAAGCAAGCAGAACAGCTCTCCCCCCCCCCCCCCGGACCTACATCACAATACCCACTCGAGCAGCTTACCTGTCTTCGGTGCTCGGCATGTAGTAGCCGTGCAAAATTTTATTTTTAATCCAAGTAACGGCCATCATTGTGGCTTTGGATACCGCTTGCTGATTGCAATGGTTTCGATATATCATAGCCAAACCGCTGAGAGCTTCTTTTCGTATCTTGAACTGAAAAGCAGAGAAAGGGATAGAGAAGAAATGAAATAAATAAACGAGTTGCGCTCATATCGGACGTGTCCGATCGGGCATCGTACGCTCACCTTTTTATCGAGCGTTCTTTCTTTAACGCAGTCCAAGAGCTCGGTGCTTTGAGAAATGATTTCGAAATCGTGCTTGGCGGTTGTAACGACCGCTAAAACTACTTCGTATCGGACGTTTTCATCGACGTCGTGTTGTCGAGATTTCAATACTTCCACTATATCCTCCCTCAGGTTCGGATGGTTGAGCAGAAAATGCATAGTATGCTGGACGCATTTCACTCGGATTATCGGTGATATGTCGTTGAATCTGAAACGTAACGGAATAACAATAATACAATTACAACCAAACCGAACCAAAACGAACGAAATACGCGATGCCCCGTTAAATTTACGCTTTTTACCTTCCGAGAAACGCTCTCCATAACTGAGGATTATTCTTGGCGACGTTGCTGTTCTTTTCCGAAAACATTTTCGCCAGCAACTTGATAACGGATAGCCGTTCCGAGTCTTGGGTAGACTTGATTTTGCATTCGAGCTGAGGCAAAACGGCCAACAAAACGCTCGGACAAATTTTATTCAATTCGTATATCAAGTCGTACATTTTGTTGGTGATACTCAAGTGCGTTTCTTCCTTGCCCAATAACAGCACTTGATTGAAAAACTATAGACGACACACGCAAAAAGAAACACGTTTCAAAGAGTTGAAATTTGAAACAACCAACCGCAAAACCAACAACATTAATACAATATTAGTAATAGTAATGATAATGATATTACTAACCGCCTGAATGTAAGGTTCCAAAGTATCCGAGCATTTATTTATCAACTCTTTGGCCAACGCGTAAGCGTTTCTTCGTTGAGTTTTGTTAGGCTCGACAACGTTGATTAGTATTATGTCCAATAATTCGTGCGATACCATATCCGATTCACTAATCAACGGACACATTATGTCGAGCATGAAAGATTTCACTTTCGCCGAATGCTCGTCACTGCGCAAACAAGTACGAAATATAGTAAAACACACGACGTACATACGTTATACGTGCAAAGTCGACTCGCGTCGTTCGACTTGATACGTACTTGACAATATTGAACATCAAATTGAATAAGGTGCAGAATATTTCTTGATTATCTTCCAATTCGAAACACATATTGAACGATTTAACGTAGGCCAAGTTTTCCAATAGATAAAAATATCTCTTGAACGCCGGATCTTTCGGATCTTTCAAACCGGACAGTTGCTTGATTATAAAAATGAATATGGTCTGCGAAAAACGTACCAAAATTAGAGGAATGCGATTTCTTCGATGTACGTACGCGCAGCGACGATACCGCGATTAAAACTGAAATCAAAGTACCTTGATTTGTTCGGGATCTTTATAAGGAGCCTCTGGAGCGTACACGCGAAGAACGTCCGCAATGCAACACGCAATCAACAATTGAACGTCTTTACTTTGATGCTGTAGAAAAAAGTCATCCGCCAAATGAAGAGCCAAAGGAATGTATTGTTGGTAAATGCCATTATCTTGTCCCATCGCTTGTAGCGTATGAGCCAGCGTCTACACATTGGACAGAAAACAAACCGAAACACATTCAACAGATATAAACAACCACATTCCACGTCTTCCGCCAAGCTGTACGAATAAAGAGATTTCAATTACCTTTAGTCGCCGAATTAATTCGTCGGCACCGAGCTCGTCCGTGACAGGACGACAGCCTTGCGGATATATGATTCCTTGAGGCATTTTGTCGTCAGAAATTTGCGATATACTGTACAAAGAACACGATTCGCATACAGACGCTGCGCTGTAAAAATTTCAAATAATTACGCACGTGTCTAGAGCAGTTGACGAGGATTTCGCATTAAAAACGCAGAAACTGCGAGAATCGAAAGATAACTCCTACAAACGGCTATCGCGAGTATACGATACGACGGCAAAATACAATAATTCGAACGTTCCGCTACCTCCGCGTTACGATTTCTCATTTCTCGATCGCGGAATGCGATGAAACAACACTTCGCACAGCAACGAAATCGAGGTAAAAAATACGCCAATTACTTACTTTCAAAGCAATAAGGTATCGCGATTAGATCGGAGAAATTTCAGCCCAACAGAATCCTCAACTCGACTGTCTGAGCTCCATCAATTTTGATAAAAACAATTCAATTTTTTGAAAATTGATCTTCGCGTTCTTTCGTCAAAACAATGTAAAACTCGAACATGGTATAGATTCGACAATTATTATCATCGTTAACGTTATTATTAATTATTATAAGTATTATTACGCACGAAATACACACTTTTATCGAACAATTTGCAAGCGAAGCTCGCTGTAGCAATATTATTTTTAATGTTAATCTACATTCAAACTGGGATCCTCAAACAAACTGGAATCCTTCTTACACTAAAGTGGAATACAGTTCCAGTTTATTTATATGCAAATTTTGCGAAATTTTGTGAACAGAGTGGGACCCTAAGGATCGGCAAACAGTGTTGTGAAACGGGAATTCCCATTTTGCGGGAATGGGAATTGTTCCCGGGAATTCCCGGGAACGTTCCCACCTTCATCAAAACCGGGAATTCCCGTTTTCAAATAATTTATTTTTTTGAAGCAAAAACGAGATTTAAGTGATGTAATGATGTTTAGAAATGTCAATTTGAATGAAAATTGGTATTGATACCCTAGAAATACTTGAAATTAATAAAATTATTCAGGGATATCGATATCCCATATTTTATTTTTTTAGATAGTAATTTCAAGGTAATTCTTCAGGTTATTCCCACGTGATTGATCCAATTAAAATATTCTTTTTAATTTTAACATCAATTTTTGACCATTATGATGGTATTAAAATGTATTTTAATACTGAGGGAAACAACATGGTACCTTTTAAATAATACCAGGAGGTGTCTAATAAATCTCAATATAATCAGAATCTTTTTTCTTGGAAATATTTTGGGTATTCCCGGGAATTCCCTGTTCCCGGGAATTCCCGGGAACAACACTTTCGTTCCCGGGAACTTCACAACACTGTCTTTTTGGCAGGGATGTCAACCAAACCGGAACCGAAAAAAAAAACCACTTAAAATCATAAAAACCAGAACCAAAACCAAAACCAGTAAAAATTGAAAGCGGTTTTGGTTTTTTCATCCCCCCCCCCCCAGAGCTGGCGCGACTCACCTCTTTTGGGAGTCGAACTCTTTTAGTTCGACTCTTTGCTAGTTGAGTCGAAGAGTTTTCAATTTGCGACTCTTTACAAATTTGATTAAACTCATGAGTCCGACTCTTTTAATGAACGACTCCTCGCGACTCTTTTTTTCCGACTCCTCGCGACTCTTTTTTTCCGACTCCTCGCGACTCTTTTTTCCTACTCCTCGCGACTCTTTTTTCCGACTCCTCGCAACTCTTTTTTTCAATTTATTATTTTTTAATTTTTAATTTTCAAGTAAGTAAAACTTCAAAACTAAACTAACAACACACGAGGTTGCACTACCCATGAATCGCGGAAAAATGGAGTTTGAGAGATGAAAAGAGTCGTGATATGAAGAGTTGTGAATCAAAAGAGTCGCAAGTAAAAAAAGAGTCGTGAGTAAAAAAGAGTCGCAAATTGAGAAGAGTCGTGAATCAGTTTAATGTTCGACTCTTAGTGATGAGTCGATTTTTTCAAATTTTTTTCGACTCCTTGTGAAAAAGAGTCGAACTCAGAGTCGCTCGCATGCGACTCCCGCGACTCACACTCGAAACTCTGAGTCGCGCCAGCTCTGCCCCCCCCCCCCCCCCACATTTACTTTCAATGAGGCTGAGGCTTTGAAATTGTGCGAGTGCGAATGCGAACAACACGAAAAAGGAGCAGCTAGCGGAAATCACGTTATAAAAAACTAAAAACTTGATGGAAAAGTTGGAAAGTGATAAGACCGCCAAAAAAGTGACAGATTTACATCGTATTTGGTATTTCAAGACGATTTTAATTTAATGTAATCGTATAATTTGTTATATATTTTAGTATTTTATATTCATATTTCAAAACGCAAAAGATTAATTTTGAATTTCCATGTTTTTACTACTTGTTTTGTTTTGTTTTTAAAGTCATTTATGATAGAAATTTAAAAAAAAAAACGTAAACGAAACCAAAACCGATACATTTTGAAAACTACAACCAAAACCGAACCAATCAGTGTTGTGAAGTTCCCGGGAACGAAAGTGTTGTTCCCGGGAATACCCAAAATATTTCCAAGAAAAAAGATTCTGATTATATTAAGATTTATTAGACACCTCCTGGTATTATTTAAAAGGTACCATGTTGTTTCCCTCAGTATTAAAATACATTTTAATACCATCAAAATGGTCAAAAATTGATGTTAAAATTAAAAAGAATATTTTAATTGGATCAATCACGTGGGAATAACCTGAAGAATTACCTTGAAATTACCATCTAAAAAAATAAAATATGGGATATCGATATCCCTGAATAATTTTATTAATTTCAAGTATTTCTAGGGTATCAATACCAATTTTCATTCAAATTGACATTTCTAAACATCATTACATCACTTAAATCTCGTTTTTGCTTCAAAAAAATAAATTATTTGAAAACGGGAATTCCCGGTTTTGATGAAGGTGGGAACGTTCCCGGGAATTCCCGGGAACAATTCCCATTCCCGCAAAATGGGAATTCCCGTTTCACAACACTGCAAAAAGAGTTAACGTGAGTTAACTCGTGAGTCTCGTGACGTCGTGAGCGTCGTGAGTTAACTCGCGAGTTGAAGTTTTGAAAAAACTCGCGCCCATCCATGTTCCAATCCAAAGTGGTTGAGTTTTATTTTGACTGGCGGCAAATTTTTCAAGTTATTAGAAATAGAAATTCGGAGTATCAATTTAATTAATTCAAAGTATATCCGCTGGAAATGAAGGTATTACGAAGGTACTATAAATATTTATTCACTTTACTAGTTTACAACCTTTGCATCGTACATATGTAAATAACTAAGTAGTGTGGTCGGACGTCCAAGTCGAAATCTACATACTTTTCACTCAACCGTTGTTACCTGAGGCTGCCACAAGATCGCAAGAAATCATGAAAATTGGAAGGTAGCCCAGTATATCGTGTTCACTCTACACCACTACCAGTAGCGAATATGATTTTAGAACTTTGCTACTTCTTAATTTGGTGCAGCGGAGCTATCTGTTTATCAATTATATTATACAATCTCGTAAGGTACGAATGAACTCAAAGTAGATGCAGCTAACGGTTGTTGCGCTGTTGCAGAAAAAAATTACAACGCAACAAAATTAATCGTTATACTGTTCGTCTTTTTTTCCAGACAATACTGTTACGTTACCGTCAATTGTTGGTTTTGTAACACGAATTTTAGGATACCGTTTAAAAGTAAGAACGAGTGGTTTTGCGAACAGTGCCACCAATTCAACGGGTTTAAAGAGGTACGGGTTACATCTACTCTCGCAGTCGACGATTGTAATCGAAAAGTAATGGGTTTTTTTTTTTCGTTTTTTGCAGGATGGAGACTATAGCAAAGTTCTGCCGGAACAGTTCGATGAAATTTTAAATCGGAAATTTGTCGGATCCTCTTCGAGTCCAAGTAAATATGTTTTCACTTCGAACGGTTTATGCTCGATTTGCAACGCTAATCAAGAATTGAAAATAAAACAACTCGCGTTGTACGTACCTTTCCGAGAAAAAAATTACGACGAAGAAATAGAAATATTCAGGTAACAATTACCGTCGCTTAGTACCTCCCATTAGAGCAACGATCGACGTAACTTTTATATTTGTATTTCAACAGAAATAAACTCGAGCAGTCTTACAAACTATGCGAAACCTGCGAGAATTTCGTCAATAGAAAATTGCAACCGACGTCAAATGCCGAATATTTTACGCCCAAGTCTAAAATTGATGAAAATGCGACGGCTCGCTGCTCTTCGTTCAAAGTTTGTTTTCTATCAATCGTACCTAACGATCGGTTAGAACTGTAGAATAAATCAGTCGTTTTTGTTTCGCCTTACATTTTCAGGATTACTCGACGAAACTAAAATTACGTGTACTTTTCATCGTGGTAATCGGATCTTTGGCTGCGTTTATTTTCAAAAAAACAAAATCGTCCGGAGAACCGCTGGTCGACTCATCGACGGACTGCGGTTTTGAACGATATTTTGCACGTGTAGCGTCGCAACTCTGTTGCGGCTTCTTATTGGATTATACGTTTGCTCTTTCGACCGCGTTTCTTCCTTACGTATTTTCAAACAGTCTGCACTCGATCCTCGGCAGTTTGCTCGTGTTGTTCGCTTCGATGATTAGCGACGATCTCGACCAATTCTGGAAGGTTAGTAATTTAATGGTGTAATAATTCCCTAGTATCTTGGCTTACGAACCGGCTTCAAAAAATATGTTATTACGTACTACTATTATAATATGTAATGTACGTATAAATATTTTCAGTTATCGGCGATCCCTGCGGTAATTATCGCGGTCGTTATTCGATATATTACGAGCGAAAGGAAGAAAATGCGTTGTACCCTGCGAAAGTTGAACTATAATCTACAAAATAGGTAGGTTAACTGTAGGCTTTATTCGATATTTACGACCAATCTCGTCCTGAAGGTACATGGTACCTTACGTACTTGCTACCTAGTTTTTTCTCGCGTAATTTTTACTTCCAGTAGATTCGATAATGGTCGAATTTTTTTTTTGCTCAGATTAACTTTGTCAGAATACGACCGAAATGAACAAGACGAAGGCGAATACGCGTACGAAAGAAAATCCAAGTCGGATGCTACGAAATTGAATTCGTCAACCAGTTTATACGGTAATGCGCCATTGTGCGGCCAGTTTTCGGATATGAGCTTGGGTAAATGCGAAAAGTACGCTTCGCACTTGCTCAGACAATCGGCGCATTCGTTCAAGTGCGATAGATTATTGGTGCAACCGTCGAAATTGAAACTCGACGAATGCGATTACGCGGAAAAGCTTCGTACTTCTCCTACCGTCAGCTCCGGATACGAATCGTTTTACGGAGGATTTTCCAAAAAAAATGCCGACAGCGTGTCCGAATTCGATAGTATTTCGCAAGTGAACATCGCAACGCGTAATAGTTTGCTTTCGAACGTTTCGAAAATTCATTCGCCGCCTAGAAATACGCAGCCGTCTCATTTTCGCTCAACGGATGCGCTCAGTTTATCCAGCGCGGAACGTTACTACGGAGCGATGCCCATTTATTCGCCGGTCACGATGCCGTCGCCGCCGTCGCCAGACTCGTCCAACGACAGGTCTCAATCGCAGCTTCAAATCAACGCCAGTATTCCGGCATTTCAAATTGTTTTGTATTCGATTACGTGTTTTATATTAGGTTTTTCGTTTCAGCTTTTTGTAAGAGAATTCTTTGTGTAATCAATCTTCCTATACCGCGGACGTTATTCGCGGAAACGGGTTTTCAATTTTATTGTCGCGTCGTTTGTGAAAATGAGTAATTTTATCAACTTTTAAAAGCTGCGCGTGTTCGTCACCAATTACGAGAATGTCGCGTTATTTTTATTTCATTTAGTAAGTTTTTCTACCTTTTTTTTTTTTTTTTTTTAATTCACTTGTTTGATTAGAAGAAATTTAGGAATCATTTCCATTAACAATTTTTTTTCTCATTCTCGAACGTTTCATTTTTATTTCTTCGTACGTACTTGCATCGGTGTATTCGCGTTTGTTTTAATTCCTGATAAATATCGTGATCTAAGTTCTTTTGTTTTTTTTTTCAACACCTTTTGTTCTGAAATTGAGAATTTGTTTCGTAAACGGTGGACGAAATGCCACTTCAAGTTTTGAAGTGGAAGAGAGGGCTGACCTACGCGCAAAAAGAGCAATTATCTCCTTTTTTATTTTTTATTTTTTTTTATTTTATTCGAGTATCTCAGTATGCGACTATTTGTTGAGCTTTTCATCGGTACTAATGGTGTTTGAATAGAAGAGAAGAGTATTGCAAACGAATATCGAGTAAACAAAACGTAGGTAGGTATTGGTTTGCTTTAATTACGAGCAATTTTATATGTATACCTCAGTATCGAAAAACTTGTCGCGACTAAACTAAATTGGCGAATTTTTACTAGTCATTTGTGACACGATAAAAATAAAATGTGTTTTACAATGCCGCGATATTTTATTCTCGCTTTCGCATTTTTGGTAAGATACGTAAACATTGCACCACCCCCCCCCCCCAATTTTCTCACGTATGTTCCTAATGAGCTACTAACCTATTGTATTTGTTTTTGCCAAAGTTATGGTGGGCGAGAGTGAACGGTTATATTTCAAAATGCACGAGTAATGGTTTCAAATGCGCGTCGTGCGAAGAATTGATTCACTGCGTTGGATTACCGTCGAACGCAGCCGCCGACTGCCGAGTTAACCTTATAAATAGATGCGATAATACGAAAGGCGATTTTTGTTCGACGGAAAATGGCGGTTGCGTTAAAGATGCGAGTGTTTGTCTGATATTCGGTCAACCAAAGTTACATTGCGAGGTATGTAATTACGAGTTAACAACAACCGTCGTTATTTAATTACGTACACTTATTGCGTAGGATAGCGGAGCCTTTCCCGACCCGTACGACTGCAACTCTTACCATATGTGCGTCAAAAACGAAGACACGTGGATCAGTACGAAGCACACTTGTCCGGAAGGTCGAGCTTACGACGCGTTAACTGCGACCTGTCGCTTCAAACTTACGCATCGAGTTTGTCGCGAGAATCCGGTGGAAAGGTGCGTGCGACCGTTACAGGAGGGCCCGTTGCCGGAAAATGACAATATTTACTTCGTGTGCGTACAAAACGACGTAGACCGGACTAAATTCGAGCCGCGTCTTTACAAACGTAAGGCGAATCAAGTTTACTCGAAACACGCGTGTATCGAAAACGTTTCGGCCGGTGCGGGTGCGACTGCGGCGGCTGCCTTTGGATTGGGCGCCGCCACGTTTATTTGCGAAAAATCAGGATATTTCGCCGACGCGCGTAATTGTTACGCCTTTTTCGAATGCGACAGCAATTTACAGCCTATTGGTAAGACCTGTCTGCCGGGTACGTATTTTCATTCGAAAGAAGCTATGTGCGTTAAAGGAGATTGTTGAATCAAACCGCCGTCTATATCTATACCGATATCATAACACATACGTACGTAGTATAATGTGTACATATGTAGCTACGTACCTACTACTTACGTGTACGTATAACATAAATAAGCGCGTAGGTACAGGTAGTAGTAAATAATAATACTCGTACTCGTACTCGTATACGATACCGACACGATACAGGTATGTGACATGTGTATTGTGTATAGGTCTGGTCTATCTTAGGTACTGATTCGCCGCCAATTTACGAGTATGGTAAGCTAGAGCTACCATATAGGTTGGTTGGTTGGGTACGTAGAGTAATTGGTAAACTGTAAAGCGAAAGTCGAAAGAGTCTGAAGGTAGATACAGATAAGATACTAGATTTTATACAATACAACGTACACTATATTCTAAAATGAAAAATACAAACATAGGTAATACACGCGTAATTATTCGCAGTACACGTAATGTGCGTATAATACGAATTAGGTAAAACGTATGAAACAAATAATTGGTATCGTTACGTTGGTGAATTGATAGACAAACAAGTAAGTAAGTATAACTACTCGTACCAATAGGTAGGAGGTATACGTATGTGTTGGTATTTATATCTGACCCCGACGACTAGATACGATGATGACGATGACGATGTAGTACGTAGTACCTAGCTACCTGGCTACACCAGCTTCAACTGGGTGAAATGAAATTGGATGTCCGAGACTGAATCGTCGCGTCGGATGCGATATACCTACCTAATACCTATGCTCGCGTTATTACGTCAATTTGTAGTCGTATTGTACATATGTTCAACGAACGTTACCTACAGCAGGGGTATACTTTGACGTATGTAGATAACTAGATACATATGTACAATAAATGCACCTGTACGATATTTATGTACAAGTAGATACGACGCGACGTACGAGCGAGTATACCATAGTTGTTAATTTATATGTACAAATTGCGGTACGGTAGGTAGAGGTACATATACTCGTAATGTATTAATCGTCGTTGATAATGGGCTCCGTATCGTCGTCGTACAGCGAGGATAAATGCGATCTCACTTTTTTCTTGCTAATCGTTCCCCAGTTGGTTTTTTCGCCTTCGGATGGCGACAACAGTACTAAATAAGGCGACGACGAATCGTTCAACTTGCTATTTCGAATTCCGTAACCGAAATACAACAACAGCCCTACAACATAATTAACGTACGTAGGTATTCGTAGCAGTAGATATAAATAAAATACCTACGGAGTATACGTATCGAGTTAATTAGGTAGGTATTTATGTACTCACCGATTGCCATCCACAAAATGAAACGTATCCAGGTAAGAAAATTCAGGTTGGCCATCAATTCTACGTTACACAAAATGCTCAAGGCGGGTAAATACGGCACCAGAGGTACTTTGAATTTTAAACCGGTCGTGTTCTGTTCGTGCGCTTCGATCACAACAACACCTACGCATAAGGCAATTTAAATTACTCTGCGAGTACGTAGTACGTACCTAGACCTACCTACCAAGGTACCTACAAAGTATACATACATAGGTACCTATAATTGTACCAGCGATTAAGTACTACAGGCAGGTAGGCAGGTAGGTAAGATACTTACATAAAAACATGACTACGACGGCCGCGCAAACGTAACCGATGATGAACCAATCATCTATGCGGGTATAAGTGAAGGCGTAAACGTTGCTGCAAAGTAATGCGCAAGCTAATATGTAAACGAATACGGCCGTCGAAACCGCAGATCCTGGTTTGTAATTTCCCAGCAAAGGTTTCAAGTAATGAAAGCTTTTCTTCAATTTTCCGCCCACGTAGGCTACTTCGACATCCTGCAGGTACATTATAAAACGGATACGAGAAAAATGAAAATTAAATAAGCTAGGTAATGGTAAACTTAGACCCTTGAACCTGCGAGTAAAGATCGATATAGTGTCTAACTGTCTATGTACATACGAGTATGTATTGTGCATGTACCTATTATACCTATTACGTACTGTACTGTACAGGTAACGATAAATGGAAGCTTTATACACACGTACTTGGTTATTGGTGGTTTCTTCGACATGAGGGAGTGGTGTCGGTGCCGGCGTCGGCGGCGTCGAACAATCGTTATCAACGGACAGCGATGGAGTAGCGGCGGTGTAAGTGACGACCGAAGGTTTGTATCGTAGGATGATGACCGAAGCGCTAACGATCGTATAAGCCAATAAAGTTCCGATCGACATGAACTCTACCAGCTTTTCCAGGTCGAAAAATAAAGCAATCAGAGCGGTCGCAAAAGTCGATACCACCATGTTGAGAAGCGGCAACTAGAGACACGACATATAAGTAGGTATCTCTATACAATACATAGGTACACGCACGCGTAAAAAGAAAACAACGTGTACGGTATCCGTCTTACTTGCGTTCGTTTGTCAACGTTGGCGAAAAATTTGAATATCAATCCGTCTTCGGCCATAGCGTACAAACATCGCGGAAGGGAAAACAACGAGCCCAGTAACGAGGTGGTCATGCCGCAGACGGCGCCCACGATCACTATGTAGCTCACCCAATTCAGACCGACGCCAGAAAAAGCCTCCGGAAGCGCGGCATTCGGATTGATTTGCGAATATGGTACCATTAGCGTGAGCGCGGCACTAACCAATATGTAAACTGTCCAATCAATCCAAAAAGTAACACTCGCATTATAATATACGTACGTATACTAAACCAACGCTTGACCCATTGATTAAGTAGGTATCTCTCTTAATGCGTACATTACATTAGGTAGGTACGATTGTACATATATGTACGTGTGTATTACTCACTCGCGCTCACAATAGTCATTGCTAATATGGTGGCGATTGGAATAGATTTACACGGCTCTCGGGCTTCTTCTCCCGAAGTGGCTATACAATCGAATCCGACGTAAGCGTAAAAACAGGTAGCAGCGCCCGAAACTACACCGGAGAAACCGAACGGCAGAAAGCCACTGGCACCCTGGCCGGCGTTGCTCGACGACCAATTACTGATTTTGCCGTAAGAAAAGCCGACGACGACTACTACTACTATAACCACCAGGTTAATTCCAGTCAGGCAAGAATTGATCAACGCCGAACACTTTACTCCGAGACCTGCGAAGATTGAAAAGCGTCGAGTAAGCGACGTTCGAGTACCTACCTATGCCTATACCTAACCTACTCAATTTGCGGCCCCATTCACTCACCCAGAATTATCGAATATAAAATGCAAATGAAAAACGAAAGTAGATCGGGATGTTTGGAAAAATAGCCTTCGTAAAAGTCGCCGAAAATGATTTTAGTAACGCCGCTAATCTGTCCATCCACCAGAGAATCGACGTATCCGCTCCACGCTCGAGCTACCGAAGCGGCGCCTGAAACAATAGCAAACATTCCGAACTGCAATTACACTGCTTGAGTGCTTAGTCGCACTTCTTCATCGTTCGAAGGTAGGTACTTAGGTAGGTACCTCTTATGCGTATACCTAGGTGTCTACTAGCTGCCTAGATACGCGCATTACCTATTCGGCGTAACGTAAGTACCTACTTAAATCGTAAGTTATTTGTCTTATTCACCTATCATATGTTCCAGAACGATATTCCATCCGATAATGAAGGCCCAAAATTCGCCGATGCTTACGTAAGTATAAACGTACGCTGAACCAGCTTTCGGAACTCTGGTACCGAATTCGGCGTAGCACAGAGCAGCCAACGTTG
The DNA here is from genome assembly GCA_959613365.1 of Balanococcus diminutus. NCBI lineage: Eukaryota > Metazoa > Arthropoda > Insecta > Hemiptera > Pseudococcidae > Balanococcus > Balanococcus diminutus. The sequence goes on along the minus strand of OY390716.1, from coordinate 62,916,416 downwards.
ACGCGATGCCAGCCAATACGAACGAAAGCATTATACCTGGCCCTGCCAAGTCTTTTGCTACCGTGCCCGTTAGAACGTAAATTCCGGCTCCGACCATATGCCCGACTCCTTTAGCGTGAAAATGAGAGAAATCAGAATAAACGATTAACACGCTCCACCTTTGACGGCTCGCTCAGCGTCGTCCGCGTCCTACACTCAACTTACCTAGTAACGTTATGTCGAACGACGTCAAGCAACGTTTCAACGGAGTATTCATTTCGCAGCTGTCCAGGCTCAGTCGTTTGGTACGATTAAGTTTGAAACAAACGCCGCTGAATACGTGACTTAGAATTTTATGCCTCGAAGACGGCATGTTGGAAAAGGATGTTCTGCTCTGCTCTGCTCTGCTCTGCTCTGCTCTGTTCCCGATTCGAGGTTTGCGTGAAATCAAATTTCAATCGAGTATTTAGTATAAATATTGGCCGAAGTAAGTGCGCGGCCTGTCTAACACAAAAACGTAGGGTACGGTTAAACTCGAATAAAATAATCGATAATGTACCTATACCAACGAAAGCGTCCAATTGTGAAAGTAATTACGTATAATATCTAGTCGCGAACGATCCGCAGCATTCGAAATGATCGAAACTAGGTACTTACATAAAGGCGCAGTAGGTACATTATTTACTAACTTACTTATTTACTCGACTTTCGTATCGTCAATTTCCGTACCGATCGGATGAGATGAAAATTTTACATCTGTTTTCGCCTTTTCGCTCAGACGTAACGTGGGGTGTAGTGAAAACGCACGATTCCGCGCACTAATTCAAAAATTGAAAGTGGGTGGTTGCTGGTTGTTCAACTTGGTAGTTGGTACATACTACACATAGCCTATATTATACGTATAGGGTGGCGGTGGTGTAAAATGAATACCCGCGAAGTCGGTTCAAAAGTTTTCTTACAGATTGTGGTTTGTGGTAGGTACTCTAGCGCCGAATTTCCGTATTTTCTCTGAATATGTATATAGATATATTTTGCAGTCTGCAGCTGCAGGTATAGGTTGCTAGGTGAGTAGGTACAGGTAGTTAGGTAGTTGGTTAGTTGGTGAGGCTGACTATGCTCTTTTTCTTTCTTCTCATGTGAGACGCTTCCTACCGAAATGATAGGATTTATAGTTGTTGTCGTCTTACATTTGTCGTCGGTACTTTTATGGAATAGAAATAGAAGTACCAATCTCGACTCTTGATTAAGTATAACCTATCAACCTAAAATATTAGCTTAGCTGTCGTAGCTAAATACCCGTACCTACATAATTATGTTTTTCCAAAAATACAAACACCTACCTACCTGTCATTTTTTAATTAATTAATTTAAATTTAATTTGTTGTTGACACGAACCTACAGAAATTTTAGTTTCGAAAACGATAAAAGCCTACAGCTTGTAGATGAGTATTGACATTGACAATTTGACATCGAATTACAAACGTCGAAATGAAAATTCCTTTCAACGTTTGATGATTGTGTTTTGGTCAGTAGTTCGTAGTTGCAATATTTTACTCCATAAGTCACGAAATTAAATTAGCTGGAAATTATTAGAAAATGTAATGTAACCATTGAATCGTGTTGGGTAGTTGATAGGTGTCAATATTTCTTCAAAATAATAATAATCTGTATCGGCCTAGACTTAGTAAATTACCATACTACGTAAGAAAATTATCAGAAAGTAAAATAAAATTTTATAAAAAAAAAATACGACGACTTCCAAAATGGAATTCAAATTATCGGCGGCCATCATCATTTTTGTCGCCAACTGCGTTGTTGTTGTTGTTGTTGTTTTTGTTGTTGTTATTATTTAAGAGTGATAATAAATAAATTATTTTGTGGGCAAGTTGTGCAGGAATTATTTTTTATGGTAAAGTGAAAAATATTTAAAAGCTATCGCTATGTTTTTACGTATCCGAGAGTGATGCTGTAGTACATTTTGTTAGTTTCGTGATATGTGATGTGAGTATTCCACAGTGTACATACCTACATACAATATTATGGTAATGCTAAAATTTCATAGTCTCAAATCTCGCTCCGGCGGTAATTCACGTCGTTTTGACTAGACACGTTAAATATAAACGTGTATTCGAGGTGTACTCGTCGTCGAGTCGTCCTTTCCACCCTTATAAACTCGAAGAATTTTCCAAAGTGTTGAGCAGGTGCGGTGTAACGAGCGACGAAAATGAGCAAAACTCCCAAGTTCGGCGTTGCCGGGTTTTCGCTTCAGCGAAGTTCCGCCGCTTCCTCGGCTAGATCCGCTGCATTGCCACCGCCTCCGAATTCCGCTTTCAGTAAACAAGGATATTCCACATTGAACTCGATCAATCATAACGCCATCACGGCAGCGTGGGGAATTCCCAAAAAAAGGACTAAAACGGAAGAAGAGTACGTCGCGGTTTTCATTTTGCATTTTTTTTTTTCGCGTAATTTTTCGAACTAGAACGATGATAAAGAATTGATTTGCACGCTCTCGTTTAGGTACTTCGAAGAAGACGACGATGCGGATAGTACCAGCTTGGAATATATACCCGCTCCCGGTAGCCCGAGCGGCAAGCGTTCGGCCGGCAACGAATCCGGAGAAGACGAAGATCCGTTGGACGCCTTTATGGCCGGTATCGAAAAACAGGCGAGTACCATCCGAAGCTACGTACGTACGTACGCATTACGACGCGTAATTATGTATCTACGAAACGATTTCAGGTGAAGAAGGAAGCGACTAAAAGCGACGAAACGGTCGTAGGCGAAGAAGAAAAGAAGGACAAGAGTCGTAATATCAGGGACGATATCGAAGGCGAAGACGTCGAAGAATCTTATTATCGGTGACGTATTTATTAGTAGCTATTTTGAAAAATGCGCTTCCGCGGCGCAGCGATACCGTTTGGATGGCGCGACAAAACTATTATTACCTCCGTAAGCGTTACTAAAAATGTCACTCAGATATATGGAAGAAAATCCCAGAGCTGGACTCGAAGAAGACGAATCGGATAACGAAATAGAGTACGACGAAGATGGCAATCCTATCGCTCCGAAAAAAAGCAAAGTACGAATATACTTCAGTAAATCTTTTTGTAGTAATCTTCCGCGCGAATATGTAATGTACAACGAGTAAAACGAAACGTGATCCAAAATTTAGATCATCGATCCGTTGCCGTCCATCGATCATTCTACCATCGATTACCAACCGTTTGAGAAAAATTTTTACGCGGTGCACGAAGAAATCGCCCGTTTAAGCGAAGAACAGGTGAAAACGCTAAGAGAGACGTTGGGCATTAAAGTTACGGGCCCAGATCCGCCGAGTCCTGTCACGTCTTTCGCGCATTTTGGTTTCGACGAGCCGTTGATGAAAATTATCAGAAAATCGGAATACACTCAGCCTACGCCGATTCAAGCGCAAGCGGTACCGGCCGCGTTACGCGGTCGCGACGTTTTAGGTTAGTGTCGTTTTCCATCTCGCCGAAGGCTCGACTTAAAGCCTCGCCTCGTATTCACTCGTAATTTATGTAATTACCTTTCGCAGGTATCGCGAAAACCGGCAGCGGTAAAACTGCGGCTTTCATTTGGCCCATGCTAGTTCATATTATGGATCAAAGAGTATTACAGCCCGGAGACGGACCTATCGGTTTGATTTTAGCGCCTACTCGCGAATTATCACAGCAGGTAGGTGATGGAGTGCGGGCTGGTGCCGGTGCCGGTGCCGGTGCCGGTGCCGTTACGCTATATGCTATAGAGTTAGGCCATTTCTTACGCTTATACGTCGTTCAATTTTTTCCAAGATATACGCGGAAGCGAAACGTTTCGGCAAGGTGTACAATATAAACGTTATATGCTGTTACGGTGGCGGTTCGAAATGGGAACAATCGAAAAGTTTGGAAAGCGGAGCGGAAATAGTGGTGGCCACTCCGGGCCGAATAATCGACTTGGTCAAGATGAAAGCGACCAATTTAACTAGAGTCACCTTTTTGGTGTTGGACGAAGCCGATCGAATGTTCGATATGGGTTTTGGTAACTAATTTCGCCTACGCTAGCCTTACCGCGCCCGTACCTTTTTGTATTTTATGTATTTTTCTCTTCTCGCAGAACCGCAAGTACGTTCGATCTGTAACCATACCAGACCGGACAGGCAAACGCTACTATTTTCAGCCACGTTTAAGAAGCGCGTAGAAAAACTGGCGCGCGACGTTCTCACCGATCCCATTCGAATTGTACAAGGAGACGTAGGCGAAGCGAACGCCGACGTTACGCAAATCGTCTGCGTAATGAATCAGACCGCCAAACTGCCGTGGTTGCAACGAAATTTCGTATTTTTCTTGTCTATCGGATCTGTACTGATTTTCGTCACGCGAAAGGTACGACAAAAACTGGCTTCCGCTAGCAGCGTACTCGTAGCTACATGTGTAGTTTGATATCGATATTTACGTATTCGCCGACGGATGGCGCGCTTTGTTTTTGCGTTTCCATTTTAGCTTCAAGCCGAAGAACTGGCCAATACGCTCACCGTCAAAGAATACGACGTTCTTCTCATGCACGGCGATATGGATCAAACCGAAAGAAACAAAGTCATTACCAAATTCAAGAAACAAGAGGTGAACATTTTGATTGCCACCGACGTCGCCGGTGAGTTTGCTTTCTGTACCTCGTGAAATAGCTTTCGTAGAGTAGGTACCTTAGGTACCTACGAGAAAAATGACGATATTCAAGATTCTTTACACGTGCGCGATTCGTTGATCGATCGATCGATTGATTGATTGCAGCTCGCGGTCTGGACATTTCTCATATAAGGACTGTCGTAAATTACGACGTCGCTCGCGACATCGACACCCATACTCATCGTATCGGACGAACCGGTAAGCCTCTGCCTCGGGTCACTTGGAGTCGGGTTTTCCCAGTTGCGTTCTAATTCGCGTTCGCCATTTTTCAGGTCGTGCTGGCGAGAAAGGAACCGCGTACACGTTGATCACGGAAAAAGATAAGGATTTCGCCGGTCATTTGGTGAGGAATTTGGAAAGCGTCAATCAAGAAGTTCCTAGCGCGTTATTGGACCTCGCCATGCAGGTAACGAAGGCGGACGTCGGCAAATCTTACGTTAGTCGAAACGATTACGCCCTAATGTGTTGTTTTCTTTCGTTCGCAGAATTCTTGGTTTCGTAAAAGCCGATTCAAAACCGGAAAAGGAAAGTCGCCGAATGTAGGCGGCGCTGGGCTGGGGTATCGCCAACGACCCGCCCCACGTTCGTCTCAAGATGTAAGCGACTATTTTATTATTACCGAGAACGTAGTTATAGCTTATTTTAGTACCTAGTACCAACGTAGAGTATTATGTTCTCTCGAAACGCGTTCGTAATCGACGACGACGACGACGACGACGATATTTTTGTAGTGTTCGTTTTTATCCGGCATCGAAGGCGCTGTGCCCGCTTCGCAAAAATCTGGCCCCGGCTCCGAACGTTTGGCCGCTTTGAAAGCCGCCTTCAAATCTCAATACCAAAGTCAGGTACGCGAAATACCTACCCTACTTATTTCAAGTAAAACGAAAAGTGTAATCTATATCTACGTAGTGATTAACGCGTATTCGTTTTCCAATTAGTTTACCGCCAGCGAAGATCACACGTGGGAGCAAACTCGCAACAAGCCGCAGTTTGGTCTACAGTTTGTTAAACCCGCCGATGCGTCTAGCGCATCAACGTCCACTTCGACCTCGACCTCGACCTCGACCTCATCTCCATCAGCATCGTCGAGTGCGGAAAGTTGTGCCGATCAGTCCAATTCGTCGCAAGCGGTCGGCGATCGTAAAAAAAGAAAAAGCCGATGGGATTCGAGTTAATAGGTATACGCGAGATTATCGTAGGTAGTAGGTACCTAATACCTGTCGAATTATACTCGTCTGCGAGTGTGTGCGATGCGGCCAAAGGAAGCGGACGCGTTGCGTTGTTTCTCCTTTCAATCTGCCTGTTTTTCGCGCGACCATCTCGCGTAATAAACATTACTTTGCGCTGTATTTCAGTTTCAAAAATAAAAACGTATTTTTTCAGCCATCGTTTCCTCTTTTTATCGGTATCTCTTGCGTAGATATTAACGAGTAGCGGTATAGCAGAGCACGCTGAACTAGGTCGGCGGCGTAGTAAGGGTTATTAACACGTTATCATTTCGACGCTTTGTTTTCGTTGAAATGAGAGCTAACAACCTACGCTGAGATAATCGCGCCTCTTCATTGTTTCGTCTGGTAACGTTTTATCTTTTTCGTTTCCGCCGTCGCCGTCGCCTTCGCCATCGCCACATCGAAAAGCGAGGTGAGTTTGTGGCGATTCTTTATTGTTGCGTTCGTCTTGCTTCCTTCCGATCTTGCGGTGTTTTTTTTTTTTGTTGTTGTTTTTTTTTCTTTCTTTTTGTCATTTCGCGAATCGCCAACAACGCTGTTGGAAGAATTCAGCGCCTCGTCGACGTTTACTACCAACGATGAGGTAAGTAATTCTGCTTGCACTACATATACCTACTTACGATATGTACCTACGTAACGTACACACGCGTTACGCCTACATTTCGGAAATCCAGCGTAGGTACGTGTTTGAAATTAGTTGAGAAAAAGCTGTGAAAAAAAAAACACTAGTTTCAAGCAGTAAGCGGGTAGGTAAGGTATACGAGTAAGGTATATTCTGGACGGAATGAATACCCGAACATGCGCGATCTACTTTTGACTCGAGTAATCGTTTCCATTTTTTCGTAATGAATTACTTTGGTGTACTGCACGTGCAGGAACGTAGGCGTGTGGTTCGTTTTCCATCGCATATGTATATGGATGTTGAGCTTTTGCAACGTACGCGAATACAACGTCGATGGCTACGTTATTCATTACGCTAACGCGGAGAATAAGTTACGCGACAGTTCCGATTCTCGAAACTCGTGCGATTCCGCAGAATGTCAGACTGCCGGTATGTTTTCATTTTCAATCTCAACTACATTACATTACATTCTATCGTATTCGTTCGTATATAGGTAGAGGTACTAGGTAGACAGCGCGTTACCACTAGGTAATACGTATTCCGGGGCCTGGCCCCACTCTATAATTATAAGTAGGTCTAGGTACCTAAATCTTTACGTAAGAAGTACGAAGATTAAGCTGATTTTGGTTTGGTTTGCGCGTATTCAGATTTCATTTTGAACAGTATGAATCTATCCGTTGATCCTTGCGTCGATTTTTACGAATATGCTTGCGGAGGTTGGATTAAAAATAATCCCGTTTCCTCGTCTCAGTCGCACGTCAATCAATTTCAAATGGCCGAAGAGAGATTACACGCGCGTATTAAAGGTTGGTCGTACTGTCGTAGTCGGTTGAGCTCTCACCCTCGCCCATACGTATGTATTACGTATACCTACCTGGGTAGGTATCTACGAGTATCTCCGATTTGTACCTACGCTTATATATTTTTTTTTCTCTTCAATTTTGCGCTAGAAATTTTAGAAAAAGATGATGCGAATGATTTACTTCCGGTCAAAGCGGCCAACTTATTTTACAGAGCTTGCACAAATACGGGTAAGCAAATTGAACCTATATAATAGAAGTAAATACGTACGTAATACGATGAATCGCGTAAACATCGTCATCGTCAGTGTGTAAGGTTACCTACTTACGGGTAATTGGGTACCTAAAAATGTATCTACTTATTCGTACATACGTAGATCGAATAGAGGTCGAAGCGAAAAGTCAGTTAGTCAAGTTGCTGGCGTCTTATGGAAATTGGCCGATGACAGTGCAAGATTGGAATGCGAAGAAATTCGACTGGCTTCAAATGTGTACGGATTCGATTAAGCGATTCTCGGTCATGTCGTTGATGCACATTTATGTTGGACGTGATCGATTGGATTCCAATCAGAGTGTGATATTGGTTAGTATACGACGAGTAAAAGAAGCGTACCTAGACCTACCTAGAGAGATTATCGAGTAGATGTAGGTATACCTTATGTAGACTATAGATACCTACCTTATTATCTACGTATTTTTGCAATAGATCGACCAGCCTTCCCTCGTTTTGCCGCGATCAATGTTAACGGAGCAGCAGACTTACAAAGTTCATGTGGAAGCCTACAAGCAGTGGATTGCGGCGACAGCGTTGACCATATCCAAGTATCAAAATCAAAACATATCGGTCAATTCTATCGAAAAAGAAGCTAACGACGTGTTACAGTTTGAAATTAACTTGGCCAAGGTTGATGATTCTGCATAATCTTAATCTTTCGTACCTACGTATAACTAATTTGCCTACGAATAAGTACGAGCATGAGAATAACCGAACGCTCCGATTGCTCTTTGAATTTCAGTTGACCAGTCCGAATATAATGCGGAAAAATGCTTTTAGAATGTACAATAATATGACTTTACGTAATCTGCAAGAATGGACTGATCTGGCTTCTGCAACGTGTCGCGTAAGTTTCGACATTTTTTCGTCTAATATATGTGGACCTAGGACCGGCTCATGTACCTACGGTACGTGGGTGGTAGGTGGTAGCCGGGTAGGTGATAGCTGGTACTGTATCTAGGTAATATCGGCATTTTTCAGATCGACTGGCTGACGATCTTGCGAAATTTATTTTCCGAAACTACTTCGAATATCGATTTCAACGAACGCGTTATTGTAAAAGAACTGGATTTTTTTTTTAATTTCGCAATCTTGCTCTGCAACACGGCACCTAGAACGCTGGGTAAGTAGGTTCCTAGTCCTCTACTAAACACCATCCGTTAAGTGGATATGCCATATATATCAATGAATATCTTTGCCTATCGCGTGATTGTTGATTATTTTCTTTTTTATAGCCAACTACATGCACTGGCGTTTGGTGAGAACATTCACTCAAGATTCGACCGACGAAATGAGAATTTTAGCTTCGCAATTTGATCAAGTTTTTTCTGGCATAATGCAAAGTGAACCTAGGTAATACCAACTTACATTTGGTACTACTTACAATAAGTGTAACTTATTACAATGATCTAGCTAATCGTAAATCGTAATCCTACTCGTACGTTACGTAACTACGTATCTATGTATTTACAGGTGGAAAGATTGTTTGGCAACGGTTACTAATAACCTAAATTTCGCCGTTGGATACGCATATGTGAAGGAATATTTTGACGAGGAAACTATAATCATGGTAGGTTTAAGAATTTAAGGACTGAGGTACAATACGGATAGGTACATATATCGTATCACATAGGTACCTATTTACTCGCATTATAGGCTAAAGAAATGGTTGACAATATAGTCGAAGAATTTTCTCATCAACTGCAGAATGCCGAATGGATGGACGAACCGACCAAAGTGTCCGCGTTGCAAAAAGTGAAAAATATGATCTTATTCGTCGGTTACCCGGATTGGTTTAAAAATTCTTCCGCTTTGTATTCGTTCTACGACGGGGTTAGTGCGTAAAATCGTTATCTACATTCTACCTACATTCTACCTACATTCTACACGTAGATGTAGACTCGTTATACGTACTTACGAGTACATATTTTGTTCACTCGCCTATCTACGTATCATCAAAAACCAACTCTGTGTCTGTACCTACGACTTAAGAACACTTTATTTACCTACTGTATCTGTATCTGTATCTGTATCTGCCAGCTTTCCATCGGTCCAAATCACATCGAAAACATCGAACAAGTACGCAGCTTCCTATTTAAGCAAGCTTCGCTGAAGCTCAGACAAAAGACTGACAGACACGAGTACGAAACACGATTATACTTACTTATTTACATTTATTTATGTACACCAACGCAACGGCGCGGCGGCGATACGCTAAATAGGCTTTTGTAGTTCTAATTACCTACGTGCCCTTTATTACGTTTATATTCGGTTTATTACGTTCCGATCCGATAGAGTGGAATTCGCATTCGCGTTAACGCGTTGTTTTCTACTTTACACAGGTGGGTGGCTGGACCTGCCATTGTCAATGCTTTCAACGACGGCAATACAAATTCCATAAGTACGTATCGATACCTATTGACTATTACCTACTGCGCTGCTTAGGTATAGTTGTAAATTCAGTCAGGTTCCAAATTGACTAATAGTGTGCGAAACGCTGTTTTAGTATTACCAGCTGGTATTTTACAACTTCCGTTTTTCGACACCAAACGAATCATGTAAGTACCTAATACCTATACGAGTATATACTGGTAGGTAGGTAGGTAGTTATTCAGGAAATCGTACCTTTACCTAACTGACAGTAATGCCTTACTCGTACTACTACTGCCGAATGTTTTACTTGTTCTATCCGGCACGCGTATTTTTGCTATCGCCATTGCCATCGTCGTCACCATTCGCAGGTCCATGAACTACGGCAGCATCGGAGCGGTAATCGGACACGAAATTCTTCACAGTTTCGACGACACCGGTACGTCTTCGTAGTAAGCCATAATTATGATTGTATAGTTTGCGTCAATTTGACGCAGTTACCCCAATTGCGAATTGTTCGATTCGATTTTCGATTTATTACTCTTGCCAACCTACACTACGCTACGCCGACGATTCTCGTAACCATCTTCGTCTTTTAGGTCGATTAACCGACAAATACGGCAACTTGGCTCAATGGTGGACGGAAACGGTCATCGTCACGTACGAAAATAAAACGCAATGTTTTATCGATCAATACAGCAAATTCATGGTTCCTATAGTAGCTAACGTTAACCAGACAACCGTATACTCGGTAAAAAAAAAAAAAAAAAAAAAAAAAAAAAAAAAAAAAAAAAAAACGTACGACGTAATGTAATTGTAATCGTCGCATCGTATTTCGTTCAAGGTAAACGGTATGTACACTCAAGGCGAAAATATAGCCGATAATAGCGGCTTACGGCAGGCTTTTTTCGCTTATAAAAAGTACGCTCGAGAAAATGGCGAAGAAAAACCAATACAACGCATCGAACAGTTCACCCCGGAGCAACTTTTCTTCATATCCTACGCTATGGTTAGTCTTATTTGTACTTTCGACGTGATTTCGTATCGCGTACGTACGTACTACGTAAACGTATATACGATGAATCGACGTCATCTTTCAGGCGTGGTGCGAATCCAACACGAAAGAATCTCTGATGCAAGAAATCTTGAACGATCCGCACAGTCCCCACAAGATCCGAGTCACCGGCACTCTGTCCAACTCGCCCGAATTCGCTGCCACTTTTAAATGTTCCGCCGATTCGCCGATGAATCCGCAACAAAAATGCATCATATGGTAGAAGCGTACCTAGCTACCTACTAGGATATGAGCAGCGTATTTTGCCGAGGCGAGGCAACGTAATAGACTGCAAATTACAATACACAAATAAACGAAAATATAAGTAACACCCGACTTGCGTCTTTTTTATTTCAAATGAAAGTTTAACAAAACGCATAAATTCGTCGTTTAGACACGTGCGCATAGCAGGTACTAACACTGTAACTGTAAAGTAAACGTAGTACAGCGTAACATTACTGTCCACGTGGCGTTCAGAATGACACATACAGTACTTTTGTTCTTTGCATTCGAACGCCTAGTAGAACTTTTGGAAATATCGTGTACGTAGTAAAAAGATAACTAGGATAAAATCGAACAATTTCGAACAAAAACACTACCCACACGCGACCATCGGAATACAAGAATACGTACTAATTTATACAAACGAATGTGTATGTATGTACATATAATACGTAGGAAATAGGTATTAGGTATACGTTAAACCTCGAAGTAATTTTGGCAAAATACTTACGCGTATACGGATCGCAAATTAATTTTACGACGTTTGTGAAAATAGATAACGCTATAAGAATGAAACGTTTTTCAAAACTTTCAATTTTTTTCCTTTTTAAAAAAAAAAAGGAAATTCTATACTAAAAAACGACATTAATACGTAAATGTAATACACACACATATACACGCCCAATCACACGCACACACACAAGTACATATTATATGTATATTATAGAGGAAAAGAAAAGAATAAAGTAAACGAGAAATACAATGAGGAAAAAAAAAACAAACAAACAAACGAAACCTTTCCGTAGCGGTGGCAAGTAAAATGTACCTCTTAACGGATTTCTTTTTCAAAGGTACAATAATTGCAGCGCTGACGATTCCGATAGGTAAGGTTGTTTTCATCTGTAAAAATGAAAGGAAATAAAATATTACGCGAATCTAGCGAGTACTGTGCAACAGAGGCCTAGCGCCATCGGTTATAGCATAGCGTTTAGTATCTAATGTACGTAGAGGTACGCACGCGGTTACAAGCCGACGTAACAAATTCCAACTTCAACGTACCGAAGTCGTTCGACTGCTTATCTCTTGACAGGATTCGTATCGGCGGAAATGTCGGCGCTTTGGTATTTAGGTTTACCCAATGTGAACGGTATATATCGGTACTTTAACATATGCTATAAAGGAAATGGCAAACGCAAAAACGCGCCAACATTACAAGAATATACGCGTAGGTACGTAATGTAGACGGCGTTAGTCGATTATTTACCTTGATTTGTCGCTTCATGGTCAGACAGAATAAGACGATAAAGTATAACAGTAAGATAGGCCAAAAAACGGGTATATCGAACACTTCGAAAAAAGTAATAAAAAAAGCGAACAAGGTGGACTTGACCACCGCGCACCAACATTTGAATTCTGGTAACCGCCGAATAAAGGGGCGAAACTCTTCGTCCTGCCTCGTCGGTAATCCCGGCATTTGATCATCTGAATAGCGAAAACGTACGATTAAAAAACTAGTCGATAGCGTCGGAAGAAGCGATAATACAACTACGCTACTGCGCGGAATCAACCTTCGAAATCTTCCGAAAACGCTGGATCGATCTTCGGCGAAAGAAATCCGATCAATAAATTCAAATGGTAAATTCCTAACGCGTAAGTAACAATATACCAACCCTAAAGTATGAAATGAGAGATAGAAAAAAATATAATATTATAAACGGATAAATCGTCGATAGCTCAACAACTTGTAATTAGCAACTTGATTTTTTCGTAATACCTGCAATATGAAAACTCTAGATAAAAATGCTAGCATTAAAACGACAACCGCCAACCATCTTCCGAATGTGTACGGCGTAATATCGTCCAACAATTTCTGATATTTCTGAAAATTTCAACATAAAAAAAGTAGGAACGTATCTACTTTATAGGCGCGATGTATCAAGAATACTACCTGCGATAGTCTTGTTACAAAAACCGATCTTTGCGATGGTATCTCTGTTTCCGAATTGATCATCTTGCAATACGAGTAGTAGAATTAAACTTTTTGCGAAACTATCTCGACATAATTATTTCTTCGACGCGTTCAGTATTCCGAAAACAGGGTAGAGGTGCAAACAACTGTACCTTCCTGTAACAAAAAGAGAATTGCAACAAATATACGAATAGTGTCGATAAAACTGAAATTCAACCCGAGTGAAGTATCGCACTCGAGATGAAGCTGTTCAACGACCATTATTTCGAATGTTTACACCAAGTTTTTCTACGCAGAAGCAGACAGCAAATTGTCGTTAAACAGCGTCACAAGACGCGTTGAACTGTCGTTTCCTTATTGAAGAAAAAAAAGAAAAAGCGTTGATTTCTTTCAGCACTTGGATGGCTTTTACTTCGAGACAGACTTCATTTTAGTTCTCCATTTACGTCGGCGCTTGTAGATCGACTACAACGATGATGTCTGAAAAGTGAACCGACGATGATGCGTGAATTATGTGAATAACGTATGTACCTGCGATGAAAAATCTCCGATCTCTTGTCAACGGTGTAACGCAAATTGAAGGAAATTCCAGTACTTCGTATCAGTTGGATTATTCGAAATAACAGCCGCACAAATCTTCGGGAAGGGATGATATCAAGTTCGGATTGCGCCGCGTTAAAATATGTACGCAAGGAGTACTAATTACTAACGTTGAGAAGAAGGAAAGAACAGTAATAATTACTCGTATGCGAGTAAGAAAATATGTACCAATAATTCGTCCAACTCATACATAATTATTCCACTTTTTCATCACTAAACCATAACCGAATAATCAACCGTAGCAAAATTTCACAGATGATTTCAAATTTTTTCCAGACTGTGGGTATGTGAAAGGGATGTCGTGAATGTCGTGATACTGAAAAGTATCGATACATCAGTATCAAAAGAGTATCAAAAGTATCGATACGGATCATGATACTATTTCAATTTTTTCCCACGGGGATCGCTTAAGTAAATCAATGATTATCAATGATAAGGGCCTTCATCATTGAATTACTTGAGTGATCCCTGTGGGAAAAAAATGAAATGAAATACTTTACATGTGACCGGGCATAGGGAAAGGGTATTAGTCAGGGAAGAAAACCAATTGAAACCACAACCAGGTAAAACCACCACCACCAGATATTTCAATTGGTTCTCAAAACCATTTGAAACCATTACAATGAACTTCAAAAATTCATTCAAAAACCACCACCAAAAAGAACCAATTCTTTTCGAAAAGGCAGGGAAGAGAACCGTTTGAAACCACAACGAAAAATCATTTGCTGAAATAACCACAACCACAACCACAAGAAAGTGGATCGAAAATAAATAACCACAACCACAACCACAAGAAAGTGGATCGAAAATAAATAACCACAACCACAACCACAAGAAAGTGGTTTGAAAATAAAAAACCACCATCACCACCACCACCATTTTCAATTTCCTTTACAATGAAAACCAGAACCATCACCAATTAATGGAATTGGTTCTTTTTGGTTCTAAAAAGAGAAATAGTGGATTTGAAAGGGAAGGAGGGGTCCAATCAAAATTTTTGTTATGACCAAATTTATTCCTAGAACTTCAAGCAACAACTTTGATTTGAAATTTTTTTTAATTGGGCCCCTTACCTACCTCCTGTGGCCTGTTTTCTTCATTTTTCTGATTTTTCAGCGCTCTGGAAAGTGGAAACATTATTATTTTTTGTTTTTTATTTGAATGTATATTATTTAATTTAAATTTATTGCAATATTGCGTTTGTAACTTGTAGGCAAATTAATTTTTTATTCAAATTTCAAAGATCTGATCTTTCTTTAGTTCTTTTGTGGTATAATAGGAAGCACGAAAATGGTTCCATCTGGTTCTGATGGTTAATGCCATAGATAAATGGTTTAAATGTTGGGAAATATTTTCCATACTACGAAATGGAAGCAATTCGATGAAAACCAATTGAAAAACCAAAACGGAACCACCACCACCACCACCACAACCATTTGAAATGGTTTTTAATTTGAAAACCACCACCACAACCATTTGAAATGGTTTTTTAATTCGAGAACCACCACCACAACCATTTGAAATGGTTTTTTAATTTGAGAACCACCATCACAACCAATTAATCAAGCAAAACCAAAAACCCAGAACCAGAACCAAACAAAAAAAAAAAAAATTAAATGGAACCACTTTAGCACCACAACCTTTTGAAAATTATTAAAAACCAAAAACCAATTGGAACCACCAGTAATTTCAAAATTTTCTCAAAACCACCATCACCATAACCAATTGGGTCTCAATTGGTTTTCTTCCCTGGTATTAGTAGTGTCCAAAACGTAAACTTTTCAGGAGAGCGAAAACAAACTTTGAAAATGAATATCTCTGGAACGAATAGACCGACTTTTCTAAAACTTTGGGGAATTGTTACTGGGTATAAGTGAAATATTTTTCAATATTAAAACAAATACTTTAAATTAATAATACTGGAAACTCAATGCTTTTGATTTGACTCCCAAGAAGAGCGCTCTCTAAGCGGCTCGGCATGAAACTAATTCCAGGTTTTCGACTAATCGTCGCGTGATTCGCCTTCTGATTGGTCGAAGACATGACGATCGGTCGAAAGTCTGAGAATAGTTTCATGCCGAGCCGCTAAAACTGCTAAAAGAGCGCTTTTGTCGGAGCCACTTTTCCCCATTGAAGTTTCCAGTATTATTAATTTAAAGTATTTGATTAAAAAAATGATTATGAGCGAACATTTTTGTATAATGGCGCAAGGGAAATTTGACCAAACTCAGTGTTGCCAAAAAGGGAAATTTTTTTTGTGATAAGTAAATTTTTGAAGTTTACTGATAACAAATGTAACATTGATTTTAGGCTAAATTATGAAGATTTCGTGTCATAGGTGATCATAAGATGAAAAATACATCAAAAACCACAGTGATTACAGATTTACTAGGTCCCTTTTGTCATGCCGATTGAAAATATTGACTTTTTCGAAGTTTTTAGTGATTCAGGTGATAGACCTTGGTGAGTGGACCTCAGAACACCAAAAAAGTGAAAATCGATTTTTTACCTACTAGGTCCCTTTCCCTATGCCCGGTCATAAATAGTATCATGATCTGTATCGATACCTGTATCGATACCAGCGGAGTATCGATACAGTATCACGACATCCCTGTGACGTGACCGGCGTGTCAAATTACGACGTCTATCCAGTTTGTGTGTCATTGACTTTCACCTCACTTCACTCTTCGACTACCGTCGATGGATTTTATCACCAATCACCTTCTACGAAGTTATTGATAATCAACTTCAAAGTTTCTGTCCGTTTCCTTAATTGAAAAATTAATTGTTTTGGTGCACCGAGTACCTGCTAATTGTGGCGTTTCGAGTCGAATTAAAGTAAATTAGTATCGTACTAAATCGTACGATGTAGACTGTACTTGGTCTGATGTACGTTAATTGCTCGAGTCAATATTCATTGGGTGCATATTTTTTACTGGTGAAATTTTTTCTTTTTTAAACTCAAATTCGCACCTTATTTTTTAATTTTTATTACCGCCGAATACCCGACCTGGAATCATTTCTCATCTTCCAAAATGTACGTAGATTTCGTCCAACTTATTTGAAATTATAGGTTAAGTATAGTAGGTATAGTTATACAGAACATAATTATTCTTCTTTACCGAATATTTCATAATTCGTTGTTATTGGACTGGCCGCGTAATATGCTCGATTATTACATATATATTACATTTGAAACTTATTCATTTGCAATGTTTACAGTTTAAAGATCATGCCGAAACGAAGGAGTGACGAAAATTCGAAATCCTCGAATGGAAATGATATCACATCGTCAGTGGATACATCAGTCAGCAAAACAGAGGAAGTAAAAACGACGACTACCATTATATACCAGGTTATAATTTAGTTTTCTTATTTCTCGGGCGAATGTTCGCATGAATTTCAAACGCTTACCTACTAACTTGAAGTTATTTCGTTATTTTTGGCCATGTTCAACTCGAATGTCATATACATACGAGTAGGTAGGTACATACCGCGAGTGCAGAGTGAATGAATGTATGCGTTTCAAATCCACGACGATTGTCAAGAGTGATTAGGTGCTATCTTTCGACGGCGAGTCATCAATACAGCGAGAGTACACTGTACATCAATAGCAATAGCATTTACGTCGAAAGAGGTTTTTGGCCAAATTTGTTTTTTTAATTTTCTCGTTGAACAAACAAAACGAGCGCTTAAGAACCCTTTAAAGTCGCGAGTCACTTTCAAGTCACTTTCGCGATCAAAAATATATCACATCTATTGTAAACTATAAGGTGTCGCGTAAATTTAAATCATTCTCGGAAGGCCGACTAGTTTTTTTTGTCGTTGTTTTTTCTGCGCTTTGCGTTCGCGGTCGTTCGGTGTCGAACGAATTATACCTGAAATTTTCGCAAATTCCAGTTTCTCTTCATTTTAAAATCAAATTTGATCCTAATTTTTAAAAAAGAAGGATGCGATCACACACACGCTTATTAAAAGTACCTAGTTAATCACTCGTAGCGGATGTTTCTTGATCGATATTCAAATTCAAAGTAGATACGTTTACGTACTCGTTTGTACCTACCAAAATATACTAACTGGGAAGAATATTTACGAAAGCTTAGCGAGCCTATCGCAGTATCGTATTTATAAGTTCGCAATCGCGAAATGATATTCTGCGATAATAACGAAGATCGTTTGAAATTCGACGATTGTAATTAATTAGCCGGAACTTCTAGATTAACGTTTGATCGGTTAGGTAATTATTGGCTTAATTATGCGCGTAGCTAGGTACTGAATTAAAGATACCTACTCGCTGCTACATATCAAAGTACAAACGAGTACATTCGTAATTTTCCGTTTCCTACGATGTTGATAAATCGTCGTTTTTTTTCCACCGTTCCACGTCTGCTTGTATCATTTTTAAAGACAGGTCTACTACCTACATCTAGCGCACAGCTATATATTGCGAATAATTAATAATTACATTAGCCATCCGCTACCTCGATAATATGTTACCTATTTATTTTTGAAAAATAGTTTAACCGAATTTCATAAAGTTACACCGTCTTTAATGGATCCCCATGCCTTGAAATGAGTGAGGGCCGGATTACGATATATCGTAGTACGTACTACGTAGGTAGTTTCGAGAAAAAAAAAATGTTTTAGAAAAAAAGGGCACTAGGTAAGAAGTGAGAATTTGTATCAAAATGAGTGGTGTGGTGGGTCGGAGTTTTTCATCGTGCATCGAACATAAACTGCGAGAAAACTTTGAAGAAAGGGGAAAAAAACCACAAATATTTTTCTACCTTTGACTGTTTGAATCGTACGCAGATACTAGATATGTAAAAAATGTGTACGTAATATGTACGTATTTGAAATTTCTGAACTGTTTTTTCAACGAGCTCGATGTCGCGAGAATATTAATGTAGGTAGGTAATTAATTAATAGCGTTGGGAAACTTCGAAATCGATATTGGACACGCTGTTTGTCTATCACAATACCACTGTATCGTATACGTACGTATGTTTATGATAATTATAAATATCGAATCAATTACATTTAGGTATAGGTTGCTCTTGTATACTTTTACGAGTATTTCTCTCATTCGAGCGTAATTCTTGTTGTTATTGTTACCATTCATAAATAATATGATTATTGCAGGTTCGTTTGCGCGTTAAAAATTGTAAACATGCATTTTATTATTTTATTGTGTCGTCTAAATTTTGCCGAATCGTACATATTTTCTCTGTCACGTCTCGTCTCAAAGCAACTGCAACATAACTTTACGCCATGGCCATAAATATTCTTTCGCAATCATTACTCCTTATTTACACGTTTTAATAATCGAATTGAAATTTAATTTCAAAATAAATCGTTCGTTTGTTTTTTGTTTTTTACGTTTGCAGTCGTTGACGAAACCGGCTCCTTTCAGCAACGAGGAAGACGCGATTCGCGAACTAGACGCTTGCAATTATTGCGAACGCATTGCTTACGAAGATGCTCTTTCTGGAAATGGTAAATACTACCTTACAGCTTGCATGTAGGTAGGTCCAGGTGTGGATAGGCGATTTAGGTTTTTTTATACCTCTACTCGCACTTACAGCCGGAACTATCGACACCTACACGTACGTCACGTCGCGTCGTACGTACGTATTTATGCGTATTATAAATAATTAATATCATACTGTAGGTCGGTATTCGGTACTCAACTATCGGTCCATAAATAGAGGTGGGTGGCGCTTTGGCGAAAATTCAGACTTACCTATTTTTTTTTTTTTTTTTTTTTTTTTTTTTTGTTTACAGTCAAAAGGAAAGTAAGAGTGTACGCGGATGGGATTTACGACGTTTTTCACGAAGGCCACGCACGACAACTGATGCAAGCGAAAAACTTGTTTCCAAACGTATACCTTATTGTCGGCAGTAGGTGACATTTCGATCGCATCGCAAACCTAAATCGTTGTCGGCTGCCTAATCGAAGCTCTCTTTTTATGTTTATTTACACGTAGTATGCAACGACGATCTTACTCATGAGAAAAAAGGCCGCACCGTTATGATGGACGAGGAGCGATACGAAGCGGTCAGGCATTGTCGATACGTTGACGAAATCGTTCGCGACGCGCCCTGGGAAATCGACGACGATTTTCTCGTACAACATAAAGTACGTATCGCGATTGCCGCAGCCTCCGACACGGCGTAGCATGGCATATCCTGGCATACCCTTCTGCTCTACTATGGTAGACGGTCGGCTATTTACCGCCGCGCGTCACGTACGCGCTTCTATAAATTTTAGATAGATTTCGTAGCTCACGACGAAATTCCTTACGAAAGCGATCAAAGCGACGACGTGTACGCCAAGCTCAAAGAAAAAGGCATGTTCGTGGCGACCAAACGAACCGAGGGTATATCTACGTCCGATATTGTGGCTCGTATCGTTCGAGATTACGATGTATACGTGCGTAGAAATTTAGCACGCGGTTACAGCGCCAAAGAACTGAACGTTTCTTTTCTAAAGGTGAGGAAACATTCTTTTGCTTGGAATCGCATATGCGACGACCACTACCGCACGTATGGTATTTATGTACTTGTTCCCACCGTAGCTTATAAGTTTTCCCCTTTTTTTTATTTTTTATCTTTTTTTTATAAAGGAAAAAAAATTCAGATTTCAAAATAAAATGGAACAGTTGAAAGATCGAAGTAAGCGCGTTATCGAAAATGTCGGAGAGAAACGCATGGATATGATTAGAAAATGGGAGGAGAAATCGCGCGATTTCATCGATACTTTTTTGCTACTCTTCGGAAGAGACGGTCGCCTGGTGAACTATACAAATATATATAAATATTTTTTACGTTTCGTTTGAATCGTATAAAAATTACGAATCGAGTATTTACGACGATGACTTTTTTTCTTCTTTAGTCTCATATATGGAACGAGAGTAAAGGCCGGCTGATGCAGGCATTTTCTCCGCCTTCTAGTCCTGGTAATACGCGAGAGAGCAGCCCTTCTTCGTCGGTAGGCAGCGACGAAGAAAGCAAGTTAGTAATCGTAGTGAATTTTACCTACTTTACTATTCATTTCCTCCTTACTCGTTGACTACTCGTATTCTTATTTCGAAAGGAAGCCGAGCCCGAAACCCATATCGACTCGGTTTCCGGGAAAATCAAGTACCCGTACTGGTACTATCTCGTAACCGGGACGGCCAGGATCCGCCCTCCTCCTCCCTTCCACCCCCCTGCCACCCCCTCAACCTGTATAAGTACCGAGTATTTTATCATTTTAGGGTCTACGACCTCGTAAGGTAGGCTGTAGGTACGTGAGTTTCGTCGTTTCTTCGCAAGGCTCGATATCAAGCGGATACGTCTTCCGCGGTTACTGCGTAGTGCGTACCTGGATTGCACGATCTGCATTTCCCGGTTGCGCTAAAATATTACGTAGGGCTTAATTTATCGAATCGAGCGACGTGCCCGTGGTATAAATACTATACAGCTAGTATTATGTATTGTAAACAAACGCAACATGTATCGCTCAGTTTCAGACCACCTCCGTCCAAATCGTTAAAATTGAGTTACGGCAGTTCGCTCGCATTGTCGAACGGCTATCTGGAATACTCCGAAGACGAAGACGAAGACGACGAGGACGAGGACGAGAATTTTGAAGATGCCGGCGATAGCCGTACGAAAGAGTCGCTCGGAAGAGAAGATGCGTCCGTTTCTTCGATCGATTCTACGTCGGTCAAAAAATGACAATAATGCAAACGTTGATTACAAATACCGTTTTGTTGATTTGATTTTTTTAAAACGCGTTTAGTAAATTATTTTACCAATAATTTTCTTTATATATTCGTGTTTTTGCATAATTTACAATGTTTGAATTATTATTCAAATTATCTTGTTGATTTCTTTTTTCTTCTCATTATTACGTATTTACCTACTATCGTCATTATTATGTACTCTACTACTATTACAAAATTTACTTTCATTCGTTGTTACTCGCTCGCATTAAAATTCAACCTTCGTACGGAACGGTTGACGCGTCGTCTACATTCTACCTACCTACGAATATTTCGCGAGAAGACGATCGAGCGGATGATTCGCGGATTAAAAAGAGTGAAACAAAACGGTAAGCGTAAGCGTTTAATTTTTTTTACAAAAAAGAAATAGGTACCAAAATATATCGTATCACCGCGTTGTCGGGTGCTTCGACGTAGGGTAGACGACTCACTAGCCAGCTGTCTATGGTCGTGTCCAAGATGAAATGTATAAATACTCGCGTAGTGGTGAAAAGAAAAACATCGTCATTTCAAAAATCCGCAACGATCTTTTTGAGAAGCGAGTTGCTCTTCGAGTTTCAAAGAGCCGCCAATTGTCTCATTCAATTTAACGCCTATCGAACACGCCAACTGAAAAATGAGTAGACAGATTCGTCAAGAAAAAGAGTCGAATCGCGCTATCGGCGGCGCGTAACGTTGGTGTACCTTGACTGCTTCGCAGATGGCTTTTCGATGAAAGCTCCCTTCGCCGATTTTAACCATGCCGGTTAGTATGCCCTTCTCCGTGACAGATACTACTATACTGCCCGAGCTACACGCTTCTTCTTCCACTGTCGGATCAACGATTAGAAATTCGCCAATCTGCGAAGTAAAAATGAAACGAAGATAAGCGATGATGTCGGACGTATGAGCGTTAAATCAGATCTGGTCGCACGTACTTTACATAATGTTACGAGGCAAGGGGCTTTTGATACGTCTAGTTTCCAACAGTCGAACAAGTCGTCCGATAGTTGCAGATCCACATTCGCACCGTCTATGTATTTTCCGGTAACGCGAGGTATTCGGGTGTTATGAAGGGCCGCTTTCACTGCTAACGAAACCGCGTCGTATAGATTACCTTGAGGGGAGAAAAAAGAGAAAACCGTTGATACATTTTAGCTAATTGTTTGTACGACCAATGTTTATTTTCGATGCGATACAATTCAACACTCACCACCGCATTCCAAAATCAGAATATCGATGTAAAGTTTCCAACAGCTGAATTCAGGAACAATACAGAGTTCTTCTAGCGGCAAAATAGTATACGATTTTAGTAGGGTACTACAAATTTCATTAGCCAAATCTTCGCCTCCTCTACCCTCGAATGCTGGTGTCGCGTTTGCCGAACTGCAGAAAAAAGCGCAGTCAAAGTACGTATACTTTTTACACGTAGATAATCGCAAATTCAATAATTAATATCGATGATATTACCAGTCGACAAAAAATTCGATTTTGCCCATATTTGGCGATTCGGCCAGTGGTACGTCAATTTCCGTTTTCACTCCAACCAATATGTCGGTGTTTGCGAGCCGAAGTCTAGCTGATCCGTTCGCGTGCGTTACGACGTCTGTTTCCAGCTCCATAGGGCGATAGTCGCTTCTTTTTCTACCGTCGCATCTCAGATTCACCTACGAAAAAAATGTACCAAATATTATCAACATTACCGTCTATTCCATTCAATTGATAACTGTCAAGACCAACCTCTACGCCATCCCAAATGAACGTTCTCTCCGCATCGCTTAAAAATACCGGATACATTGAGCTGCCGTTTTCAAGACGGTTTCGTTCTCATTTAATGTATGATAGAAGAGACCGGCGAATTTTCGGTTGGTCGCGGTTTGTTAGTAACGGAACTTGGGTGCTATACAATTCTGCGGCGATTAAAATCAGTCGTTTATTCCTTGACCTCGTCGAGTTTGGCGACTGCAATTTAAATTTAAAATGGCGAGTTATTAAGCGTATATAGCGTAATATTCTTCGATAAATGTATAAGAAAATTGCGTAAAATTTCAAACACGAACGAAAAAGTGATAAGAAAAACGATCTGCGCACTTCCTGGATCGTCAGAAACGCTTTAAAAGCCGTTAGAAACGTTACGATTAGTCATGTCACGTTATCGAGTGTGGGTGATTGAAGCAGTGGTGGAGGGCGAGAAGGGGCAAAACTGAAGTGATACTGATAACAAGGAGTATTTTTTTCGAAAATTCGAAAAATTTCCTAGCTCCTAGCTTTATATTTCGGTTTTATTTTGCGGTGAACGATGATCTAGTTGGTAGTTGAAGGGAGTATCGGCATCGCATTATCAATTATTTTTGATCGGATCGAAATCGAAATAATTATTCGCGCCCACTTGGCTCTAGCGCCTTAACTTGCCCGGCGCTCCGGCGCAGCGTAAGTCCCAACATAGGTAAAGAATTTCACTTTCAGTAGTCTATATTTCTATACCACTAGTACGTGATATCGATCAGCTATGCGTCGAGTATCTGCGTACAGTTTCAAGAAATTGATCGTGGATTCCATATGGTCTGTATCTATTCGAGCGAATAAGTATCACGTCACGCGGCAAAACTTGGCAGATCGGAAAGTAATCGAATATTCGGAAGATCCTCCCTGGAGAATTATGTTTTTCGGTTCCGATGATTTTGCTGTTAGAAGTTTACAAGCCTTATGCTCTAAATTGTAAGTAGGTAGATACGCGACAACCTACGTCGTCTATTTACTTACTTGTCGAGTAAACAATTTTGTATCCTCGAATTGCAGACGAACAGATACATTAATCAGTAGATTGGAGGTTACCACTGCTACCGCTGTCGATTGGAAGAACGAAAAAAATATGGTGTATCGTTTTGCCGAATCGAACGAACTGAAAATCCACTCTTGGCCGATCGATGCAGCGAGTATTTCGAATAAGTTTGACATCGGTGTCGTAGTTTCATTCGGCTACTTAATTCCGAAGGAAATAATAGAATCGTTTTCGCTGTACGTGTCGTCATCTTACGTCGCCCGGCTAGCGAAACAATTTTATTAATTTTTTTTTAAATTTTTATTGTTTGCAAATTTAGAGGTGTTCTAAACGTGCACGGTAGTTTATTACCGAAATGGCGAGGAGCGGCTCCAATTGTACACGCAATATTGCACGGTGACTCGACGACTGGAGTTACTATAATGAAGATAAAACCTCGCAAGTAATCCTCTTTTCTGTTTTCGAGACGATAGATAGTGCAGGCTTACTAATAGACGCGACGCGACGTAACGTCGTTGAAGGCGCAGACACGCTGTACTTGCCTTAAAATGAATGAAATATAGACGCCTGGTAACTGGCTATCTTCCTACTCGAACCATAACTTTTAACTGTATGCGTATTAATATTATGTAGATTTAAGATTTTCGTTTAATACGAACAATATGCCGATGCCGGTTAATTATAGGTTCGACATTGGTGATATAGTGAGACAATATAGCGTGGCAATTAAACCCCACGAAACTGCGGCCGAGCTTACAAATCGTTTGGCTACTCTCGGAGCTCAACTCTTGATGGAATGTATTAGAAATTTGCCTCGGTCTGCCTTGATGACCGTGCCGCAGTCAGACGACGGTGCAACATACGGTAAGTAACCACTGTTGACGTGCAAAGTACATTTATTTGTAGGTACCCTGCCTACTTAGAAATACCTACTTGATTGATGTACGTACCTAATTGTCAACTTTGTTGTCGAATGTAGCGAAAAAAATTACGCCAGAAATGGCCGTCGTCGATTGGAAAAACAAATCCGCTCAAGAAATTTACAATCAATATCGGGCGCTGTCGCATTTATTTCCTTTGAAAACTCGCTGGTTCGACACAGTGGTAAAACTTTTCGATTTGTCTGTCGACGAAATGGAAAATTTCAATCCGAAAAATCAAAACATGGTTCGAAATTTACGAATGGAGAAGAACGTGATTCCAGGCTTGGTGGAGTTTAGTCGTAAACGAGCGCTTGTTAGAGTGCAGTGTAAAGACGGAAAGTGGGTATGCATTCGAAAAATAGGTTTGCGCCATAAAAAACCGTTGACGGCGAAAGAGTTCTATGACGGTTTTCTGAGTAAGGTCGAAAATACGTTGGACAGAAAATTCACTGTCGATCGTACGAGTGTGTGAAGTGCGTCGTCGATTACAGAATATAAAAATACCGACTTGATTCGCGCGTAGTATGGTACACTCACTCGTACCTCGTTGTTCGTATTCAAAACGATACAATATGATAAATAGGTATTGAAACATATTACCTACTACTACGTTTAATATTATTTTGTTGCTGCTGCTGCTGCTGTTGTTGTTGTTGATGTTTCAACTGACAAGAAGTTGACACAATTACGTGGGTATACGTAATTTTTTGTCGAGGAATAGTTGTACTAACGATAACGTAAGTTGATGAATCGTACCGTATGGTACGTTCAAGTGTATCGCCTATCGTGGCAATGAATTCGTTTTTACAGTCCATAGCGCTTTCACGTACGATGTACTTATGTAATATCGAAAATGTCGATTGAAAAAAATCAAATAAAATAACTCGTAGCTACCTCTACCTACTTACTACTTGCCTAAAGTATCGAACAGAGAACAATGAAAACTAGCTGTGAAATCGAATAGAAAAAAGTATAGAAGATTCCCGCAATTAATGCGGATATAGGTTTTCAAAACTTCGTACTCGTCCTCATCGCACCGTGTACCTAGACCTACTACCTACACCAAAATGTTTTCGACTGTTAAAAATAATATTGGGTGCGGATTCGTGAAAAATTCAAGATTGGCAACTTTGATTTGTGGTAGCTATAGTTGAACTTGAAAGTTACAACATTGCCCTTCATCTTGCCTTTGGTACAAAATATGATATCAATGATTGCACCCCGAGGTTTCATCTGTGTCGAGTAGGTAGGTATACGTACCTAGTACACTACACACTATGTACCTATACGTATTATCGTATCAATGTTGCATTCGAAATAAGAATTAATGAATGTACATATAAACAAGTACGTCTACATAGATAGATAGATAGATAGGTAGGTAGGTACCTATCTACTATTTACGTACCTACGATGTGATGCGGCGCGTGACTGATGTGTGAGAAATGGGAATAACCCATGACCACGGTGAGCTGGCAGAAAGAGAAAATGTGGGTCATTCAAAATTCTGCTACTATGAGCCCAAAGTATGGTTCGGCCTTGTTCGTTGATATTCGTGCGTATTACAGCATCCTTTCCTCACTTCGTGATTGTATCGTAACGTAACGCAACGCAGTCAACGAACGGGCTTCGAATTGGCATCAGTGGCATCTCGTAACTCGTACTGTTCATCTCAATCTTTCGGTAACGCTAAAATTAAAATTGAAAAATTGATCGGTAAGACGTATCAGAGAAGGAGATATTTTTTGATACCTAAATAAAAGATGCGTACGTAAATACTCGAAAGTACGTACCGCGTGATAATTAAACAATTATCGTCGCATTTATTCTACTCGGGTATGTATTATCGTAAAAAATTCTCTTTTAGAAATTTCATTATTTCGTTGGGTCGCGTCGCGTATCAACTCTTCTGAATTTCACTGACGAATGACAAAAAATACTCGCACCACAATCGAACGAGTATGGAAGAAAAACGCAGTAGTTACGAACATTTGATAAAGGTAAGTCGTGATCGTGATACTAATGTAATGTAGATACGAGTAGATGGTACGTCAACGTACTTATACATACTCGTAGATATACGTGAACAGCCTCTCATACGCGTGTATTGCTTACAGTCTAACCCTAAACCATCGGATGAACCGAAAATTAAAGTTACAGTAGGTACGTGGGTACCATTGTAAATACGTACCTTACGTTAGATAGGTAGGCATAGGTACTTATTCCTTGTTATTGTCGATTTTTAATCGAGAACCGCCACATACTTAATCAGAGTTGACTGATTCTTTTAAAGAGAAGACTGAGAATGGAGAGAAAGAACTCTACTTCTAGTGCGAATGGCTCAAATGGGCGAGTATTCGCCGGACAGCCTTTACCCATTATAATTCAAGAATTTTTTTGGAAGCAAACCGGGTACGTAATACACACATACTATATGTACCTAATTACTATACCTACTCGTATTATAAATGAAATTGTCGAAGTGTTCGCCACCATCGGTTACCCCTTTTAATGTACGTAGTACAAAGGCACTGAACAGGTATTTCCAAAAGTAGATACCATTCAGTACCTACCGACGTTCAATTCAATTGAGGGGCCCTTTGTAAAAACCACCATAGTCAAAAAATCAAATTTTTACAGGAGACCGAAATAACGTGTTCAGATCAGGTTTGGGGGCGAAAGTTTGATTCAGATGATGTTGATTGATCATAAAATTTTCCATAATGTCAAGAAATGCAATCATTTTTTTTTTCTTCAAAATTTTGAAAAATTTCACCACTTTCCCTTTAAAAATACCGACTATGGTGGTTTTTACAAAATAATCAGCTAAAACACGTACTTTTGAAGTTGAAAAAAAATTGACGATGGCCAAATTTTTTTCAAAAACTTCTATCACCATCGTCTTTCTCGTGAAATTTTAGTTTAGAAAATTGAATAAAATTTTTTTCGAAAATTTCGACTATGGTGGTTTTTACAAACGGCCCCTCAATTGTTATTTATGGAGTAGGTCTCGGTACTTTTTTTGTTAAACTGAATTTTTTTATTCGTTTCATTTTAGGCCGTTTATTCGACCGAAATTTGGAAAACATCACGAAGCCTCCTGCATGGTAAGAATAATTGCATACATCCAGCTTCTGGTTGCGTGTTTCTTAATCTTAATGAAAAAATTCACTTGTTTGTTCAGTTTTGCCAAAATGCTCATATCCACAATGTAAGTTTTTCCATCGTTTCATTCGGATACTTCCTTATTTTATACGTTCATTTTACTTAGATAGACGCACGTACCTAATAGATATTTTTATCGGTATAATTTTAAATTTGAATTCGTTTTTCGTTGGCGTGAATTTGACTCGAAGGATATGAAAGAAGCTTGCAAGGTACGCATTTTATCACAATACATAGTTATTATCGCGTGTGTATATACCTATTAGGAAAAAAAACGAATACCTACGTATTTCATGATATCTGTTTCGATGCCTACCAGGTGCTAGAGAAAGTGTTGGTGCAAAATATACCGATAAATACGGTGAATCCGGTTTACAAAGCAATCCAGAAAATTCCGAGATGGCGACTGATCGAAGCCGCTTTTCCGCACATTATTCATTGCGTCGCGTCATTTCTACAATACAGGTGCTTACATATTACACTTACCTAACCTATGTGTAGTTGTGTACAAACCAACGTACCATACTGGTCAAAGAGCTCCGTTGCAGTTTCGCAGGCTATTTTTTTCACTTTCCTACATAACCTGGCCATTGGCCATCGTTATTTACGGCAAACCGAGTATGCAATTTAGTTAACATTAACACGTACCCGGTTGCCGCGTTACGCACGGTCAGGTCGCTCGTATGTACACGCCCAAAGCGTTAAAAAAATTGCCTACTCGGTTTGCCGTAAATACGTTGGCGCATTTACGGAAAACCGAGTATGCAACTTATTAAGCGCCAATGTTTTTTTTTTCTCATCTGTTTTTTTTTTTTTTTTTTTTTTTGGGGGGGGGGGCGAACAGAAAAGACGTTATGGATTTACAGACGGTCAGTCAGACGGAATCTAAATTGTTGTACATATTACATTGGATAATATTGGACGCGGCCGAAGAGTGTGCAGATGCTGATTTCGAAAGTGGCGTCAATCAACATCTTCCTTACTATTACCTTTTTCCAATTACTTCGATTACAGTAAGCGCAGCGCGTACAATAATTGATACCTAAATCTATCTACCTATCAATCAATCTACCTTGTACCTACTCGCTATACCTAAGCGTAGGCAGTACCGATGCGATAGTGAGTGACACGTCGCGTCACGATAGGTATATCGATAGAAGGTAGGTACACCGGACGAGGCGCGCCGTAGATAGATTGGATATTCTAGAATACCTGTCCTCCAGTCGCGTGCCGTCACAAGTGTATGCCTATATCTATTTGCCTATTTGTATGCGTGTTTTGGTTTGGCGGTTGAAACTTGAAAGATGTCGAATCGTCGTATATCCGTGCCTAGCTAGGTACTGTACGGGTAGCTTGATTAATATAGGTACAAAGAGATTAGAGTAGAAGACGTAGGTATAATAGATAAGTGTACTCGAACGTACAACGGACATAATCACGTACATTGCGCTGCGTACTGCGCAGTTATTCATTTATATGCTGGCACCGGTACTGCATCGAATCAAAGAATCCGAGCTGCAGTCGTACAGATTGGAAAACGGATTAAAGTTATGGCGCGCTTTGTGGGAATACCGTCATCCGGACGCGCCATGCTTCACCACCTATTGCAAACTCAATCCCAATCGCGTTTGGTGTAGAAAAATTCGCAATCACCACGCTTCTTTCGATATTTTGCCAGGACGTAAGTACATAACATATTACACGTTGTAGAATTAGAATAGGTTGTCGTACGTAAATAACTTTATGTACCGTACCGTACCTACCTACCTACCTACGCTATGTTTAATTGTTGCACTAGGGAAAATATCTAAAGACGAAGAACAGATACACGCTGGTCCCGTAGGAGCTGCCACTTGCACGTATTTCGACACCCAGTCGTGTAATAAGTCGACCAATGAAAAGGTAAAGTTGTACGAGTACCTCCCTATCATCCACCTATCCATCCATTGTCCGTCGTGTACTGAAATGTTCTATTTTCAAAATTATCTCGCCGGCGTATAGGTTTCGACGATACCGTTTTCCAAATCCTCCGCTAAAACTTTAGTACAAGAATACTCGAATGGTTCCGGCGAGCATACGGTGAGTAAGTCGCGTTGTTGAGTTGTTTTCAACCGTAGCAAACTTACTATTTATATGTATAGTGTTGTTTATAATTATTTATAGGATTAGATAATCACTACCGACGCGTTTTCATTTTCAACTTTGCTCGGTTGCAGGTGATTTTAAGACTTCCGTCGCTCGTCGAGTCCGAAGACGTGACCAAAGACTCGCCGGTTATATTTTCTGTACGTACCTACCTACCTAATCTACCTACTACGTATCAACTCGAGAGAAAGAAATACTAGATGTTTTGTTTTGTTTTGTTCTTACATCAGGGTAAAGCCTCCATATTGCAGTTGGCGATGGGAAGAAGCGCTTGTACTATGGGCAGAGCTTCGTTACCATCGGAACACTTGCAACTGCCACCGGACATAATGCAACACATGTCTGCTCGCCATTCTATCACAAATACCGGGTAAGTGAGTAGCCACTAAGTCTAGGTATCTAGGTACGTATTAGGATGCGTCGCCGTGACGTACGTACGCGTATTTTATTCGCTATATTCATTCTAGCGTGACCATAAATAAAGAAATGATATTCGATACGTCAAAAAGTTCGAAGAGCGCCTCGTTGACACCGGAAGACGTAACGAAGCCGATAAATTTGTACGCGGCCACCTTCATGGATGTAGCGGTACTGAGATGTCTATTCGTATCGCAGTGGCCCGAAGAAGGCGTATTTTGGGCTTTGAATTTCTTGTACCGAAGGTGAGTGTCGAGGTCGAGGACGAGATACAGTGTAAATCTAAATTCTAACACTTAATTATCTACTCGGACGTTTACGTTGTAGGCTTCAAACGATGAATAAAATCAAACTCGAACAGCAACCCCGTAAAAGGAGCAATTCGTTACCTATTCCCAAAATCGAAGTAACTTTCTACGAAAGCGGCGCCGAATCGAAAACCAAATATATGTACGGTAACAAAGACTTATCGACGAGTGGCGATCACAAATTTTCGTTAACAGGTTTGTCGATATTTGGTAGATTTTTAGATTAGATTTAGGGCCGAATTCATAGACGTTACTTAATTATTAAGTAATACTTTGCCAAGTGTACTAGCTTAAGGACCTTATTCATAGTTCTCACCTTGAGTACCAAGTAACACTTGGATAAGTTAGGGCCAAGTGACACTTATAAAAACAAAAGAAAATTCGTAAAATTTCGTTTCATAGTCACCAAGAAGTGTTACTTGAGTAAGTGTCAAGTCATACTTAAGGGCTAGTATAGGATTTCCGGTACTAGTACTTACTCAAGTGTACAAACTACACACTAGCACTAAGTTCAAAAAACGTCTATGAATTCGGCCCTTAGTATTCATTATTACACTTACACCCAAGTACCTAGGACTAGGTAGGTTACATAGTAGTGGGTATATACAAAAACAAAAATGTGATACGAACGTCTGTGCTCTGATACACAATCCTACGTAGATAATACGACTCACTTCCCTATTCTCAGAATTACAATCTTCCTTAAAAAAGGTACAGTACAATATACTCAAAGCGTGTTCCATTTTCAATCGAAATATTTTTCGAATTATTAGATAACTAAGGTTTTTTTCGTGTCAAATGAGACAACACTGCTCAATGTGCGAGAAAGAAGTCTCATTATCAGTGTTACCGCTCTTCATAATACTAAACTGTTACAAAAGTAGCAAATTATAAAAAATTATGAAACGAATCGTGTAGATTTTAAATCGGTAAAACCGTGAACAATTTTTCGAAGACTCATTTTCATCTAAAGTATTAGAATGCCTAATGTTTGCAAAATGTTAAAAACTAGCCATAATATTGAAATAACCAACTTTCATTCATTTTGTTTGAGATTGGCCATTTCATTCAGGTTCCCGCAAATGTTGGTACCTATTACCTATATAGGTAATTATTTTTGAGTGATAAGACGTAATGATAAAAAATGAAAATACGAAAAATGGAGGCACATTGGACACATTTTCAAGATGAAGATATTATTTTGTGCTCGTAATAATTTGTTATCGAAGTGACTATCCGTAGTATACCCTGTACCTATAGTTACCTATTATAAGTATACGCACTTCTGTAAGTTTCTAATGATGACTTACGGCTTCGAAATCCAAGTTGTTGTGCCAAGTGTAGGGATTCTCAATTTTCCCGTTAAAGCCGAAAGCTACTCCACGCGGAAGAAACGCCGGTAAGGATTTGCGCTGGTAGTTCAATTCAGTCAAATTAATCGAATTCGATTTTCGTTTATTCGTAAAATTATACGCGCTCGAGATTCAACCAACTAACAAAACGTAGAGTACACCAATGCCAATGGCTTCATAGTTCATACCACTCGTTAGAAATAAGTTAACTGGCGAAGCGATTGCGTAATAGATATCTAAATAATCTCGTGCTAAAGTCGAACAAAATTGTGTAGTTGCCAGCTGGGTTTTACTTCTTGCACATCGAGCGTACTCTACACTGTTAAGTAAAAATATTACTTGTAAGTACCTATACTCGTTGGTACCTAATACGTTTGCTTTTGTTTGTGGGTTGCAGATTACTTGTCGCGAGGTAGTGGCAGCTGCAGTGAAACCGGTGGAAAAGATGCTTCGCTAATGGAAAACGCCCTTCGAAGTCAAAAGTCTTTAGACAAAGCTAAAAAGAAAGCCAAGGCAGTAGACTTGAGAACATTTGTTGAAGGTAAACTACTGTCGAGATCGGAAAAGAACTTGGAAAAATTGGAGCCGTTGCCGACGGAGGAAAATGATTATTACGAAACGGTAATTTTACTCAAACTGTCGTTGAGATAACTACGTTATATTATATTTGTATGTAGTTTTATACGCGGTTGTAGTACCTCGGTACCTATAGTATAAGACGGTGCACTTGGATTCATATCTTATATAGTCTACCTACGCTACTCGTGGTTTCCATTGCAGGAACACAGACACAGTCTGGATTCAGATCGGGATGATACGAAGAATTTCACTTATCCTACAACGTCTTTAACCAAAATTATATCTTTAGAGGAAAACGATTCGTCTAAATTAGGCGGCGGCCTGGTCAAAGTCACCAGTATGCCCAGTTTAAGGTACGTTGGCGTTATTGCTATTTCTCGTTAGCGTTGCATTGGTAGGTATCGTAAGTTGTTCTTTGTATGCAGTGGTGTTTGTAGGCAGGTAGCGAATTGGGTAAGTCTAAGTACCTACGCGCTCGTATTGTTGTTTGCGAAGAATGCGAAATATCGTATACGTTTTACGGTCGTTTTTGAGTGAAATACTTAGGTACTTATCAAAGTGTTGATGAACCGGATAACGAAGTAACGATCTGTTTATGCGATGATGGATTTTCTTTACACAGATTTGTGGATTCTTTTTCGTTTGAGTTTTTTGTTTGTTTTCATTTTCGTAATCTGCAATTTCGTTTAAGTACTCTATATACTATCATCGCTTCGTCTCGCTTGTTTGTGTCTGCACGTATTAGCATACGTTTTTTTAATTGATACCTTTCTTACCTATACCTATCGAGTACTATTATTATTTCTTTCTTCTTTTTTTTTTCTTTTTCTTATTTTTCCTTCTTCTTCTCAGCTGTTTGCTCGATGAAATCAAGATTGGCGATAAGTAAGTTTTTTAAACTCGACTATAGCTGTAATACCTAGTTATATACGCTTACGTATTGCCACCCATCCGTGTCGTCGTTATTGTACAAATTTAACTCGTGTTTTGGCTCTTTCGCAGAATCGGAGAAGAAAAGTACGGTGGTAATATGGATAAACATTCGATGAATCCGGTGATAACCGTAACCCAACACACGCCTAATCCATCGCCCGATTATCTGCGAAGAAAGGTGAGGTGGGGCACACGTAAATGGGTACCTACCTATTATTCGAGCGTGTAGCGTTTACTTTGAGTATTGCTCTAGATTATTCGAGTACCTACATTACCTCGTATATGTATATATCCGAATTTATGTCATATTAGTGCCAAGTAGATAAGTGTCTTTATCGAGTACTAAATTCTGATACTGTATTTCCGTTGAGCAGCATTCCTTCGAGAGTTACGCTGGCGGACGCGGACGAGGACGCGGTGGTGGACGCGGCAGCGGCAGTGCCGACGGTGACGGCGGCGAACACGAAAATAGTCGTTTTAGTCGCGATTCTAAGCCGCCCAGTTTAACGCGATCTTTGACCGATTCCAATATCAGCTACAGCGGCGAAGAATTGTCAGAAGCGGCCGGCTCATCGGGATACGTGAATAAAGACGGCGACATCGATATTCTCGTCGTTTTGCAAGTGAGCTCCAAAAATATAACGCAGCTTAAATCTTTACCTTCGTATACGACTCTACTACAATAGTATATACCTACGTATATGTATCTAATCGCGCTTCTGGCTTTCAGGCTATGCATAGTATTTCGCAAAGAGAAAAAATAGTTTGTTCCGCTCAAGTTTGCGATATAGTAATCAAGATACTAGAATTACTCGTCGATATGGGAATACTGCATCAACATTTCCGAGAAGAGAATCGTTGCAGAAATGGCTATTTATTTTCTTTGGATTATTTCGCGACGTCTTTTTTGAAATATCAAAAAATCCTCGACCCGTTAACCTTATTCGCCAGCACAGTGTTCCGGTGAGTAGTGCGTAAGCGACGCGGCTCGGCGTCGATTTCTATTTTTCATCGGCAGACGCGAACTGATTACAGAATCATTAAACATCTCGGATGTCCGAATCATTGTAACGATAATCAAAAAATTAACACCGCATCCTCGACGGACGTACTACGATCTCAATGCCAGTTGCTGTTGAGCAGATTGAGAAAAATCAACGTGCAGCAGTTTGAAAAATACTTGCAGTCTTTCGTTCAAGGCTCGTCCATCGCCGATGTGTTGGAATTTTTCCACGCATTTTGCGGCTTTTGCGTAGATCCGTGCTCGTTACTGTCACCCAGTGAGTACCTGTACCATTAAGATTTACAAGTCGCGTACATAATTATACGATCAGTGTATCGCTCGCACCTTGGATTGTTTACGAGTACTTATAGATAGTAGATACCTATACGAATTTTAGCCTATTTTTTTTATTTTTTTTTTTTCAGATCAAAAACGAAGCATAAAATCGCCCGACGGTTCGCTTCAAGGCGGATATTCGACCAATTTCGGAGCTGGTTTGAATAATGTTTACGGAGGTCGAGGCATCGAAGGTCAAATATTGATGGCCACGTTCAAAATATTTGTGTCTCGACTGACAACGACGCCCAAAGAAATCAAAGCCCCCGAAAATATGGTAAGCGAGCGTGGCTCGACGTTTTAATCACTCGTACCTCCATTCCTCCACCTATTGCGTATCTAACGGTATTTTTCTGTTCCTACTAGTCGTTGTATCACGATGCTCGATTACTCATCAATTACATTAAAGAAGCGCACGGCGGGATTTTTCGCCAAGTTCTGTTGAGCGGCTTGATCGATACCGAAGTGAAAACGCATCGAAAAGAAGTCAACGTTCAAACTACCAAAGTCATAAGGTAGGTATCATCTACGATACCTCATACGTTATACCGCGACCTACTGCGCGTAAATTACGCTAATGCTCGTCGTAAACGACGTGTACTTATTTGTTTTCAAAGGCATATACCGCAATGCGATCAAGATATGCAAATCGACAGTTCGTGCTTCGTGGTCGACGACAAAGAAAGGAAGACGTGGATTAAAAAACGAAGTACTTCGTCGGCGTGTGCCGTAAGTAATTACCTTCTTACCTACCTACCAACATTGGTAACGCGCGCGTGTAATGTGCTACATATAGTATAGTTACATTCTTGTTTCGAAATGTTTAGAGTCTACACGAAATGGACGACAACGACGAGGGCAAAGCTACGCAAAGTCCCTGTAATTACGTTCGAAAAAAACATCCGGCATTGACGCCGCGTCATAGTGAGCGATTCTTTCAAAGGCCAGATCTAATTAAAACTCAATCGCGTTTTCCTATCAGCGGGCTAGGTAAGCGTTTGTTTCCTCCTTCTTATTGGTCGTACTTAGGTAAGGTACCACATCTCTAACTAGCTACTAACTATTCGCACTTTGGCAGTGAACTGGTTACGTAAGGAGTACGCGCGAACCGAATCTCTAGATAGTCATTTTCAAGATGATAACGAATCGCCTTTGGATGCGGTTCTGTCTCAA
This sequence comes from Balanococcus diminutus, assembly GCA_959613365.1. NCBI lineage: Eukaryota > Metazoa > Arthropoda > Insecta > Hemiptera > Pseudococcidae > Balanococcus > Balanococcus diminutus. Next base: position 62,879,745 of record OY390716.1, on the reverse strand, counting down.
CAAATCGGCGCCTTGCAATACTCGCACAATAGAAACTCGTCTAGAAGTTTTACAAGGTAGGTAATAAGTATACGATCCGTGGACTCGAGTACTCGCCTACTAAACGCGTACAGGTGGCTTGATGATTTACCCAGTACGTTTCCTATCGTTTAGCGTTGGCCAGACGTTTTTCAAAGCAAAGAAACGAGTAGGCGATCAGTTGAACAAAATCGGTTTCAAAAAGGGTAAAAAGAAGAGTCGAAGTGTCGAAGATACGCAAGGAAGTTGTAAGTTTGATATAAATATAGTATATAGTACGCCTATGCAGATGTCTATTGCCTACGTAGGTGCTTGCTTACGCGCATTGTTTAATATTATCGACGACTTGTCGTGTCGCGTTTCAGATTTCAGTCGAAGAAACTCGATCGAAACGGGTAATCAATCGCGAGATTCGGAATTCTTGGTGCTGAAAGAAAGGAAACTGATTTCAACCGGCGCCTTGTACAGCGGTATGCAGAGATTGGCCTTTATGCTCGAAATATGCCATCCCGGTTCCGTTCCAGATCCATCTTTGGTAGCTGCTGTTTTAGATTTGGTAAGTCTCGCATCACTTTACTTTACTTTAATTTTTAGCTTATTCTACTCGAATTTGCGACTTTATGTTTACATGATACCCTTTAAGATCATCGCCAGCTGTATCTTCGATGCCACTCTTTCAAATAAACAATATCGTGCTATATTTCTATTTATTTATTTATTTATTTTTTTTTTTTCAGCCACATACGCCAGTTATAGCGCGAGCAGCTTTTCTCTTGGAGTGTTCGTATTACGTGCATTGTTTCAACAAAGGCCAGTGGCCGTTATGGACCAAGTTGAATTTGCCGGGTTTTCGCCAATCCGGCCCTATGTCCTGCACTAGAGGTAGTACCGCACCCAACGGCCTCAGAAGAGCGCAGCTGTTGCAACGATCCGCCGGTAAAATGTTTCATCTATGGGCCGAAGTAAGTTGTTATGATACCTCAAATGCTGCATTGGTAGAAAGCCAAATGCTGATGCTGTACACCTACTTTGGTATTTATCGCTTTTGCGTCGTGTTTCAGGCGATCGCTTCTCGTCTCGATGAAATGTTGAACAAAGACGAAGAGAATATTCCGGATGTAATCACGTTGATGGCGGACGAAAATAGACACGGCGAGCTACTGGCCGACGACGAAGAAGAGGACTTTTTGGACGAAGGTACGCCTACGCCCGTTTTATCGACCTACCTTATATACCTATGTAATGTACCTACTAATTGGGTAGGTGTGAACCCAGAATGTATATAGTAGGTCGGTTGGGGTGGTACCTATACCTAATACGCGCGTGTTTAATAAAAATCTCGCTCGATGTGTGTCTGTCGCAGCTACCGAGTTGCAAACTGGTTCGTCTTGTCCGATGCCGTTAAGGCTGCTGGCGTGTATGCTGCTGTTCGAAATTACCTCCTATTTGAGGGAAACGTTTCAAAATCTTCCGAAATCGATTCGAGTAGTTGGTCGCGAACGTGCCACTGTGTGGGAAAAGTCGTACATGAAGGACGCCAACAGAAGATTTTCCATCGCCCTATCTTCGATGGGACATTCGCAGGCTTCCGCTCAAAGCTTACAGTCCATATCGTGCGACAGAGAGCCGAGTACGTATTTTATTTACTACTACGTTTAGGTGTACGTACATACGAGTACAAGCTACCGAGTAGGCTGAGATGCTCGGGCTATACTCAAACTCACTACGTTACATTTACATTTATGTAGACATACGCACCCAAACATTCACTCAAAAGAACGGGTATCGTCTTATCTTTACTCGACATAGGTATTACCGTTCTACATATTAAGTACCTATACGTATTCGATGGTAATTCATATAAGTACGAATGTACGATGTAAATGTATACATACTTCATAGGTATAATAGTATGTTCTCGAATGTACTGACTTACATCTTACGTTACGGTTAGTAATACCTACTTAAGTATCAAAATAGGCAGGTAATAGGTATGTATTACACTTACAGACTTACTACGCTACGCTAAGTAGGTACTATAGGTACCTACCTACCTGTATTTTAGATTCTTCCATTTGAAATTACGTTATACGTAGGTACTTATGTACTTACTTTCAAATTTACGTACTTATACATACATAGGTACATACATACTTATTAACGACAATTGTTATCGGATACTTTTACACCTGAAATGTATGTTTTTTTAAAAAGAAAACGAGAAAATCGAAGAACCACGAAGTAAATGTGATTTACAAAAACAATCAAGTTTGAAAAATTCGAAAATTAACGAAAAAAGAGCGTCCCAAGCTCTAAATGCGTTCAGAAAGTACGCTAAACACGTTATGACAGCAGGTGAATTTTTCGTAAAATTTTCCCGCCAATTGTAGTTAGTAAAATCACGCCTCGTAACAGTAAATAACAGAAAAAAAGTTTTCTTTCTTTCTTTCTTTCTTTTTTTTTTTTTTTTGCATGGTAGTTGAGCGACGACACGATACCATTACACGTACATTATATACTCGTATAAAATTCGACTTTGCCGTTTCTCTCCATTCCGGGTCTACCGCAGTGGGAGGAAGGTAAGCTAGGCGATCAAAATTCTACCCTAAATCCGTCGGTCTGTTAGGTACATGTACCTCGACCTCAGTTTTGATTCTCTTTTTTTTGTACCCTATTCGCGCATTTCAAACGATATTACCTACTGATTGTGATACGTAATATACGTAGGTTTAGATAGGTCTTGGCACCTATGATGGTCGTATTTCGGGTAGATCTCGTAGGTGCTCGCAAGTTGGTGGCTAGATTGATGATTATTATTTTTGATGGCGTAATAGTAACGATGTTGAATGTTACGCTGTTTGTAGTTGTTAGTATTTTTGCTGGTGGGGCTTGGGGATGGGAGAGGGAATATCAGTCGTATGTCGTATTACTTCTCGCACTTGAAAATAATCATTTTTTAATTTTGCGGTGCAATTATAGATATTCTTAATCGTAGTATGTGTATAGGTAAGATGTATATCCGCAGGTACCTACGATCGACCACTATTAGCCATAATATAGCTCCAAGCTCCATTTATACGAGTATAGATTTACGTTGTTATTAAAAAGTATCGCGATATACGTAACAAATGTAAGTAAGCGAGTCAGTATACGTAATATTTGTAGGTAATACGAGTACGTACGAGCACATATGTAGGTTGGTACGTACTACTTACAATTAGATGATGTTGGCGGCATCGGCATATTGCATTTGCGTAAACATACTTACTGGTATTGTAAACCTTAATAGGCCGTCTACGGTTTAATTGTAAATTTGTAATTAGAATTACCTACAACGGGCATTAAAAGTGACAGAGACAGAGTGTTGGGCTATTAATACGAGTGTCGAGTAGCACGTACATATCCTACCTATGTAGTACGAACACGTGCACCACAAATACGTACCTTCCGACCCGCCAAACGATAGCAGCTTCCTTTTTTAAATTTTATTTTTGGAGGAAGAGCATAGGGGAGGGAATAGCCGTATCGAAATCTAAACGCCGCGCCGTGGGAAATGAAATTTACCTACCTACTCGCAAGTTTTATCGATTCGTTCGTATTTCGTAATCGTAACGTAGTTAATTTACGTAGTTACTATAAGTAGGTACTTTTGATTTGTCGAGGAACGAGTATAGAAGATACGCAGACATGACGTCGATCTTACGTTACGCAGTTACGCAGTTACCACCTACTAAATAGCTGATAAGCCTACATTAGTATTTAACGCGTCGTATTAGCTACACGCCGCCGCCATACACCGCAGCCAATTCCATTTCGTAGATTTGCTTCAATACAGTACAGTAGGCCTACAGTGTAGTACAGTAGGCTAGGTACAGTAACAGTAACAGTAACAGTAACACAGTATCTGTAATAGTTATGCGTAGGTAATCTAATTACGATTATACTCGTAAGAGTATACATAGGTAAACGTTTATTAATTACGTAAGCGAATTATACTTAGGTTATATAGATAGATAGGTAGGTAGGTAGGTAGGTACATGTATAAAAATATACGTAATGTACGTAGGTAATATTTGGCTTACCTATCGCGTGCGTACGTGGCATCGCATCGGCTACCTCCTTGTACCTACGTATTTGTATGTAAGTAGGTAAAGAAAGAAGAAAGAAAAAAAAAGTATCTAGGCTAAGTAGAGCGGTACGTAGGTAATTGACTAATTTTCGTCAACTTTTCTTACTATTCATTACGTTTCTTTTCTTTCTCGCATTCGATAAGTAGGTTTTGTACTAGGTACTTGTACCTAATCGTATAGCTTTGTATTGTACGTATTTATATCTACGTGTATTATATTATGTAGGTACCCGTAGGTATATTTTGTAGTACGTATTTATACCTAGGTATCTTAGGTTTAATCGAGTCACCTATTTGTACACTCGAGCGCATACGCGCATCTACCTACTCGTATACCTAAGCTACGGTGCCTACATGGTGCCTAATACAGCCTAGACGAACGCAACTCTAGGTATGTAAATGTACATGTATACGGATGGAACTTGGTACGTGTGTAGTGTACATACATGCCTCGTGTGTACGAGCGAATCTTTCCTCGTTTTACTCACCTTTATCCAGCCGTTAGTATTATAGTATTGATACGTATGCGAATGCTAATGTTTGCTGTTTTTTACGCTGCGATCGTGCGATAGGTGAAAGGAAGATCAGTTTCGTGTTGCACGAACCCGAAGGTGACACCGAAGAAGGAAGCGGCGCTCCGAATACATCGACAGCAGCAGGAACGAATACACTCTCTCTGACGAATCAGGTAGAAATCGACGACTTACTAAAAATAAATTGTACATAAATATTTACCCAAACCCATCCACCCGTCTACCAATCGTAATGCGTACGCGTGTTTTATTACGTAGAGCGGCGAAGATAGAAGCGAAGCGACAACGGCAACCGATGATAAGAAATCGAAGAAGGCAACTTCGTCGACAAGTTCGGGACGACCGTATCTACTGCGTAGGAGTACGGCCAGCGGCGCCGGAGCGGGCGCCGGCGGCTCCATTAAACGTAGAAGCTTTCGGTTCAAGAAAAGCTCGAATAAAGATTCGAGCAAGGAAAACGCCGATTCTAAAAAAATCGTCGGAAAGGAGTCGTCGAACGAAGCGAAGAAAAACGGTTAGCAACTACCTATCTACCTACCTACCTACCTACCTACCTACCTACCTATGTATGTAGTTATATGATTAACGTAACGTAACCTAACGTGACTTGATTCGCTTCGCGATGGCAGATGCTGTTCGACGAGTGGATTCTATTCAATCGAAGCGTCAAAAAGGCTCGTTATCTGACCGCAGCGATACGTCGGAATTGTGTCCTAGCGCCGGCGAAGAATCGCCCGGAATTATGGAGTCGCCAGACGAGCAGGTGCCCGAAAGTCCTACCGACAGCAACGACGCGGACGATTCTTCGGCCAATATGCCTTGGATAAAAGTACGTCGTATTCGTATAATACGAGGTATCTATAGGCTATTACGCGCACTAATCATCCGTATGGCACTGGTTTCGTAGGTAGTGGTGCGGATTATGAATTCGTTAAATTATTACTGTTCGCATCAAAATTTCTGCCATCCATTTTGTTACCGTCGTCACATGAGAGCGTGCTCCAGACTGACGAAAGCTCTGCGAAAAGTAAGCGACACGACACGACACCAGCGTCCAACGTCGAGTTAGTTTCTTTGAATATCTACGCGTATTTTCGTCTCTAGGTGTACGGAGAGGAATTTGGCGCGTTGCAGGCGGACAATTTCTTCGAGAAGATTAGCAACAAAGATCATAAGAATCACAAGCAGTTGGACAGATCGGAATCGCAAACTTCTCCGATGAAAAGGAGAGACAGTTTTTCGAAATGGTACGTGTTTCCGAATAAGTACCTACTACCTAGGCTACCTATTTAATTTACGTATGGGTACTTGGGGTATGTATAGTGTGCTTATCCGCGTATGTTTGTATGTACTAGCAGCGGCGCAGGCGTAGGAATTGGCGTTGGCGGTGGTGCAATACATTCGAGCACAGATTCGTACGTGCGAGAGGTTGGCACCGCCGAAGATAACTCGAATAGCGACAAAGCTAGCAAAAAACGCGCCGCAAAAAAAAGCGAAGACGCGGACAAAAAATTAAAAGATCAATCGATGATGTTGAAATATATCAAAACGCAGGCGAGTACCTACTACTACCTACCGATATTTATGTAAATACTGAGACTGTATTATGTTACGAGTCTAAATTCGTATTTGTATTTGTACGCAGGTAAAAGATAGTTTCCATTCTCCGATGGCGATTCTCATCAAATCGATAGTGATTTTGTCCGAGGAGCACGTGATAGACATATTGCCGGTCGCGTGGGAATTATTGTTGGAGTCCAATCAAGAAGTAGTAGCTACGGCCGCGTCTCTTTTTATAGTGGCCGCCTTTAAAGCTCCGAATAAAGCCAACGAAATCATGTTGAAGGGGTTACAAAACGTCGAAACGGCGGTTCGCATTAACGCCATTCTTCGGTAAGCCCAGCTACCCAATTACGCGGCAAATATCTACCTACCTATCTCTTTTATACCTAAATACCTATCTATTATCACCGAATACATTACGCCACTTCGTTTCTCGTATAGTCGAGTCGCTTCGTTCGCCTCGCTCCTGTTTATTTTATGATCGTACGTAGGACATAGATATAGGTATTCTATCTAGTGTTGGCGTTTAAACGCCGATAATAATTATGTAAATGGTATTTCTAGCTTCCAAGTTTTATGGAGACACAGATACCAAGCGTGGCCACGTATGGAAGAAAGAGCGCAGACTACGTTCAGGTTGCCTCCTCCGTCGATAGAGTTCACGTTAACGTCTCCGAAGATCGGAATCGAATCTTTACCGGTAGTCGACCCTCCGTGGATGACGATTAACGCCGAAATACCGGTTAATAAATTCCCAAAAGCCGAGGAGTCGCACGTAAGTTGTACAATTTCTACACACTACGTAGCTAGTACGCATACGGCCGTTTCATGTTGTTTCGTTATAAAATTTTCACTCTTCATTTAGCGACAATTGTCGGCGAGAAAAACCACCGAAAAAAGAGAAGTGCCTCCGCCACCGCTTACTTATCACGCCATGAAGCAAAAAACAACCGACGGTCGAGAATCGTTTTTAATTACCGCTATCCCCATCGTTATTCAAGCAGCGTACGAACCTAGCGTACCTCACGCTGTCGGCGATGTCGATCACGACGAAGGTACCTACTTATTTGCGATAGGGTAAGACCGGCGTTGATTGTCAACGTTATCAATTATTATCATCTCTGTCTCGTACGTAGCTGACGACGAATCGTGCGACACGCAAGAGACGAGTAAACCTCAGATGCAACAGCAGTCGCAACAGCCGCAGCAGCAGCAACAGACGTTGTCGCAGCAGAAAAGCAGCAACATCCACGGCCAATCTTTGGCAGTTTTGTTTCCCTCTTGCTTGTGTTCGGCGGTCGTCGATATTATCGGCTTGCTCGACGACGCGGCCGTCTCTGCAGACGGTAATTCCGTATACGAGATAGCGTATCAGGTGGGTTGTCTTACTCGCTTACCCGCCTGCCTACCTGTCTTCCTTCCTTCCTTCCTTCCTTCCTTCCTTCATTCCTTCCTCATTTCTACGTAGGTAGCTTACTACCTAGGTGATACCTATAACCTTGTACTTACTCGTTGCAGGTGATATGGAATTGTTTGGTAGAAGACAGCAGCCTCTTTTTGAGATACATTTTGGAACGAGTGACTCGAGATAAACAAGAATTGATGTTCAAAATCCTGAGACACTTGATTCGTTTCATACCAAAACTGCCGCAACAAGCGGCTTTCGCACTGTATAATTACATTATCGGCTACGTAATGTTCTACGTTCGATCGCCTCACGAAAATGGCCAAAAAATGATCGGAGCGGCGCTCTCTATTTTATGGATGGTAAGTGACATCGCGTCGCGTCGCTGTCGTAAGCGATCGCCGATCGACGTTTAGATTTTTGCTCGTAATTCTTATCCTATGTTATTCTCGGTGCGCAGGTTGTGCATAGCGTTCACGGTATCATGTTCAAAGACCTGAAACAAATATTGAGAAAAGAGCAGTGTGACATGGCTATATTACTAACGGCGCACGCACCATCTGCCAAAAAGATTATAGTTCACGGCCCTCAAGGTATGTATCGTGTGTCGTGTAGTGTACCCCTAGTACACCTATTTGAATAGTATCTTCTCGAATCAGAAGTAATCGAAATTCCGTACGTTCCAAAAATTAATTATCCACCTCGCTACTTACTTAACCTTCCTACCTGCCTACTATTCGGTAAAGCTTTTTTTTTTCTTCTTCTTTTTTTCCCCTATAAGTATAAGTATAGGTATAGTATACTGGTATCAGCATTCGCGATTTGTTTGTGTTTTTTTTGTCGATTTGATTATTCACTCGGCAACGTTGTTTTGTGTGTGAATAGAACAAGATGGGGGTGGAATTCCGTCCCAGTTTCCGGTTCAAGAAGATACGCAATTCTGTCAGCTATGGAGAGAATCGCTGGATTACTTCAACATCGAGGAGAAAGATTATAAGGAATATTTTCTAGTCGATCATAAAACTCGTTAAGTATCGGACCTACATATTTAATTACGTGTATATTATGCCAAAGTATTGTGGTACTATCTACATGTACCTACCTAGTACCTACCTGCGTGGTGATTTAGTGGCTTGACCTGTATGCGTCTTTTAATTATAATGAACATATATTTTGGTCTTGTTTTCTCGTCGCAGATCAAATACACAATGTGAACTCTTACGTCCGCGACTATTACTGCTTCAAAAGGTCGCAGTACCCTCAACTCGAATTGATACACATGAAACCGGAAGAAGCGTTCAACGCCTTGCAAAGACAAGAATTGCTGCATAAATTTATCGAAATAGGCAAAGTTTTGCTTACTTGGGCCATTTTGAAAAATGTCGACATGGTAAGAACTAGGACAACGCGCATACTACTTACGTACGTACCGTACTCGCTAGATAAGTATTATGTACCTACCAAACTTTCGATTTCAGGTCATGCAAAGAGTCGTGTTTCTGCACGAAGAATTGATAAAAATTGGCTCTTTTCCGCGTAAGGCGCTGGAAGCTGACTTAGACCTTTACAGAAATGGCGAAATGGGCAAGGTACGTAGCTCTAGGCTATACGTATAGGTACCTGCGCTTAACTACGTTATTCCGATGTAAATTAATTTTTTGATTTGATTTTTTTTTTTTTTTTTTTTTTTTTTTTTTACGCGCGGCGCAGGAACTGCTTGGTCTGGACGTGTTGCATAAATTCATGTGGGTACGATTGATTGCCAGAATGTTCGAAGCAATGGCCGGAAATTTCGCGTACTCGAGCGATATTCATCTATCGATGAACGTGCTGAATGGCGCGTTGATGTTACACGGCGAAGACGCCTGTATTTTACGATACGTAATGGCAACCTATATAAACGCGGCGTATAATTTTAAAAATATTTTTTCTACCAATGGGTACGTACGAGTTCACTAATTAGGTTTTTGTTTGCCGCCAAGCATTTACGGTTACGGTTTTTCATTTTTTGTTGCAGATACTTTTTAATCATGCCCACTCTTTTGCAAGTTTACTCGAGTCACAACACCAACAGTTTAGTTACGAGAACCATAGAGTATACGGTCAAACAGTTTTATCTGATGAACAGGAAGCCTTTCATTTTGCAAATGTTCGGTAGCGTGTCAACTATACTCGATATCGACGACGCAAATCAATACGGTCGCGCGCACGAGGTAATCAACTCTAGATCTCTAGCTTCCGCTGCTGCTACCGCGATGCTATAAAATATCTATACATAATACATATTTGCAATCTATCTATCCATTTTTGATACCGCGCAGGTGGAATCGGGTTGCTTGTTCCAATTGTTACTGAGCTTAGAAACGCCTTCGCCAGACCCGCTCAACATTGGCGAATTGGTAAAAGAGGAAAAGCCTTTAAAAGCGATCGATTTTTGCTACCACGACGAGAATGAAATGATCAACGTCGTCGATTGCATTTCTCTTTGCGTTATGGTCGTGTCTTACGCTGCCGACTCGTTACGAGCTTACCAAATGTTGGTGAGTTTACTCTTTATCCTTTATTCTCGGGTATATCCGAGGTCATTGTCATTATGCTATACGTAAGTTTAAGTTGGATGCGACAGCAACGGAGTACAACTAGACCTAAATGTAACTAGGCGGTAGGTAGAGGTATTCAGCATATTTTTTCCCTCTTTATCGCAGGTCATTCTCGAAGCGATTCTGCCTTGTTATTTAAGACAAATTCAGTCGTCCGAGTATCGTAAAAACGGAAAATCAGAAAGAGAAATCATCGCTCAGCTGGCCGTATCGATTAAAACGTTGGTGAACAAATGCGAAGCTTTAACCAAGTAAGCGAATATTGCGCTCTTTACCACGCCTAGCCGTACCTTTACTTAGGGTACCTACAATCTACGTACTTAGGTGCTAGGTACCTACTGATAGTTGAACATTGTGATTTGTACTCGTGATTCGTGTGTTAGGAACTACAATGGCCCGCAAAAAACCACTCCCGAACATAAAACTTCTAGTCAACGAAATTATAGCAAAGGACCGTATTCGCCGGCATACGACTACGACGACGATTCTAAATATATTATCGATAGAGGTCGATCGAAAATGACGTACGATAGAGACGCCGATGATTCGGAACAAGTAAGTAGTGATACCTTACCTCACACGTAGGCGCAGTGTGCGGTGCGGTGGTTTTATAATCATCTTGTTTTTTTCTTCTTCTTCTTCTTCTTCTTCGTCTTTCAGTTATTGCGAACGGATTTTCGTCGGCCAAGAGATGTACTGCTGTCGACCGTGGCCGATTTCGTCACCAAAAGTTCTTGTCGACTGATCGAACTGTATAAGAAATGTCCGCTGGACGGTAAACACGTGGAGTTGTTAGATTTGCGTTCGTACGTGGTAAGTTGAATCATCCTACATATAGGTAGGCCTATTGGTACCCAATATTGATTGCTCGTATCTATACGTTCGCAGAGGTTGGCCGACATCGCTATTACATTATTAAAAGTATCGCCGTACGATCCCGAAACGATGGCTTGCAAAGGATTGCAGAGGTACATGTCGCATTTGCTGCCGGCCACAGATTGGAGTAACGAAACCATACGACAAACTCTTCTCTCCATGTTGCGTAGAGTTGATAAAATGTTTGTAAAAATTTACAAAAAAGCTTCGATCAGGGTGAGTAAACTACGCGCGTTTGTACTTCGTTATCATTATACTGCTGGCGCATCATAAATACGCTCACATTCACATTCACATAGGTACCTATACTCTACGTCGTTGTATTTTTATAGAGACAAGTTGACTGGGCCGCAGCTAGCGGTATTTTGAAAGGCGTATACGAAACTCTATCCCGATATCCTTCGATAGTTTTTCATCAACCTATGAAAGCGCTGATAAACACTTGTCAAGTAAGTAGCCACTAGCCAGTAGCCAGTATCTGGTGGTACGAGGCTCTGTTCTATACGCGAATAAAACTTGTTTGTCGCTTAAATTTCAGGCTCTGATCACAGCCGATACTGCTGGCTTAGGAATCGGAGAAAATTTGTCATCGGCATCCGTGGCTGTAATGTCCAAAGTGCCACCGCCTCAATTCACGTCAATTGTTATAAAACTGATAGCTTTACAAATACTCGCATTTGGTGTAAGTTCCCAACAAAGTCGCTTTACCATACAAACTCTTTACGCGCGTACGCGTGCGAGTACCTATCTATTTACTTATTTATCGCATTCTCACATCGCAGGAAATATATTCGTTAGAACATGTATGCGGGTCGTCCGTATCGTCGCCTTTACCGGAGAAAGTAGAAAACATTTTCGTCAACTTTTTATTACCGTTTTGTTTAAGAGTAGGAGGCGGTGCTAGAGGTAGGTTCGCAAATATGAAGTTACGTAGGTACCTATTATATGATAGGTATTAGTTGCTAGATTTTTATTATTATTATTTTTCTTTTTCTTTTTTTTACAGATGAAGTATGCGTTCGTCAAAATGATATCACATTCGCGTTAACTGCAGTTTTAAATTTATTATCGCCATCGGCTGGTAGAACTTTCGCTTCGGGATCTCAAAATTTGAAAACCATGTCTGAAATTCGTACCGCGTCTGTGACTTATAATTCGAGAGATGCGAAAATAGTCTCCGGATTGACGCCCTTCATTTACAAAGTAGCTTTTACAGGCGAGTAAATTAGTTTTCTGGATTGGTGTGTGGCCTATCCGTACTTATGTCACAAGACGTACCGTTATTTACTTATATAGTCGCTTTTTTTTTCGAAATATAGGTTTGAAAATAATCCAAGTCTGCTTCGAATCTGAACTGATTGCGCACTGGCAAAAAACCGCGCGCGTAATTAAAGAAACATCGAAAGTAGCCGAAGCGCGGTCGTCCTTCTGGAACTACTTAGAATTCCTAGTTTCAAATAGGAATCCTCTATTCGTCATTTTATTACCATTTCTTCATCAAAGAGTAAGTTTTCGAAATACGACTTGTAAGTACTCGCGTACGATTACGTAGACGCTAGAGTAGATACGTATTTACTTGGGTATCGAAGTTCTGTCTATTTGTCTCGTCTATCTAGAAAGGAGAATTTTATCGTCTGGTATTGTTTATTCTTTGCACAGGTTTTACAACCTTCGGTGAATGAATTAGAACGACAAGCGCAATTGAGAGTCAAGGAAAAATTGACATCGTTTAATCCGTCGCCGCCGGTGTGTCGTTCCGCCTTGGTGTTACAACTTAAAAACGAATTACGCGATTTGAAAATGGAAATGGATAGTAAAAAAATTGGTACGTTTACTTCTCAACCGATATTTATTTTGCTTAATAGGTACCTATTCATTTTTTTCTTATTCTTCTCTCGCACGCGTTTGTATAATTTTTCTACTTTCATTCGTAGAATTAGATACGAAGACAAAAGACAGCTACGGCGGCTCCTTAGATGTACCGAATCAAAGGACGTCTTTTTCAGATTATTTGGATAGCCATAACGCGCAATGCGAAAATTTAATCCATAGAGGTTCGTATTGTACTTGTAGTTGTAGTAGGACCTAAGCCTTTTGAAACTTTACTCGCCAAATTACAGTATGATAGGTACGTGAGCATATAAGTACGTGAGTCTACATTCTCTATTTATTTTATTTCTTTAAGGTTCTATAACGAGTACTCAGGGTAGCGGTAGTATTCACGAAGTGTCTTTTGCGATCGGCGTCAAATGTTCGAAAGGTAGGTACCTATTTGTATTCCTATTTATAACAGAGAGACTCCGTCAATTTATTTTCTTCATTTCGCTGTTCCGTTGTTCAATTTTCCAGGCGAAATATTCAGCCCCAACGAAGAATATGCGACAAGTTGCGAAGGTAGCGGCAAGCCTTTCATTTCGAGACTTCATCGATCGAAAGCGCAAAGTAGAAAAACATTTCATTTTCGAAAAAGTAGAATAGAACAGGTTAGTTACGTAGCATTGCTCGCCTGTAAATACGTAGATGTACCTAGTACCTACCTACCTGCTTACGAAATATCAAACTCAGTCAAGACTTGGGTAGGTACTTGGTATCGGTACATGTTACGACTACGAGTACACGCGATGAATTCGGCTACATTTCATTCGCCCTTTCCAGTCTCTACGACTCATTTCACCGAGGCACTCGTACTTGGAATACGTGTAACTTTTTTCATTTTTCGTAAAATTATCGTTTTGAAATTTTTTTATCATTTCAGAAACCGCAAACGAAATCAGCTCCGGCAAGTGTAAATGTGTCCGAAGTGCAGAGTCCGACGAGTGTTTCGAATCAACCGGTATCCACCCCTCAGTCTATTTCGTCGGTGTACACGTTGAAGCCGCCGATTTCGTCGCAAACAGCTTGCGAAATGTCTTGCGAAGAAGACAGTTTACTGTCTCAAACTACCTCGAGTACATCCGGCTATCGTGAAAATTGTAGTTTATTAATGATGCAGTTGGAATCTCCTAGAGAGATGCAACATTGTTACCCATCGGGTAGTAATTCTACCCTCGTTCCTCCTGTATCTCCAGAATCCTTCGAAAGCGACGATAATATTCGTTCGAGTCAACATTCTGTATTGATGGTTTACGGTTCGCAAGATAAAACTACGATACTATAGAGCCAAGCGTAGGATGGGGTAATATGTGACATTCCAATACCTAATCATGCATCGTTGTTGAAATGTTACGTCGTAAAATAAAATCTCTCTGCAGTTAGTTTATTTATTATAGATATCTCTACTCGTGTTCTTTTAAAATAATATCTATCCGTATCGATGATTGTATGTAGATACCTCCTACTTCTACGAAGTGTTGCTTTCACTACCATCGCTACTGCTACTATTACTTTCTACGTGATCCATTTCCTCATCGGGCTGATCCGGCGCAGGAAACAACTGAGTGTGGTAAGGAACAACTTCGATTGTCGTGTCCAAATTTTCCTACGCCGTGAATACGTGGGCTTACGATAAGTGGAACTGCAGCTTCCAGTTCTTTTGTAACTTCTATTTCCTGTAGGCTGAAATTTGTTTTTTTATAGTAAAATACATAAATGTAGTTTGAAGTAATCAACAAGTTAAACTTACAATAAGAGAAGTCTCCTGCTTATGTTATTAACTATCAAATTCAGATTAATTTCCCGAGACCTCGTACTTTCTTTGGTTATGCAAGATACATCCATCTCAGTCATACAAATTTGGAACATATCTTTTACACGATAACAATCCTATAAAATAAGAACATTCAAAAGAAAACGGTCAACGTTTTACCTCATAAAAGAAAACTGTTTACTTACTCCACACGTTACGTTGAAATTTTCGATGTTCTCGTAGAATGCTTTCAGTCTTTTGTTGTATCTATCAGCGACGTACACTACATCGGCACTGTTTGGATTTTCAATACGCGGGCGATGTATTTTGCTTCATGGACCTTATCCATTGGTCCTACGGGATTCACGCCGTGCTCAAATAGCAATCGATGAATGAACAGCTTAAAAGCTACGAAGTCATCACTATGATCGAATTCTTGGTTAGAGACGAAATACTTAATGGAACGGGCCATTTCTAAAAAAATACACTACAAATTAGATGAACCTAACTTCTTTAACGTAATTTACCATAATATGTCTACATATACGTACCTCCGATGGCGTCGGTATTCGATGTTGTTGGAATTTTAACGTTTTCGTATACCAGAGTGGACAATCATGCTTATTTTTATACTGATAATTCGAATTCAATTATTCCAATCCACTCGCTCATCAGCTCATCAGAAAAATTTGATCAAACCTTATATGCTGTTTACGCTTTTCCCCCCAAAATTTTTGGCTTTGTGTACAAACCTTTTTCGATAGCATGATTTTCTGGCGTGACCAGGCGTGGCAGTTCAGGCAGTTTTTGGCTTTTTTTGGTCTTTTTTTGGTAAGTTTTCTGTGGTTATAATAGGCTAGCCTGCTATGTCAAGATGGTACCCGAAGTGTGATGAATTTGTGTGCAGTTAAATTACTTCAAAAAATAAAGCATCAGAAGCATTCAATTATTGTTGCATTTGTTGCGCTGTTGTTAATCAAATGATCGTTCAAAGTTGTTTCCGCGTTACAATTAGAAAACTTTTTAACTCGATTCGCCTGAAAAGTTGACTACAACTTCAACGCGTGTGGCTTGGTGCCTGAATTCTCATTGTAAGTTCGGTTGTAATTAATTTTCTACTCGACTGTTTCGTTTGTTTACTCGATAACTACGATTTACTTTATTGATTTTTACATTTTTCATTTTCATAATTCGTGTTCTAGTTTATTTTTTGTTATCGCTCTGGAGCGAGGTTTGTTTGATTTTTTTTCTTTCGCCTGTGTAGGATAATGGATGAGATTCCCTTGCCGGAAGATTTTCCATTTCCTGGTGGTGGGAAATCTACAAACGACGCCGTAGTAGCCGAAGACGTTTGTGATATTAAGTTACCAGACGATATCGCCGAAGACGAAACCGAAGCCGAACGACATGAGAAGTCGGAAAACGAATTGGTAGAAAAAACGTTGGACGTCGAACGTGATGAAATACCAAACGAATGTCCCGATGCCGTAGAAGACGACTCTGTTTCGAATGTTGGTTAGTATAGTTTTCTCGTATTTATTTATTAATGTATTTATTTTCATTTTCTGCGTCAATTCGTCGTCTGTGTTTATGTAGTTTTACCGATCGAACTGTTTAATTTTTTGCACTATCGCTTACGCACGATTGGATTTGTGTTTTTCAGCCGATTCGACGGAAACGCGACACGAAATACAATATTCCAACGTGGAAGAAATCGAGACAAACATCAGTAACGATACGATGTGTTCTTCGACAGAAGTAACAGCTAACGAAGACGTTCCCATAGGACCGATTAACATGACCATTGACGAAGAGCCCGAAGCCGAGCTCGAGCCTGCACCGGCGCCGTTACCACCTCAGAACGAAGAGATTGCAACGAAAGACGGCAACGAGCCGCCGCCGGCGTCGTCGAGTGAAAACGCATCGACGATAATCAACAATCAGTTATCGTATGCGGCGGCGGCGGCGGCAGCCAATTACATGCAGTACGACCCGTCGATGATGTCGCACGCTCACAACTATTCGTATATGACGGCTAACAATTACGCGACTCACGACTACGTCTCGTATTACAATAATAGTCAACAAATGGCCGCTGGCGGATCGTACGCGACCGCGTATAACCCGTATCAAAATTACAGCCACTACCCGTACACGGCGGCGGCAACCATGCAGCAGATGTACGACGGCCGAACTATGAGCGCGTACAACGCTAATTACACTCAACAAATGTTATCATCTCAAAATCCGCCTCTTCCGCTGGGCCAACCAGTCGCTTCGAATACGTACAACCCTCCGCTACCTACGGATTACCGGACTGCTTCCGCCTATCCGGCTTCAGCTGCGACCACAGTCAACGCCAATATAGGCGCCGCGGCCGTTTCCTCCTCCTCCTCCTCCGTCGGTAGCGAGAAAAATTTACGTCCCGAAAGCAACGTACCGAACGATAATTCTGTCTACGAAATTTATTCGAGTGTACCGACGCCGAGTAAAGAAACGGACGACGACGGCGGCGAAGAAATGATGGTACAAAATGCCTCGTGTACCGCCAATTTGGATACCGATTCTGCGGAGCCAGTTACGGAGAATGTCGACGGAAATTCTTCGACCGACCATCGCGCTACTGCAGAAAACGCGCTTTCCGAAGACGTTAACCGGTACGTATAAGATTTTCTTTTGCTTTTGCGACGCTTTCGTCGTTTTGCTCGTGTAGAAACGAATTTTACAACGATTCTACGATTTTTATAGGTATTCACCCAGCGTACCGATGGAAGAAGACGAAACCAGTCATCAGATCGAAGGCGGCGAGCTGTCTATTCAAAATCGTCCCGCCAAGGTTTCCTCGGTCTTGGGCAAAGCTCAAGCGAAGAAACGTTTAATGGCGTTTTCTATTTCTAAACAAGCGGCTGCAGCTAAAAAACAAGCGCAAAGCGACGCCAAGGAAAGAAAGGATAACGACGACGCGGACGTTAAAGCAGGTATCGGCGGCGCGGACGGTCGTTCCTTATCGGAAATGGGCGAAGGGGCCGCTGGTGGTGGAGTTTTCGACGATAAACATTCGAGAAAGAAGAGCAGCAAAAAAGGTACGAAATGAGATTCGCCGTAGTCGCCTCGGAGACGGCTCGCGGTGCTGGCTAATTGATTTTCATTTTTTTTTTTTTTTTTTTTTTTTTTTTTTTTCCAGTTGCTAAAATGGAAAAAGCTCGCGAAACTATCGAAGAAATCGAAGAGTTGAAAAGAAACGAGTTAATGATTCGGGATAATTCTTCGTTGTATCGACAGGCCTTGATTAACGACGGCGCAGGTGCGGTATACTATAGCGATCGGCGCTCTTTCTATCGTCGATAATTAATTAATACGCGTGTTAATGTTATCGTATCGTTTATAGATGCGGATGGCAGGCGAAATTGCGACGGCGATCGAAAGAAGGACAGAAGTAGTAGAAGGCGGAGTCGCAGTCGTAGTCGACGACGTAGCCCAAGTCGAACGCCGCGCGATCGTGATAGGAAATCAAAACACGGCGACAGTAAGAAGAAACGTCGGAGATCTCGCACTCGATCGCTTTCGCGTACTAAATCGCGTTCACGTTCCGGTTCGCAGCAACGTGGCGATAAAAGCAAGTCCAAAGTTCGCGCTTCGGATTTGAAAAGTTGGAGCGATTTTAAAGAAGCCGGCTTCCAGTTGGATCGATATAGACGTATCAAATTCAAAGAAAACAAAGACTTTTTGATGTCCGAAGTGGAAAAACGTAAAAAAGAAGAATCGAAACACGGTAGACATCATCGGTCGCGGTCTAGGTAAGTTGATAACGTGCCTACGTACGTCGTAATATGTATACAACTAGGCGCGTATTCATGTTTTCCGATTTTACGTAGTTCGATCGAAAAAGAAATCGTCGAAGCGAGTAGAAGAAAGAAAATGAATATGTTCGACATTCCGATGGAATTAAAGCAACCGGTGGTGTGCAGTAGAGAAAATCCGTCTGACGAAATCGTCGAATTTCCTAGTCACATGATTCAATACACGAATGCCAGACCGACCGTGAAGTACTGCGAAAACCTCAAAATGGCCAAATTACATTTCATCTCCAGAGTACAATTGCTAGACAGCGTATCCGACGACATTGTGATTTTGATTAAACATTTTTGGGATTCTCTGCGATCGAAAAGGTAAGCGCGGCGGACGTTTTACACGCGTCGTCGTAACTACGCCTACGGTATTTAGTTGAATCGACGCAGTCTCTCCGCTTTCTTACCAGAGGCACATTCAATTATTTCCCAACGTAAAATTCTCGTTTCTCTGCGGTTGGTGAAAATACACGTATCTATTTACAGTGTTACACCAAAGTGCCGAGCGTTGGAATAGTTTTGTCGACCGAAGATAGAGATAGCGAAGTGGTTTCAGCACTCGAGCGAGCGCTTCCAACATTGATGCGAGAAATTTCAGTCCTACACGCGGTGTATCGGAAAATTTTCGAATACGAAAACGAAAATGCAACATCGACGCGATTAATACGAATACGATTAATAGCAGTTATTCGGACGGAATAGCCGACCATTCGTTCGTGTTCGAAATTCGCGCGCGTACGTACGAATGCAGCGAGCGTTCGTACACTGACGTACGCAGCGCGTTCAGAACGAGTGTGTTTGGAATACTCGCATCTGCTTCGATCTATCTTCGGTACCTATCTATTCGAAACGTCTAGTTTAGGCCTAACCCTGCGCTTGGTAGATATTGTCTAAATCGATAAGTACTACGCTACGCGACGATTAAGCGTGTACCGTACCTAATTATCGTCTGTTTTCTTTTTTGTTGGCGTTTAGATTGAAGACGAACAAGAAATGCGACGACCGAAATGCGAGCGCAGAAGAAATCGGCGAAAAATCGAGTAACGAAGAATGGAGAAAAATTAGCGCCAACTTGGAATGGTGGCCGAAAAGTCCGTTGCACGTAATCGAAAATGGTTGCGACACGGACGTCGATATCGAAGTGGAAGAAATGGAAAATAGCGAAAACGCGATCGTCCAATTTAACGACACGGACTCGTCGCGAAAAGAAAATCCGACCGGCGCGTCGCCGCGAAACGTAATCGACGAACCCGCGACGAATAACAAACCAGGCCATCGCGACAACGACGAGGACAACTACGACGACTACGAGGACGGCGTCGACGCGGAACGCGCCAATGACACGTGTTTGGGTAAAGCAGCGGCGGCTACGACCAGAAGTGGAAACGTCGCGGCAGCGACGGCCAGAAAATCTCGATTCGAAGATATAACGGAGGAAGAAAAAGCAGCCGACGTTAGCGTGGTGATTCGTTCGAAATGGGACAGCGATTACGAAGACAGTCCCAAACACGGTTCGAGCGCATTCGTCGACGACGAAGCAGCGCCGCCACCGCCGCCGCCATCGAGTAGCGGTCGCAAGTATTCGAACAGCGGCGACTCGGTCGACAAAGTTGATCCGTCGGTCGGCGCCGATTATTGCAATACGTCTCGAGATGAAGCCAACTCGTCGCAGTCCATTAGCGGTCAAAGCGACGGCGATCATCATCATCATCACCACCACCACCACCACCAACAGCAGCACCACTTCCGTCGTTTTGACGAACAAGCGGAAACGGAGGAAAAAGAAGCGGGTGACGGTAGAACGGCGGAAAAGTCGTCCAGCAATAAGCTGCATCGTTCGTCGTTTGCCGAAGAGAAATCGTCCAAGAAGAGTCGTGAGAAAGCCAACCATCGTAAACACGACGAAACGAAGCGTCGCCGCAGTAAATCTTCCAGCGTTTCGAAAGAACTGCAACAAATGGAAGATTCGACGGACGAAGGTCAAATTGTCCGTCAAAATAGAAGCGGCGCTACCGACAAAACTCGCGGCGACGATGGGTCTCCTGTCAAGTTGGCGCGGAGCAACGCCGATGATACCAGCCTTGCAGTCTGCGTCGACGACAACCAACCCAAATCGAATAACAATCGAAAATTAGATACCGAATACGAAGAATTTATGAAAATGGTCTCTGTCGACGAGCTGGCGCGTAAAGAGAAGGAGGACGAGGAAGAGAAGGAGCGTAGAACAACGTCTACCGCGCTTTACGAAGGACCCAAACCGCCGCCTCAACTGGAGAATCAAACAAGGTTACCGTCGTCGAACCACTCGCCTCGTAAAAAATCCAAGTCCAATGTACGCGTCGATGCGCCAACGCCGATCGAACAATATTACCGAGAGCAAAATGAAAAAGGAAACACAGTAGCAGTGGCGGCGGTGACGACGACGACGACGACGACGAACACGGCGCTTCTGCAAGACAAGTCGAACGAAGATCGCGTATTTTACGAAGTCGAAAAAAAGAGTAGAAGTAAATCGAAAGCTGACGAGCAAGCGAATAAAGAGCAATGTACGCCGCTGGCGGAGACGGTGATTGCGAATTCGAACGCTATAATCTGCGACGACGATGGAGGCGTCCGAGAGCAAGCGCGTAAGCGAAAGCGTAACGATTGCGACGAAAACGTCGACGAGCCGCCGACAAAAAGCAAGAAAAAAACGCTCGACAAAAAAGATAAAACGAAGAAGAAAAAACTCGACGGCCGTGCTTCCAAAGCCAAGAAAGATTACAAGTACAAAAAGAAACGAAAATCCAACTCGAGCAGCGGCAAGAAGAGAAAGTACGACGTTAGCAGCAGCAGCAGCAGCAGCAGCAGTAGTAGCAGCAGCGGTAGCGACACGTCGAGCGATTCGAGCGACAGCGAATCAGAGCAGAGCGCCGGTACAGGTTTAGTGGCGCCACCCGCGGCTGCGGCTACGACGAGTAGCAGTTCGAGTAGCAGTAGCTCGAGCTCGAGTAGTTCGAGTTCGGAAAACGATAGTAGCGCGGAAAACGCCAGTCGCAAGAAACGCGGCGGCAAACGATCGGCGAAAAAAGCGGCGGCGGCGAAAAATAAACGAAGCAAAAGAAAATCCAACAGCGACGGCAAACAGTCGTCCGATAAACGTAGGAAACGCGGTAAAAAGAAACATCAGAAAAGCAAGGGTTCGGATTCGGAAGAGCGTAGAAAAGGCAAACGTAAAAAGTCTTCCAAATCGGACGAATCGAAAAGGAAGAAACTGAAGAAAATACCGTCCGACGAGATACTGGAATTGTTTGAAAAATCGCTGGCGGAAACGTTGAAAAAGAACGCGGCGGCCGGAGAACCGATGGACGACAGTACGGCGTCGGCCACAGTTACAGCGGCGGCGGTCGCAGCCGCGGCAGTCGCCAGCAAAAAGTCCTCGTCGTCGTCTTCGAGCTCGAAAGAGAAGCGCGCTAAAAAGAGCGGCAAAAAGAAGAGTTCGAAAGATAGAAATGAGAAAAAGGCGAACGCACGTACGCTGTTGGAATTGATGGTATCGGAAATGGGCGGCGGCGTTAGCGGCGAAGCGATGTCGTCGTCCAAGAGCGGCGCGACCGCTTTGGCCGACGCCGGTGCCGTCGCGTCACCCCAACACGAACGCAGCGTTTCGATGGAAACGCCAAAGTCTGAGAAATCTGGGAGCGAAAGGAAGAAAAAGAAGAAAAAGAAGGCGAAAAAGAGACGCGACACCAACGACTACGCGTCGTCGTTGGACGAACCGAGTCGCCGTAAAAAAAAAAGCAAGCTCGACGAGAAAAATTCGAAAGTAAACGCAGACGAGGAGGCCGCCACCGCCACCGCCACCGCCGCGTCCAAAAATACGACAGCCGATTCGTTTTTTGAAGGGAATCTCGATGATTGGAATGCAAGCGAGGAGACTGGATCGTCTGCCGCTCGACATTCTATGAGAGATGAATTTACGGTGACCGCCGCTGCCGTCGCCGTGAACCAACCTGCAGCAACCGATACGACCGCCGTCGAGGAAAAGCCGTCATCGCCGTCATCGCCGTCGCGCAAGAAACATCGTCGACGCGATTCCGACCGAGTTTCGTCGAAACGTAAACGATCGTCTAAAAAGAAGAAGAAAGATTCGAAGAAGAAAGAAAAGCATTCGCGTCGCGATTCGTCGAACAGATGGGCCAGCGACGTGGACGTGCCCAAAGCCGCCGCCGCCGCTACGCTAGCGGAACGCTATTCACCGACGGCGGACGGCAGCGAAGCGGATGCGAACGAGAACGACCGTGCCGCCGAGGAAAACTATCTGGACTTCTCCGAGTCTACGGCGTACTTCGTGCCAACGTCAACACCTTCGTCGCCGGCCGTTGCAACCCTTCGAAACGACGTGTCCGACCATCCGCTGAAATGTATCGAAACGAGCGTCGACGATGAAAGCGATCGCGGTAAATTTACAGAGGTCGACGTGACCGCAGCTACTGCCGTCGACGCCGCCGCCGCCACCCCCGTTTTCGATAGTAAGCCAACGAGCTTCACGCTAGGTAAGCTCGAAGTGAGAACCAAAGCGGCCAAAAAATTCGTACATTCGAACATATTCGATTCGTTCGATCACTCGATCAAAGATTGCGAAGTAAACGAGACAGAGTCGTCTTCTGTACGACGAAGTACATCGAACGTTAGCGAGCTGGGCGCTTCCACGGACGTCGCCTCAGTCGACCACCATTCGACTACTGCTGCTAAATCTAACGTGAAACAGGCGCAGCCGCAACCGCAGCCGCATACAGAGGATGCGCTCGTATCGTTGCCGCCGAGCAAAACCGCTCGGCTCGATAAAAGCTCTAGAGACGAGTGCGCTAGCCAGCAGTCGGACAAAGAAGAATTCCAAGCTAGACCGTGCATAGCTTTACCCGATATTACGTTTTCGTCGCCGGCTACCGACGCCACTTGCGTTCGCGAAAATGAAATTTCTCGAGACGACGATAAGAAAGCGGGTTCGCCGCGTCGTAATCGCAACGACTACGACCAAGACGACGATCACAAGAACGATATTCGCTACTCGCGCCGGAAAAATGACGACTCCAAAGCGGACGATCGAAAACGGTCCGTATCCGGAGATCGCGGTAAAAAACATCGTCGCAAAGAAGAGCGTCGCGGAAGAAAGCGCTTTTCGAGGGATCGTCGTACGCGATCGCGATCACGATCACGATCGAGATCTCGCACTAGATCGCGATCCTTGAGTCGTAAACGAAGTAAAGACTATTACTACCGATCAAAAAAGCGCGACCGTCGTAAATCCAGGTCCAGGTCCCGCTCCAGGTCTAGATCTAGATCACGGTCGAGATCGAGATCCAGGTCGAGGTCTATGTCGAGAGACGGGCGACGGCACGTCACGAATCGTTCTTTCGAATCCGCGTCCAACGAAAATTTTCACAAACTGAAAAACTCTCCAGCTGCGACGTCTGCGCCAGAAGCGAATAGCCTCGATTTTCGTATAAAAGTGGAGAAAGAGGATAGATATAGCGGCGGCGGTAATGTTCAAGACGGCGTGGAAAACAAATTCGTCAGAGAAATGGAGAAATTAATGGAAGGCCGAAAGTGGCGAAGCGGTGCGAGTCGTGGCCATAGTCGTGATCCGAGAGATCCGGAATCGCGTAAAACGATCGACTACTTTTACAGTCAACAACAGCAACAGCAACAGCATCACGCATCTATCGGCGTAGAGCCGTCTTCATGCAGCCAGCAGCAGCAGTACGAACAAAACGCTTTGCGCGAAGAATTATCGCAGTTTAGAGAATCGATTATAACGTTGAGCGATAAAGCGGTGAACTTGGACGCGAGCGCGTTGCGAAACTTGCTGACCATGTTGGACGATTGCGGAGCGCGTTCGGGCGACGACTTGAAGAAAATTATAAACCTGTGTCGAGCTTTTCAAAGTACATTACTGTCGGCAGGCTCGTTCAGCAGCGATCCGGCGACAACGGCCATCAGTAGTGGCGTGCCAGCCGTCGCCGGCGCCGGCGCCCACGCTCACGCTCACGCCCACCCCCACTCAAACGCGAATCGACCGTATAAAGCCGGAAAGAAATTCAACGATTCGACTAATGCGTACAAAAGCACGTTCGCCGAACGATCCAGAGAAATATCGCCGAAACCGCTTTCACTGGACGAGAGATTAGAGTTGGAACTGGGAGTGAAGCCAGGTAGCATGAGCGCGGCGGCGGCCGTCCCAACCATGCAACCGCCGCCTTCCGCTATGCCCATGAACATGTCCGCGCCGCCGCCCAATTATTACGCCGCGATGCCGATGTACGACGGCGCCGGAGCCATGGTGCGCCCAGGCGCCGTCAACTACTCGTCGATACCGCCGCCGGCTCAAAATTTACATCAACACCATCCTTACGCGCATTTAATTCCGCCGACCGCCGACCGTGGTGGTTATTACGGCAATTCGGCCATCGACTGGAATATGGCGCGCTCTGTAACCGCATCGTCCGTTCCGCCATCGCGTTCGCACGCGCATGCTCATATGGGCGCTTCATCTTCGCATTCGACGCATCAATTGCCGCCGCCATCGCAGGTAATTCTTTTATTCTACTCGTATTACATTTATAACGTCCGCCTGTCGTACCAGCGTTTTCATTTCGAATACGTAATTATTATTTTTCCGCAGCAGCAGCAGCAACATGCCGTTCATCAACATCAGCATCAGAACAGTGAAAATCAGTCGTATCGAATCACCGATCCGGCTAGATCTAAGGTGCATTCGATTCAGGTAGGCAATGTTCTACAAATCGTACCCACCGAATTGCAGTTAGCGCCACCTTCGTCGTCGCAATCTCTTTCTAGTCATCAATCCTCCAAGGTACGTACTTGCCGAATGAGTTTATTCGTCTTACGTTAGTTTTTTTCAACTGTGGCGTGTGTGTTTCTAACGGTTTTAACTTTGCACGACTGTTTAGAAGCAGCAGCAGCACCAGCACCAGCACCACCACCATCAAAAACAGCAACATCAACAACACCACCACCAGCAGCAACAACAACAACCACCACAACAGCATCAGCAGCAGCAAGTCATTCCTCAGCAAACCGTAGAAAATAACGCAGTCAACGACAGTGTATCCAGCTCAGGGTTTTCTTCCATCCTGACGGCTAATTTACCGGTGTCGTTTGCGGCTGCTCCGGCTGTCTCCGGATCGAAAACCAATCCAACGACGCTTCTTAAAGATCCGCACAAGTCGAGCGTCAGCGGCGAAGCAAAGTCAAGAAGTAAAGATCCTCCACCACCGCCGCCACCCGGTACGTGATTTCTAGTTATTTTATTACAATTCGTAGTATTTGTATTATGTATACGCACGTACGAGGTTTTTTCGCTTCGTTTATTTAATTTTTTTTTTTTTTTTTTTTTCGTTTTCGTTTTCGCACGAATTTGATCTCGCCTTTATCTCGTCTCGGGCTTCCCGAATACGTTCGTTCGCATTGCTTCCCTCCATCGTGTTCTCATTTCTTGTACGACTACCAACGAAATTGTTCCTTCGCGTATCCATTTACATCGTTTGTAGTTAACGCTCATAACGGATTTGCTGCTAGTAAAATTGCAAATTTACCGTTACCACCAGGTAAATAAGATGCTATACGTTCGTTCGTTCGTCCTTCCGAATTCTTACGATTAGCAAATATACGTACAATCGAGTTCATAAATTAGTATGCCTCTTTGGCCCGTTTTTTTTGTTGTTGTTTTTTTCACATTTTCTTTAGTGCAATTGTAACTAAACCTAGATACTTATAAGTTATAATCATACAACTAATTTGCGCTTTTTCGAAAACATTTTTCCAGGCACTCCGGACAAAGAAATGAAGAAATTGTTGAGGTTGGCCAAAGAGAAACGCAAAGAAGAAAGAGCGTTGCAGAAGTTACTCAAGTTGAAAAACGAAACGCAGACGTCGCCATTAGTTACTCCTAACGGCGACGAATTCCATAATTGCGGCGATGAAAACACGGTGAGGCTAGAGCGAATAAACATTTCTATTGCGTTACCCTCGAAATCAAACTCGTAGTAACTCGGCTATTATTTTTCATTTCAGGACGAAAGCGAAGAGTCGAACGCGAGCATATCGATTAAACCGTCTCCCGAGCAAGGAATCCTAATATCGCCTGGTTTCAAGTTAGTATCCGCATTACAAATTGCGCCTCTTACTGCTTACGCGTATTGTAAAACATGCGATTTTCTTTTGCGTATTTATTTATTTATTTATTTTACTTATTTGTCGTTTGTTTCTTTTTTTTTTTTTTTTTTTTCAAACTGCAACAACAGAGAGAAATCAACGCCGGTTACACCATTAGGTCGTACGATCATTGGCAGCGCTCGTAAAATGGTTTCATTCGTGGATGGTATAAGGCCGGGCTCAACTTCGTTGAACGATTCTCCGATGTCGAGAACGCGGAAACCATCTCCACCGCCGAATGTTAAAAAGAAGCATAAAGTACGCGTGAAAATTATTCGCGCTACCAACGACGAAAGTTCCGACGACGATACACCGCCGCCGCCGCCGCCGCCAGGTCCGCCGCCTCCCGAATTATATCCTCCTAGCTGCGTCGCCGCGAACGTGTTGCCTTCCAATTTCGCGCTACCAAAATTATGAACCGAAATGGTCGGACCGCGTTCGATTTTTACAGTAGACACTTGCTCGTTGACCGCACTTCTTCCACGGACGAAGGATGTTCGCGCTTGAACCGTTCCTAAAAGCCGATATGCGACCATTCCGCAGTATGCGACTCGACGGACAGATGAACCTCACACGTACTACCCTTTATAATTACCACCATCGTCGCTGCCGCTTCTCGGCTCTCGTATTGTGGGACGTACATCCTGCATTAAATGACACCGACGTCGCGCAATCAGTCGACCTTGTAACGACTCCTGTACATTCTGGGGTTGATCTTTTTTTTTGTTGTCAAGAATCAAAGCAAGCAAACAAACGAGCGCGTGAGAAAAGCTTAAAATTTGTAAACAGTTTACGCGCGCGGTCGTGTAGTTGTGCGATCAGTGATCAGATCACGTAGGACTGATGTTGGTGATAATCTTTTCGTTTTACTTTTTAATTACTTTCTCGGCGATGCGGGTTTTTATTTTGTCTCGCGTTGTTTTTTGTTTTTTTTTTGTCATTCGCTTTTTTCGTAAGCTATCGATTTGATTTCTTGGATTTTGTTTTCTTTTTCTTCGTATTACTACCCACTATTTTTTGTACATAGATATATACGTACGTTTATTACCTAACAGGCGACGTATCTTCAACGAGATGTGTGTACGTCGATACCGATACGATGCGACGTGAGACGACACGGACAAGCGTATTACGACTACGATTACCTACGATCAGGATACATAATTACCCGTCTGTCGTCGACTGTAAGTCCGCGAGTCGTGTACGAATGATTTTTTTTCAATTTTTTTTTTGTAAAGTCTGTTGTTAGCGTCTGCATTTCTTACTTGTATTGTTTTTATTTTTTTAAATCACGTTTCAAAAATTTTACGCTGTTATTCGCGTTTTAAAAATACGTCGAATAGTTTTTTTTTTAATCGTGTATTCATTTTTGTATCAACTGATAAAAACTAAAGTTTATTTTACGTATGGGTAGTTTACGTATAGGCATACTGCGTTGCAGGTCTGTGTCCATTTCTGTTAATAAGCGTAGTCCTCACTTACGTGTTACTTAATTTTATAATATTACCTATTTTTTCCTTTTTGTTTCGTTTCGTTTCGTTTGAAGCGAGTTTGTAGAAAAGTTATAATAAGTATCTACGTATTATATTTTGTGGTGTGTCAATTTGTATTTTGAGCGTACGATTACAGGTTTTTCTTTTTCAAACGTTTACAATTTATTGCACTCGTCTCGTACTCTTAGTGTCCGAATCAGATGCAATTCGCATCGTACGTTCTCGTGCGAATACATTGTAACATGGTACATGTAGCTAACTTTATTTTACATCGTAGATTTCAGAAATTGCTGTACAAACCTTTGCGAATCAAAGTTCAAAAAAAAAAAAAAACATTTTTGTTCGAGTGTGGAAATGGTATCGTCTTTTGAATCCTTAATGGCAAATTTTTTGAAAAACGTATCTGAAATATAATGACAGATTCGTGCTCAGCGACCTACAATTAGTCGAAAACGATTCTAATCTGAATTTTTTGAAAATTGAGAAAACTTCAAACCTCGCGTACTCGGCGGGAAATCATCGTACAACGAAATGGATAGCATATTCGGAATCAGCGTGGTCTAATTAGTCGAAAACCACTCTTATCTCGATTTTTTTGAAAATCGAAAAAATCGTAAGGGGTTAACCTTCGTTACTTTTTTTGAAAAAAAAACTTTTTGTCCCAGATCGACGTGTGATGTGTCTAGGATGGGGTAATCGAACCAGGCGAATCGAATGGCGCGATTAGTTTCCGGATTGGATGCGAATTTGTCGAGATATGGACCATTTTTCGTATCTCAGGAACTAAACTTCGGATCTGAAACCCGACGGCAGATTTGGGTTCAGCGACATCGGATTAGCCCATAAACCGAATTTTAGCTCGATCGGACCATAAATAACGTTTTTAAAAAATTCATTAAAATCAAAGCCTAGAAAATGGCGGATTTTCGATTTTTTGCAAAATTTGAAAAAAATTGTCGAAAATTAGGCATTTAGGGGTCTAGACCGATAGAGTCGAACCCGACGATTGCAAATCTGCTTTCATTTTGAAAATCGGACCATTATTCGCCGAGATATAAGCGTTCAAAGTTTTTGACCGGATAATACGGGTATAATTGTCGGATATCCGACCATCCTTGATATTTTATTGAATTATTGCAGCTTCCAGAGTAGGTAGAAAATTGTTTTTGGTTTCTTGTAGTACTATTTCGAGGTTGTAGAATTCAAATTTGAAATTTGTTTCGAGCAGGGTTGCCAACCTCGCGAAATAAAAATTTTATTTCGCGAAGTTGGCAACCCTGAACCGTGAAAATTGTAAATTTGAGTTCTACGGCCTCGGTTATGTTACCTTAGACACCAAAAACAATTTTCTACGTACTCTGGAAGCTGCAATAATCCCATAAAATACCAAGGCTGGTCGGATATCCGACAAGCGTCCGACAATTATCCGGTCAAAAACTTTGAACGTTTATATCTCCGCGAATAATGGTCCGATTTTCAAAATGAAAGCAGATTTGCAATCGTCGGGTTCGACTCTATCGGTCTACACCTCTAAATGCCCAATTTTCGACAATTTTTTTCAAATTTTGCAAAAAATCGCAAATCCGCCATTTTTTTTTGTTTCAATTTTAATGCCAAAATTCAAAAATTCACCACGCTCGTGTTTACGATCCGATTGAGCTGAAATTTGGTATACAGACTATTTTAAGGTCGTAGAATTCAAATTCGTTATTTATTTCGATCAGTATTGCCAACCTCGAGAGATAAAAATTTTATTTCGCAAGGTTGGCAATAGTGATTCAAAAAAATTGCAAATTTGAATTCTACGACTTCGATATGGTCGATATAGACTTTTCATTCAGCTCTGTAGGGCTTCTGGAAGGTGAAATATGGTCGAGAAGTGTTTTTTCTGCATTAATTTCGCATTACTAGGCAACCGCAATAACTCATCAAAAAATGCTAGTATGTATCCCCTATTAAGTGAATATTACAACAAAATTTAGGCCTTTGGAGGAGGTTCAAAGGTCCAGGAGGCATATGTAATTCAAGTATAGCGGGGTTTCAAAGTGAATTATACATGAGTGGCAGAGAATAAAATATGGAAATGAGTCAGTATCGAGGGACGTACGTGGGTTCGCAGTTAAACAGAATCACTAAAATGGTGACACTTGCAAGTAGTGTTGTCATCGTACATAAGTATATAAGGTACTCTTCGCAGTCCTGTATTTTTTTTGTTGATTTTGTCGATTTTTTTGAAAATCAAAAAAATCGAGATAGGAATGCTTTTCGACTAAATCGACCACGCTGATTCAGAATATGGTATCCATTTTGTTGTACGATGATTTCCCGCCGAGTACGCGAGGTTTGAAGTTTTCTCAATTTTCAAAAAATCCAGATTAGGGTCGTTATCGACTAATTTTAGGTCGCTGAGCGCGAGTCTGTCATTATATTTCAGATACGACGCTTAGTTCTCGAGTTTTTCAAAAAAATCGCCATTAAGGATTCAAAAGACGATACCATTTCCACTCTCGAACAAAAATGTTTTTTTTTTTTTGAAATTGCCAATTTAAACAAAATTAACCCGAATTAACACATATTATATATTTAAAAAAAAAAACAAAAAAAAAAAAACATAAATACAAAATAATAGGTAGGAATATAACATTTTTAGTATTTATAGTTATCGAATTTCGCCTTGTACGCTACTCGCGCACATAAAATACTCCTCTTTTGGGTCCTCAATCATCAAAAGATCCGTTTATTAAAACTCAAAAAGGAAAGAAAAAAATTGCGTTAAAATGTTATCCCGATCAAGAAATACGTCAAAACCCTCTCTATACACTACAGGTAATATACATACAAAATGTTCATCGTTTAACAGACAAACCGAGGAAAAAGATGAATAGAAATTACGTCTCTCCACTAAGTAGGTAGTTACATTGCATAGGATAGGAATGAGAGTGGAAAAGAAGTTGGTAGTCTTTTTGTTGAATTCTACGACCGCCAGGTAGTGTAAGTACAGTTACTCGTACTTATCGCTGGTGCAGTCGTAAGTTCTTTGTTAGGCACTGCGTCCTACTGCGCTTACACACCCAAGGCCACAATCCATTTTGCATTATACGTTCGAATGTAGGCGAGACTGGTCCAAGTTGTAGGTAGTCTAGGTGTAGGTACCACAATTAACATCGTCGCAGTTGCTATTTTTCATCTTGACAGGTTGATAAAAATAATTTTTGAACAATAATGGTAGTCTTATCTGCAAAATAGCGTAATAGAGGCATCGTTGAGTGCGTGTTTACAAATACGTATAAGTACGTTTAACGAACAGCGTTTTCAAATTTTTCATCACGGATATTTTACAGGGTAGGTACTAGGTACCTACTCGACGAGACCGATAAAAATGATAGCCACACCTCGAATCAGTTGAAACACTCGCCTATATTTTACATTTTCGAGTAGATAGAAAAAATTTCGCTCAAAACTGACGCGTAGTAAGTAGGTAGTGAAACTACGGCTCGTAGAGTTGATGCAGATACTTACTGACAATATTATCGAACCAGCACGGATTACTACGAGATCGTATGAAAAGGAAGTAAACGGGTAATCCGGCCAACGTTATGGATACGCCAATTACGACTTCCACCGGTCTCACGTAGCACGGAAGTATCAACAAAAATAAGCTCACGATAATGAAAATGACTGGTACAATGATGGGCACCTACGACAATCGACCGGCGTTAGGTAATGGCGTACGACACAATCGATCAACTCTACACGTAAACGAGACACAGCTCACTCGAATGGGTCGATGTAAATTCGGCGTGCGCCATCTTGATACTAAAATACTAGAAACGGACAGCATGATGAAGAAGGACTCGACGATACTGGAGTAGGTGATCAGCACGTATATATCGCTGGTGCACAACATCATCAGTGACAAAATATTCTGCGGTAAAAAATACGTAGTAAGCAGGAGTGGTACGAGCGGTAGGTAGGTAGGTAGGTAGGTAGGTAGGTAGGTAGGTAGGTAGGTAGGTACGTGTATACTCACCATGAACACTAGTGAAGGGGTGGGAGTCAACTTGTGGATATGTATATGCGATAACATGACTGGAAAGTGACCGCATCTCGCACCCACGAAACACATGCTGAAATCGTAGGTATATCAAAGTAAAAGCTTAAAGCTAAGCCACGTCTACTCGTACGAATAGGTAGGTGACTAGGTGTGTAACGTAGCCGTAGGTACCGAGAAGGTACACGTAACGTATTAGGTAGGTGTACGGCATAGATTGACCTACAGTTTTACATACGTACCGCGAAGAAGTCATAATATGCACGCTGAGACTACCGGCCGCTCCGATCGCTACCATCAACGACATGATCCACGTGAATGAGCCGAAAATATGCTCGGCGAACGTCTACCAAGTCCAAGTACATACAAAAAATGAAAATCAATTCAAGTCGAAATGAATATTACATATAGGTACCTACTTAATACAATATATCGTACCTATACGTAGGTACGTAAAACCAACGTAACCATACTACCTACTCGTAGAACACCCATCTCACATAGTAGGTGTAGAGTGATAGATGGCTGGGTGGGTGGGTAAGTTAGTACCGTAAGTAAGTTACATTGTGCCTAACTGCCTGTTCGTTCGAATGGCCACTGTAGTAGACTGGTGGAGGTAGAGGCTAGAGGTACATAACTGCTGTAACATTGTATGTTACAATGAGAGCGATTTTTTTTTCAATGGGCATAATGCAGCCCCTGCAGTCCGGAGGTTATGCAAACATATCTACATCAACTCGACAAAAGTTGCATAGTTACTGGTTGGAAAGCTTTACTCCCAATCTGGTACACCCTGTATAATGTAGTATCATCATAAGGTATCACGCGTTATTTTTTCTGAATTTTTCAATATGGTGGAAGACCTCCCCCACTAAAATCCAAAAAACCAACTTTTCAACATCTTTTACCCCAAGAACCATCAATTTTCTATAGGAATACCCTTGGTAAGGTCTATCATCTTCGTAAGTTTGAAAACATTCGATTGAGAAATGCATAAGCATAATTCAAAAATTCAAAACAATGCTCTTTTTATCACATCAGAACCACGCTCTGCTACCATTTTGTGGTACAGCAAGATTGTCAACTGATGAAGAGGTAATACCATTTATCATGTTTCACATGTTGAAATACGCTTGCTGACGATATGTACTAAATACTCATGGTTGAAATTATTACAGACAATAGACATTACAAAATTCTGTGAAATTTTTTATGTCTGCAGAATGGTAGCAGAGCGTGATTGAAAATTTCATATTTCCCAATCCCAGCTCCACGAAGACGCATGATTAACTTGGAATGAAATGATCAGGGGCATACACCCACAGGGATGTAACATTGTATGTTACAATGAGAGCGATTTAAGAGGAAATGCACCGAGCTGATAAGAAGTAGGACCAGCTCGATGTACTAAGAGATAAAGGTCTTGCAGTTTGATTGTGGTGTAGATGGATGGATGATCGTGTCGCGTGCCTGTGTGTCTGAGTTATTTCTATATCGGTTTAATTATGATGATTGGTTCAATTCGTAGTGTATTTATAAACTTATGGCTAATTAAGCTATACACAGGTTTGGTAGGCTAGAGCCATAGAATGGTTGGGATGAAGGGATTTATTTTATGTACCTAAGTTACCATGACATATGGTAAAGTAAGTATATTTCACATACTCGATGTAACGTCGAGTATGAAGTGGTCAAAAGAAAGAGCACTGTTTGTAAAAGGTTACACTGCATATGTATAAGTAGATGTAATTATTGTTACTTACCACAGCGATGGCGTGAGACGATATCATTTCTTGAGGAGTAAGTACGGAGATGTAGGAGACGTTGGCCAGTACGTAAATCAACGTAACGATCGGTACCGAAATGAAAATAGCTCGAGGCAGATTTCTGCAGAAAAAAGAAACGTATAACTACGGCGTGGCACGTGCGAGAATTTGTACGTATTCGGAGGTTCGACAGACTTACACGTAAGGATCCTTCAGTTCTTCGGTCATGAAATTTAAATAACTCCTAGAAGCGAGGTAGAAAAACAGATGGAAAAGAAAAATTATAAGCGATACCTGTAGACCAGTCACCAGCTATACGTACAATCTTACGTAAAAGCTGAAAATATTCGTACTCGCTCGCAGGCATACGAATGAGAAAGCGATTGGAAATGATAATCTTACCATCCGGAATAACAGAATATTCCCGAATAAAAAGCTACGGCAATTTTTCCCGGATTGCTGGTTGTACCTTGCCAAGCGTTCTCGAAGTTGGCCGCATTATCTGTTACCAATACAGTAGATACGTATTACATACCAAGTAGGTACCTATACTATATTGCAGCCTCGTCAAAAATTGTCGTAAGTCCAAGTTAGAAACTCACTTACTAAAATATAGGGCAGTCAGTCCGACGACTACGATCACAGATACGGCGCCTATTTTAACGAACATGAACACATTTTGGGCTCGCGTCGTCAGCTTTACGTCGTAACAATTGATGAAAGTTAAAAAACCTGCGAAGAGGGCCGAGAAGGAAATAGAATGAGTAGGTACCTTACCTTACCTTACCTTACCTTACCTAATTGACGTGTAGACTACGTAGACGTACTTCTACTCTACCTACTCGTATATATGTACTCACAAATTATGACGGCAGCTAGCAACCTGATGGCCACGTCCGGTGGCGCGCAGCCCGGAAAAAAAGGCTGCGTAATATAATTGGCAAAAGTCAATCCCATTATAGCGTTCGTGGTCGGTCTGCAAATTGAAAAGGAAAATTGAAAACAACTCTGGCATCGTTAACGCGTAATAAATATTACCTAATACAGTACGGCGGGTATGCTAAGGCAAAAATGGATGCCCATTGCCCAACTACCCAGATGAAAAACGTATAATGTAGGTAGTGGGCAAATGCAAGTGAAAACGCTAGTAGGTACACCTATATCCTGCACGTGCATACCTACATATGTACAAGTAGGTACATGCAGTAGGTCATACGAGTATGATTAATGATATGCGGTAATTGGTATAATAGAGTAGGTAGGTCTAGGTACATAATATATGTTTTGGTACGTACACGAAGACCACAACCGCGTCCCATAAGAAAAGGAAAGCCGGCAAAGAGCCGTAACTTTCGCTAATGTAGGCGTAATCGCCACCCGATTTGAGTATGGAAGTGCCCAATTCGGCGTAACACATGGCGCCGATCATGGACAAAACGCCGCACAGCACCCACACCACTAATGTGAATCCTACCGATCCGGCTTCTTCGTAAACACCGCTCGGCGAAATGAATATACCTGAACATAAGGCCAAGGTAAGAACAGCACAGAGCACAAATACGTCTACATCTTATAGGTACTGAAGATGCGATGCTGTAACGATACCTACCTGATCCTAAAATTATTCCCAATATTATTGCGACTCCTTCGAGCAGGCCGACTTCTTTTTTCATTTGAAATTTTTCTTCAAAGACTGGAGCTCGACTACCGTCCAAGTCGCCGGCACTAGTCGCCTTCATCTCTACGGCGCGGCAATGGCGTATCGTATACCTACTATAACCTAAATACGTAACCACGTAGGTATTTAGTAAAAAATTTGGTCAATTCTCAATTGTAAAAATAAAACTAAGTACTTACTCTCGTATACCGAGAGTTGGGATTACAAAAACACGAGCCGCGACGCGACACCAGTACTTGAAAGTGCTACTCGTAATACGAGTATTACTCGGTACATTGTACAATGTTTCTCGATTCGAGACGAATCAAATTCAAGCATGGATTCGCTGCGGCGGCTGCGGAATTGAATTGAACGACCTACGTACGTTTTGTATTTAATATACGAATACGGATAGTCTGATGGTGGCAGGAGCAGGAGCAGATATCCGCATTAGGAAGACGAAGCGAAGCTCTATTATTATTATTATTATTATTATTAGATATTATTATTTCGAGTTGGAGACGAGCGACGATGGTACGTAGATCTAGAGCGGCAGCGGCAGTGGCCACTGCCAAGTACTCGTCGGTCGTAATTGACGCGATGCGGTCGTCACCGTCGTCTGTCGTCCGTTAATTAAACGCTCGATGTCGACGTCGACGTCGTGATATAAAGTGACTGCGATTTGGAGGCTATCGGCGAAGGTAGCGGGGATACAGGCGACACGGGCACAGGCACAGGCGTGTGGCAGATGCCAGTTTTGTAACATGTTTTGTCAGTGCGGCGTGCCGCGATCCGTATCAATCTTCAGAGCAGCTAAACTCGAATTTCGTAACTCATTGTTGAAAACGAAAAGTAACGACAACGACAACCTGATAACAAAACAAACGACGATTCACAAGTGCGGTATTTTTCCGCCGACAATTTCTACGAGTACGAGTATATACTTACAAGTACATATAATACAACATATGTACGTAAAATTGTGAGAAAGATGAAATCAAGATACGATACAGGTACGTGATACAAGCAGATACCAGATACCTATTACGTTACGCAGCGCGACGCGACGCGAAATCGCGAAATAGCCCGAGACGAGATAAACAAACAAATCCAAGTCGAACGGCATCCGCAACCGCAACCGCAACCGATGGAAAAAGCTAGCTGTTTTTAGCTTTAGCTTCACTGTACAGCGTGAGCGTGATTCGATAACCAATGATTTATGCGTACGTTCGCGTACTTCCGGCGGCACAGCCACGTGTCGTGTCTGCTGTGTGTCGTCGTCGTCGTCGTCTACGTACTCGTAATAGGTATCCAGCTATTATTCGTACCTACGTGTATGTCGTCAATCGAATCTACATATATAGTAGACGTCGCGTCGTAGTAATTCTATTATTATTTATACGTACTACGTAAGCGTAGATTATACGGAAATATTAAGTAGTATGTACTTACCTACTTCAGAATTACGAGATGCACTGTCACGTCAAAAAACGCGTAAAACTTCGAAGCAACCATCGTTCGTAAAGCAAAGGATTTAGGTAGGTATAATGCCATTTTTAAAAGTGAGAGTGTTTCTCTTTGTCTGGTGTGTTTCGAATGAAATTTTCCCAAATTCCATGTACCTATCTATAGATTAACGAATATAGGTATGGTACCTACGTAGAACGTACCAACTCGTCATCTTCGTTATCGTTTAGCCAAGTTCGAGCGAGTAAGTTTAATCGAAGCTACGACAATCTTGAAGAAAAAAACAAAGGAAATTAAGAATAATAGCGACTAAAAAAATTATAAATCGGCGACGCGACGTCGTGTCCGTGCAGAATTGCAGATAAAGGCACCGAAGTAGGAGCAGGCGCGAACGAAATTTGTGATAAAAACCTCGCCTCGCCTCGCATCTCGTGGTTCAATGGCTCGGCCGCAGTAAGCGCTCGTTTGTATGGTACGTAAATGTTATTACGAATGCCTACTGCCTGTACGTATAACCCAACGAGTCGACGTTAAAAAATTGATTTTTTTTTTTTTCATTTTATCACTTGTTACGCTACGACTAGGCTACGCACCTTGGCGATAGGACGAGCTTGCCTCTGCGTATAGGTAGCTTGGTAGGTAGGTATAGGTATACAGTAGGCAGTGGGCTATGTAGGTACATACACTACACCGCACCGCACCGTGGGCCTCGGTATCCAGTACCTAACTACCTGTACCTATATATTTAAATAGGCTACTTGGATTAGATATTACCTATACAATTACAGACGAGTAGAAATGCACGTCCGTCGCGTCGGAAAAAAACGACAAATTTTGCCTGATTTAGTAACATAGTAGATGAATGTCGCAATTATTGATCAGCCAGTGATCGGCAGGTATACAAAATAAATGCGCGCTATTTTTATATAACAACGATTTTATTAAACTAACAAAATATAATGTCTTTTACACGTAAATTGGTAAATAATGGTCGTCTAAAAATTTTATTCGATTACGCGATAAAAAATAATAAATAGGTTGGTAAGTAAGTACCTACTTTAATAATCTTGCTTTAAAAAATTAAAATTAAAAAAGAAGAAGAAGAAGAAGAAGAAGGAGAAGGAGAAAATTAAATTAAGAAAAATAGAATACATAACATATTATGCGTAACTGCGTAAGTAGGTATAGGTAGGTATTGAGAAAAGACGAAACATATATAGGTATATACCTACTGACTGCGTATACTATACAATACATACGTACATCGCCTATTAAGTATATTAAGTAGGTAGGTAATCGAGTAAAATATACGTAGGTAAGGTATATACGACAATTACACGAAGGTAGCTAGGTAGGTAGGTCAGTAGTTAAGTACCTTTGGTAAATGTCGTACAAGCAGTGTTGAGCAAGCTCTTTCTTTTTTGGAGCTTAGCTCCGAGGAGCTAGCTCTTTTCAAGCTCTTTACAAAAAAAGAGCTTAGCTCAAGAGCTCGAGCTATTCATAAAATAGCTCAAAGCTCATCAAAAAAAGCTCTTCTTCAACAAAGCTTTTCAAAATGTGAAATTTACGGGTACAAAAATAATGAAACTTGAAATAATTTTGTTGGAACTGAACAGGTTTCAACACAATTACATTTTTACAGCAAAAAAAATACCAAACCCTATAAAATGCTTTTGTAATTAATGTAATTGCAGGTAATGGCAGTTTAAGAAATCGAATTTTATAAAAACCTCCATAAAAACCTAGAAACAGAAAAGAGCTAGAGCTTAATAAAAAATTTTCATTTTAGAGCTTAGCTCTTAGCTCCTATAAATTTCGGAGCTTAGCTCTAAAGAGCTAGCTCTTTTTAAGCTCATCGCAAAAAAAGAGCTAAGCTCAGAGCTAAGCTCGAGCTCTGAGCTAAGAGCTTAGGAGCTGCTCAACACTGCGTACAAGTAACCTTCGCTTCGAGCATAATGCAGCCGTGTGCGTGCGGATGCTCGCACCTAAACTTACGTTAGTTAGGTAGGTGGGTCAGGTGGATGGACTGGTGTATGGCATTGGGTATAGTGTGTGGGTTGTTTGGTTGGGTAGGTATTTTACAAATTGCGATTATGAGCCGATGCAGGCGCCGGCATGGCATGGAGTGTGCACTGTGGGTGGTGTACTGTGTACCGTGTAGTGTTAGTGTATGATGAAGTATACAGTATGTACTCGACACTCGTATAAATTTAGGTATAGGTATGGCAATGTGCAATGCTGGATGTGTCACGTCACGTCACGTCACACGAGTGTTGTCGTAGACCTCGGCCGACTATAGTGTTATCAGGCCGGAATATAAGATTTGGCAACGCTGTAGCCAGAGGCTGAATTTTTTCTTTTCATCGCAATAACTAGGAAAATATTGACTTTACAAAAAATGTGCAAGAGACCTTTTTTGAAGGAAATTAAAAATGCTTTCCACTCATATAAAAATATTTGGATTTTAATGACTTTTGTGAAAAATCAAAAATCACCAACTTTCGAAAAAACTCAAATATTTTTATATGAGTGGAAAGCATTTTTAATTTCCTTCAAAAAAGGTCTCTTGCACTTTTTTTGTAAAGTCAATATTTTCCGAGTTATTGGCGTTATTAAAAAAATCAGCCTTCAGCCACATTCCGGCCTAGTAACACTATAGTCGTGCGTAGACTGTAGTTGTAGGTATCGTTAGGGCACTAGTGCCGTTGTAGCAGCAGGGTGGCTCTAGGCTGCAGTGTGCGGTAGGTACAGTACAACCTACAACGATATTGATGATGATGATGATGATGATGATGATGATGATGATGATGATGATGATGATGATGATGATGATGATGATGATGATGATGATGATGATGATGATGATGATGATGATGATGATGATGATGATGATGATGATGATGATGATGATGATGATGATGATGATGATGATGATGATGATGATGATGATGAAGGTGCGATCTCGATCCGTACGATGCAAAGTACCAGTGTAGTTACTCGTACACACGTAACACACGCAGGTAGGTATTACTGTATTGCACTACACCACACCACACCACACCAAAACCTAGGTCCATCTACGTTACGTTACAGTCACTTCAAGTCACGTCACATGTTCGTCTTCGTACGTAGGTATCTACAATGGTGTGTAGACGTATCAAGTATTGCGCATTATCGTTACGTTATACCATGAAGCTCGCTCGTAATTTAAATTTAAAAAATCTCGTACCTAAGAACATTGGTACGTGAATACGGCAAGCCGTCGGTGAAAGGCAATATCAAGCTCGGAGTTTCATAATTCATTACAATGTAGAAAAACGAATAATAAAATTTAAAAAAATTGGTGCCAACTCGCGAATAGGTACAACGTAAAAATGATACTAGACTTATTAACAAAGGTAGGTAAGTATAATAGGTAATTATGTAGTCAGGTATACGTATTACCCGTAGTACTTATGTTAGTATTAATACTCGATCGTTACGATAGGCGTAGGCCTAATTAAAAAAAAAAAAAAAAAAAAAAAAAAGGAATCAATTACAAACAAACAAAGGTAAAATGCAAATAAGTTAGTACAAATACGACATACACGATATTTAACGT
The DNA here is from genome assembly GCA_959613365.1 of Balanococcus diminutus. Lineage (NCBI taxonomy): Eukaryota > Metazoa > Arthropoda > Insecta > Hemiptera > Pseudococcidae > Balanococcus > Balanococcus diminutus. Next base: position 62,838,896 of record OY390716.1, on the reverse strand, counting down.
ACGTAGTATAGGTAACAGATGAAACGATTTCTCGTCGCCTCGTCATTGCAGGTAGGTACGTATACGAATTACTATAGTACTACCTATTACCTACATCTTTGCTCCTACGTGTATACAACACGTATAGGTACGTAATTACGTATACCGCTACCTAGCAAAATTAGGTAGATGTACTATATATGTATACCTATACTACATATTCGTAGGTAGGTACGTGTAGGTTCGATAGTACATTATGCAGTATGGTGTAGGTATAGGTAAGGTACTTGGTACATTTTTATTATGAAAAGTATTACAAAATGCAGCATTGAGCGTAGATGGGTGCGTGGGTGTTGAACAAATACGTGAAAAAGTTTGTACACTACGTATACGTAACGTATATGTACCTACTACCTACTAACAGGGCTGCTTGAACAGAACGATACCATTTGTTTGGTTCAGTTCTGGAGCAGATTTAGACGACGGTCATTTCAAACATCGCAACTATACAGCCACTATGTGCACACAATCATTTTATCATTTCCAACATCATCCCAGCCTCGAGCAAATCTCATTGAAATATAAATTTATCGAATTTTGCGGTCGAATGAACACTACAAAAATAAACTGAGTAGAACCAGAACTGAAGAGTAAGATTCATCTTTCCTTGAACAAATAGACGTTTTGTTCAACCAGCCCTGTCGTGTCGTACGAGTGAAATGTAACTACCTAAGCAGCGACGACGAGAAGCTACGAGTATTAGCCATCCCCCAATCCTCGTACTTATCCATAATTCAATTCGGTATGTGCTATGTGGTACTCCTCATTCGTGACTCGTAACTCTTACTCGTACCTAAATGATAACTCGTGAGTAGGTACTAGGTATGTAGATGTACATGTACGTATACGTATAGACTGCAGGTGTACGCATAGTGGTGACGATGGCTAGGTATTGGATACCTACACCCTACACCTAGCTATACTGTACAAGTATTATCATCATTATTATTATTATTATTATTATTATTATTATTACCAATTATCATATGAGCGGGTACGCAGACATCTGACGCGTTAACAACCGCGAACCAACATTTGCCTCGATCGCGAACGCGTAGTGTTGCATTATACATAAGGTATGGACATACTAGGTAGGTATACGCTACGTAAGTTACATAGTACCTATATCATGCCGCAACGCAGTGATGGTCCGACCTAACGTCTATAGTACTTTGGTCCGACCATTGAGCATTTTGTACGCGTGTAGCTGGGCTGAGCTGAGCTGAGCTGGGCGGAGCGGAGCGGAGGGAGCTAAACTGCAGGTTGGGTATTTAATATTAGTTATTCGACGATCCACTCATCTGTAAGTACAAGTACATAATATTATATGGGTTAAAGGTATTGTATATGGTAGGTATACATAATGATAATCCGCGCATGTACCTTGCGGCTTTGATTAAGTATAGAATTTAAGTATATATTTACTCGAATACTTATACGTGAAAGAGTGTAAATGTTTGCACCCTTGCACCCTGCCTGCCTGTCTGTCTATCAATCTACCAAGCAAGCTACTTAGCTACTTAGCTACAAGCTGTATTAAATGTAGGTACCTACATACATGTAAAATGCCGAGTGAGGCGCAGAATGGTTACAGGCTGCAGCGGTTCTACGAAAATCCTTTGTAATGGAAAAAGAAGATGAGTAAAAACAGGGCGTACGTGACAGGAAACACAAATCTGGCGATCACGTCTATCGTTTTGGCCACTCGAATCGGATGCGGCGGTTCTTTTTTCCTCAACTGTAAAATCGCGTTCGCGTGCAACAGGTTTCATTTCAATAAGATGTATTTCCTACGAGTACGAGTAGGTATAAATAGACGTAGGCAAACTTACGTCGGCCGCCGTTGGTCCTAAGATTCCCACGTTGTTGATGTCGTGTTTGCAAGTGTTGGGAGTGCAGCCGGTTGTGCAATTCGTACACGTGATATCGCTGCCATTTTCGTCGCGTTTCTTATTATTATTATTGTTACCCTGCGGACAGAAAAATTAAGCAACACGTTCATATTCGTACTCGTTACGTACCTACCTATCTACCTCTCTCTCTCTCTCTCTCTTTTTCTCTCTCTGGTAGGTAGTAGATGTAGGTACCTACGTAGTGTTTTAATTTCGCTATCGCGAGTACGTAGGTAAAAAAAGTAGCTATAGTCTAAAAGTAGGTACCTGATACTCGTTGTTGGTCCGACACTCTCCCCCTCTAGAGATTGTAACCGGTGGGTGGTTTGGTTTTTCTATTCGCGAGCAAAATATCGAAAAGGCGTTCAAATTTTAATTTAGAGTGTTCGGCCATCTACGCGACACGTTCAAACGTTCGCCCATATACACCTAAGCGTACATTCGCATGTCGATGTCGCGTACGTGCTCGTACCATATGCGAAAAGTTACTTTCGGCGCGTTCGTGTCGCGATAGCAAATACGTACGCACGTACGTCGTCGTCGTCCTAGGCGTCTCCCTTCAAATTGCGAGTAAAAAATTGCCTGTGGGTACCTACCAACTTATACGCATATTTTCTACGAAATTACATAAACACGACCGCAGATGACGGCGACGACTACGACTACGACTACGACGATGATGGCGGTGATTGTAGTGATGATGATGATAATAATACATAATACTCGATGACGATGTCATATTGCTACATTATATCCGAGTAATATACGTATATGACGCGTGCGTCTCGTTCTCATCTATCTAAACGTAACTGCGTACCAACTTACTCATCACAAATGTAGGTACCAAACTTGGGTATGCACCTATATTTTTGTCGGTGCACTTCAGCCTTAGCACCTTAGGTACCTAGGTATTGAGGCATTTCTGGTTGTATTTACTTAAATCGCTGTTTTGAGTTTTGAAGCGTTCGTAGACATCGCACCAGTCGCAGTCTACCGGTCTCGGTACAGGGTGTAATGTAACTATGTACATTCAATTGTGTACACTAGTCTAAAACCATTAGATAGCCAGCTGGCCACATAGACGCAGACTTTTGTACGTACGTACGAGTATATTATCAATACGTATGTAGCAAACTACATGCCGGATAACTAGGTACCTTTTGTATTTTATAATCTACGTCCTACGTCTGATTAGCGTAGCTACCAACCTACTGAACTTATGCGATATGTCTATTGTCTACATTCTAAAATACGGAACCTATACTTCAAGCTTTACGAGTATGTACCTAGATACTTAGATAGGTAGCTCGCGGTGGAAAATCAAAAATTTTGAAAATACTTAGTACTTACTACTTACTAGGCAGTAGGCACACGTACCTACTTACACTTGTGTATGTAAATTGTAATACATGGTACCGAGCGATGGAAGTACATGGGTGGGTGAGTACGAAAATGTGAAAGTTAACTAGAAATCTTTGCTCATTGTCGGTGAAAAAGCTGTAGCCTTGTACGTATCGAGGCTCGATGGCTCGAATACCGTACGTAAAATTACAAAAAACGGAAAAATCGAAAATGGAAATACGAAAAAATGAAAAGTACGACGAGTAAGTATTTCGCGAACGTAGCGGTACAATACGACATACGGTAGAGTACCTACTGAATTCGTTCGTAAAAAACAAAAACAAAAACAAAATCTACCTACCAAAAAGTAATTTATTGAATAAGTTGATTTTAAAAAAAGAAGAGTAAATAGATACAAAAATAGAAACATCTTTATCGATGGGTAAAAAAAATGAAAAAATCGACGTCGACTTGGCTAAACAAAACGTAAATTGAAAATAAAAAATTGGAAAAACAAATAAGCGGATTTTAAGCTGGTCCTTACCAGCGGAGTTGACATAAAAAAACCGATTTGACTGAGCACAATTGGTAATCGCTGTAAACACACAAAAAAATGCACAAAACACACATGCAAACCGTATAGGTAGGTATATTTTATAGGTATAGGTATAGGTACGCAAAAATAATAATGTACTCGTACACGTATCTAGGATTGATAGTCTAAATAGGTAAAGGATAAAAAAAAATGAAAACCAAATCAAACCAAACGAAACAAAATCAAAAACAATTAAATACCAAAAAACAATCCACAAAACAAAATATACCTATACACGCGCAAAAAATGAGCTGATGATCGCGAGCATCGCTAACGTAAGTAGGTAATGGCAATGGTAATATATCGTATGGTACGAGTATGTATGTAGTAGGTATGTACTCGTACTACGCGTTCGTTAGCTGGAGCTAATGAAACGGACACCTTTGCGATGGGTACCTACTCAGAGCAAAAGTCGTTCGTAACAGCCTCAGGTGACGGTACCTACTCAGCTACCTACCTTACCTATCTATCTATCTAACGAGCAACATTTACGTACTATACGTAATACGCACGACTCGATAAACAAAATAACGATCAATGTGACAATGGAAATGGGACGCGACGCGACTGACTCTGCGTCAAAGACGAATACGATCACGAGACAGATACGTACGTACCTACAGTAAAATGATACGAATTCGAGTAAATCTATAACTAAGGCGAGACGAGAGGATGCGATGCGATGCGATGAGAAACTCAATGAGACATAGTATGTGCAATTATTGCACTTGTAGGTACGCGTAAGTATAGTGATTGCGATTTCTACGTAGGTATAGGAAGAGGAATCGTACCTACGTAGAAATGTACCTAATCCATACGCAAGTAGGTAAGGTACTAGATACTCGTACGTCTGTCTTCTACCTCTACGTACATCTACTTACGATACGAAACGATATGAAACGCGTTTTTACCTGTATAACGGGATTTTCGCCGGGTCTGTAGACGACGTTGTGAAGCGGTCTTTTACGTCCCACATAGTTGACGCAGACAAACTCCAAAAGGCTGGCGTATATGAAAAACATGCATACTCCGTCCCAAACGTTCATGGCGGTTAAATTCGACACAACGGGCAAAGTGGATCGAAAACCATTTGAAGTAGTAAAAAAATTGAGCATTGTGGTAACACCTGTCAAAATAGGTACAATTTACAAAATATACGAATACGAATGCGAATGCGAATAGATGGGTAGTCTACGTCTACGTCTAGTCGTCTACGTACCGATCATTACTCTGGCCGGTACGGCGTTCCATTCCAGCCAAAATGTGATGAACGAAGACGTAACTAAAATAATACCCGGTATGAATACTGTGGTAAAGTAGAACACTCGGTCCCTGGTAAACATCAGTTCCACTTTTAAGCAACTGTAATTACCTGAAAATGCGTACGAATATTCGTTAATTACGTATTCCTACTCTTCTACACTGAAAGAAATGGGATATTGTAAATAGAAATGATTCCTTAAAGGTAGGAAATAGTTCCATAACAGAAAAGAAAATGTAAATTTTCTACATTTTTAAGAAATCGTCCCTAAACAGTTTAGTAACTATTTTCCCAATGTATTGAAATGAAGTACAAAATGAGGAATTGTGAACTAATTCCTGAGTGCTAAGTATTCATTTCAGAAAGAAATGAAACTAACTTCAAATGGGAAAAGTAACCGTTTTTTTCTAGACAGACAAAGGTTCCTTTTCAATAGTGCAGTAATGATTTCTCAACTGTAGTGAATTGGGATTTTTTAAAATGGCAACAGTTTCAAATAGTTGTGTAATAATCTTTCTTTAAAAAATATTGATATAATAAAATATGATCGAGATAGAGTTTTGTGTTTACGTTAATCAAATATGGCTGCATGTACAAGTGAAACTATAAAGAACGAGGTATGTGAATTTTAAAATTTTCATATTTAAAAACTAACGAATTCCACTTTATTTGTGATAGTTGATATTTTTGAAAAATTTAATTGTTCATTTGTAAGGTTCCGTGATGCACTCGTCGATACCATTACTGAAGCACCAGGAAAAAGTGACGACAGATTTTCGCTCAAGACACAGGGCAAAATGGCCAAAATCGTGTACTGTGCCACAAGGAATATTGGATCCCATTTCTTTCCCAAAAAGTGACGGCGACTAATTTAATATACACGATGCTGTATGCTATGTAAGTAGATGTACTTCAATTTTTGTCATAGATACTTCTGTAAAAAAGAAGTTTCATTTTTGGTGGCGTTTTCATAATGGAATTAGAAAAAAATTGATCAAAAATTAAGAACAAAAATTTGTAGAAAACTATTGTTATTTTTTTCCCAAATTTTATTAGTGAAGAGAATCGGACATCGAACCTCTTATGTATAATTATTATTTGGCTATAATGAGTATAATATAAGTAACTTGTAAATTTTCGATTCATTCTGAATGCATCAATTTTTAAGGTTACAACTTATACAAATGTTTGTATTTTTCTTGAATGTTAATAAATGCTTCATTTGATTATAACTTTTATAAATGTCTTTCTGTTTTTTAGCCAAGTGTTAAATAGTTATTTGAATAAGGATGAAACCATTCCCTAAGAGTAAAGCAAAAGTGTGACAAGAGTGAAATTAAGGAATAGTATGTACTATTTAAAAGAATGATTTCAATTCTTAATGTAATAATTCCATACTATTTTGAAACTTTTCTGTAACATTGAAGGAGTGGTTACTATGTTAATTTGAACTGTTATCCCACCTGTGAGGTATTGATTCCTTTACTGTACCATTACAGTTTCTAACTGATAACAGTACGATTACTATATTATAATTAAGAGACTGTAATATAACAGCAACAAAGTCATTTCAAAACAGTATTTATAATAGTGTTCGGCAATTGAAAGAAACCATTCCTTAATTTTGCTCTTGTCACACTTTTGCTTTACTATAAGGGAATGGTTCCTATACTTTAAGTCAACCCCATTTCATTTCATTTCTTTGAGTGTAGCTGTTAAGGTGTATCAGATAGACTATACACTCGACGCTCATTCCACGGATTTTTGATACGTAGGAGAAGGACTGTGATAGGAAAGAGGAGAATATTTGCTACCTAATTACGTATCTTTACACTTGTAACGAATGTAGGTAGGTATGCGATCGAGCGTTCCTGAGGACCTAGTAGACCTAGACCTACATTAACAACACGCGGACGAGTCTCTCTCACCGTCCTTCTCGCAAACTAACGTAAGGCTACTTCCTCGGGATTGGGTACTCACTTACCCCTCCAACTTTCCAGCTTGCAAGTAATAGTTTGATTTTTAATTAGATAAGCGTTCAATGTTTTCAACGAAGGTGACTTTCTCAACGTTGCTTCGTCGTTTTTCCATACGTATTCGATTGCTGATTGTTCGTATGATACTGTAACACGTAAAAAAAATGAAAAAGTAGGTAGGTAGGTAGGTAGGTAGGTAGGTAGGTAGGTAGGTAGGTAGGTAGGTAGGTAGGTAGGTAGGTAGGTAGGTAGGTGGGTGGGTGGGTGAGTAGGTACAAATGAAATTGCCATCATAAATCCTATCTCAAATAAAGGTTTTTCGTCCACAATATCTCGGTAGGTACGTAGTTATCTAGGTACCTACCTACCTTTTACGCGTAAGTAAGAGTAGAAAATGACAGCTTACTGCTTTCCATGGCGAATGAACACAGCGGGTCGTCGAAAGGAAATACGCTGATACTTCCTTGACACGATAAAATTAAATGTCGTCTGAAAAAAAAACAAAAAAAAACGAAAACAGAGTAGAACAAAAGTCAGAAACGACGATACGTAGCGTAGGTACTAGGTATACTTACCTAGTATAATACACGATTGTGCCATTTCTAAAGACTTTTAGAGCAAAATGAACCGGTATGAGAGGCGTTTTAAAATCGCCGTGCATTATAAAATACGTATCGGGAAGCCAGACGTCGTCGTGATGGTGTATACCGTTCAGGTATTCGTACTTGCTTTGATTTCCGTAACTGAGTCTCGGATCTTGCCACTGTTGTTGCAGCAGGAATTCTACTTCGTATTTCTACCAACACGAATAAAGGTCGAGTAATAACCAAGTGTGTACCTAAGGGGTACCATAGGGTCACTCACCAAACTCGATTCGTCCGGAGAGGCCAAACTGAGAAGCAGTACGCTCATGTTCACAGTCAGAGTACCTGAAATTGCACACATAGTGGTAGGTAGAGAAAGAGATACCGTACTCGAACGTCTATAATCAGTATGTAGGTAGGTAGGTAGGTAGGTAGGTAGGTACTCACCGTCAACTGGCGGAAGTAATCTTTTATCGTAACGAGTTCTTTTCAAGAGATTATCTAAAATTTCTTTATCAGATTTACCTTCGTCAAATCTGTAAACAAGTGAAATCTGTAAGGTAGGTACTATATAGGTAGCAAAACGTTTGTAGGTGACGATACCATTGCCGTTGAAAAGTTAGTTTACAGTTCAGGTACTTACAAATCGACAGCTGAAGAAGTTTCTTTTATCGCATTCGATATAATGCATAAGAAGATTATGGTCCCTCGTAACAGCAAACTTTTATCCATATTAGGACATCTGAAATCAGGTAGGTAACATTCGAGTTAATCGTGAAACGTAAAAATCGGCTTGTTTAGTTCATTTTTATTTCGTTTTGGTCCAAAGTCTAATAATAAATTTGGTATCTGAATAATCAGAGGCGATCAACTCGTATTTACGGCGAACTGAATAGGCAATTTTATTAACATCTCTCTTCATTCAATAACATACCTATTTGAAGGCATTTCAATAGACAACTTTTCTGACTTCTGTGTAGCAATGAAATTAAAAAAAAAATGTACCTACTTAATTTAAAATATATTTTTTTCAATGGTCGATTCATTTTTTAATGAATTTTTAAACCTCTCGTTTTGGAACATTTTAATTGTTTTTCAGATAAATACCTCAAAAATTTGTTTGCTGAATACATTTTTTTTTTTTTTTTTTCAAAATCGATATCTTCCATTAGGTAAAATCTTTTGAAAAATTGAAAATTATTCTTTGAAAATTTATTTTCAAAAAGGTTTTACCTAATTTCTTCTTCAAAATAAACTTTTAAAAAATATCTTCATCTATTTTCTACCTAGGTACACCATTTTTTTTAAATTTTATTTTCAGCCTTTTTAAATTTTGATTGAAACTATTTAAATTTTATTAATTTCTACCTATTTCTAAAATGTCCGAAGGTCTGAATTTTCAGTTATTGTTTTTTCACAAATTTTCACCAGATTTGATTTATTTAAAAAAAATTTATCTACTTACTTATTTACGTACAATTGATTGATTTTTCAGTTCTTTCCAGTTTCTGAATATTTTCATTTTTTTCACTCTTTAAATATTTTACTTAAATTCCAACAACTTGAATTTCTTAATTTGTCATCTCCTTCATTTTTTATCAAATTTAACTGTTTATATTCTTTTTTGTAATTTTTAAAATTTTTTCTAATTCTTCAAATTTACGATTTTTCATTTCTTTTCCTAATTATGTTATTCGGTTTAATTTCTTCTTTTTTTTTTTGTTCAATTATTTTAGTTACTCGTACGTAATTATCATATTCAGCTTCAATATCAAAATCAGACCTCTTTTTCTCGTCGTTGGGCACGAAATTTTCAACGAAACGTACAAGTAGGTGAGGTACTACGTGCACCGCGTCACATGTGCCTGCCGACTACATAAACATCGCACTTACCCTTACCTCGCACAATGTACCCTATCGGTACTTACGATAGGAACTCTAAATCCTGCAGTAGGTAGGTAGGCAGGCATTATACTTGTTGCAAAAAATTTATGAGAGACCTACTACGCGCCGTACGTTAGTTTTAAAACCGGCGTCAATATCGCGACACCTAACGGTTTCATCAAAACTTGTAATTATGAAGCACCTATCGTGTTTCAAAAAGAAAGTAGTACGTAATTTTTTAACGATTTCGAGCCTAATTTCCATCGTTTCTACGTGCTCCAGGCGTGTTCCTCTTTGCTTCGGCATTGGGGCAAAGAAGGACAAATAAAGTGTTTCGTTGTACGTAACTCAAATTTGAGGTCTTTCGAGAGTCTCTACAGCGTTCATTACTAAGACAATTTTGTAGCCAATAACGGACGGAGCTGGCTGATGAAACGAACCACAGGTCTCGGGTCTATCTTCTTCCAAAATTGAATTATTGCCGAGCGCCGAGCCGAATCTGCGAAAAGTGTTTATTTTTGCCCCGCCCTCCCTTGATCGAAGCAACGCTTCGGTTATCACTATCACAATATATTCGAGTTACACCGAGATACCTACCTACGTCAATTTTTTTCGATTATACGTATCACGCAATTTTTTCACTTTCTTTTTCACATTTGTAACTTGTAAGAATACCTAGGTAGGTACAGGTACAGGTAGTAGGTACTACACAACAGACCTAGCGATCGATCTGTTTGACAGGTTAGGTGGGTCGTGGCTCTGGCCATCACCGTGGCATCTAGGTGTACATTTCTCCTGCGGCTGCGGCTGCGGCTGCGGCTGGTGTAATGCGCAAATATTACCTACCAAGTACCCATCGCCAATTTGGGTACTCTCCCCACGGACTATGCGTAATAAATGTATGAAACATTGAGTACTCGATGCGATTTGTACGGTAGACGCGTACCTACTCTTACTACCTAGGCCAACTTTGAGCTACCGCATCGCCTCACTCGACTCTATTATCGTTGAACGCCATCGCCGCCACCGCCGCCACCGTCGTCGTCGTCGTCGTCGTCGTCGTCGTTATCGCAAATAAAGGACGTGGCGTGTCACGGAGCGGCGCTTTATTACAAAAATGTTGGCTAGTTTAGTCGTGTATATCGATTTTTTAAGACGTTCGTCGAGCCGCACTTATCGTGCCCTTTTTGGTAACCGATAGTCTAGACGAAAGTTGCAAAGTAGCGCGCGCAAAATGACAAAAAAAAATTAAGCTAGAAAAAAATGAAAAAAAAAGAAAGGAAAAAAACAATAATAATGACGAAGCGGCGCACATGTGTAAGAGAGGTGGAGGGAGAACAAGAATAGTAGTAAAACGAGGCTAAAGAAAGAATACATTACTTATTAGCCCGAAAACGTGGTGTGGCGTCGCGTCGCTCCGCGTCCGCGAACGATGACAGAGACGACGACGACGGAACGAGGAGTACGGTGCGGGGGAATCGTTCTAGCTGTTTTCTGTCGTTTGCTTTGTGTTTTTATCGATATTTACGTATTATTTATCTTATTAACATTTGAAAAGCAGCGCAGCGCAGCGCAGCGTCGAGTATAGAATCGTAAAATTGAACGTAAAAAAAGACGAAGGAGGAAAAAGAAAAGAATCGTCGCCGACGACGATAACGAACAGGACAGCATTATCAAGTCGAGCAGCGAGTACGAGTAGAGGTGCGGAAAATGACGGAGTAAAGCGTCGCGTCACATCGAGCAGAAAAGACGAAATCTGCATTTAGCCATTTCGCAGTTCCTACTACCTACCTACGAGTATATCTAGTCAACTAAATCTCACATCTCATCGGCGATAGCTTTACATACATTTTTTACAGTATCTATATTTCTCCTATTCTATCGTAGACTACGTGTGTAGGTGTGTAGGTGTGTACGTTTTACAAGCGAACAAAATACATACCTAATTACCTACAGTCAACTCCACTTCTACCCCCTTTCATCAGCCATTATTACCTCTGGCATACGATGCGTATTAAATGAGCCTGTAAGACGTAACCGTTCCGTAGCCACGTCTCTATCTATCTATTCTATACGTCCATTAAGAAGTATACGTAGGTAGGTATTACGCGTTCTAAAAGAAAATTAACGTCGTGCGGATACGATACGTCTTTTACATTCTATTATGTACTTATTCGTACCTTTCAAACGTTATCTTTCTCTACGGTAGCGGCGGCATTATTTGAAAAATTGAACCGCAACTCGAACAACGCAGTACTCGAATTGATAATGGTGCAATTTGTAAACGGCGGCGGTTTCGATGTCGATGTCGTCGTAATGTACGCGCTCGTTATTGCGATCTCTATTCGTTGCCATTGAGAAGACTGATCTGCAACCAACAAACAAACAAACGGACGATAATAATGAAATCTCGTAATATCTACTCGTACACGAACCGTAGCCTAATGCGATACACATGTATTGTATTCGTAAATCGTAAGTAGGTATAGGTATAGGTAGGTAATTTGTAACGAAATGTAGGTAACAGATAAGGGTGCACCTGTGAGTGTACGTAAACGTAAGAACTCTGGCTTGTACTATACGAGTACCTACGTAGCTACACAGCACACAGCTAGTACGAGTGGAGTGGCGTGCACGTTGGAATAAATAACCAAGTAGGTACACGACATCGACACGATACACGTACATGGGCTGGTGGATGGAGTATACTTATTTCGTTATTCGCATTCGCGAATACCTACGCTGCGCTATACACTCGTACGTAGGCTCGACTCGATATGTAAATAGGTTGCACGCTAGGTCGCGTCGCGGTCCCGGTCGTATCCACATCGACACCATATCCGGTTCTACCCTTTAAAATACGTACTTACCTACCAACCTACCTGTACCTATAATAAGTAGGTACTAAACGTAAGCGTAAGCGTAAACGAAAACGAAAACGAAAACGAAAACGAAAACGAAAACGAAAACGAAAACGAAAACGAAAACGAAAACGAAAACGAAAACGAAAACGAAAACAAAAAAAAGAACAAGAACGAAACGAAGTGTACCTAGACATATTAAAGACGTAGCGAACGCAAGGACAAAAGCGAAGCAGGTTGAGAGGCGCAAATGGAAAGAGTAGGAGAGGGGTGCCAAGGCGACGCGATGGCACGGTACGAGTACCTACACCATGAGTATACGTTCGTTCTATACGTTAGGTGGTCGCAACGAGCAAGTAAGTACATACGTAAGAAAGTAGGTACGTAAGTAGGTACACGAAGAGGTGTGAGTATGTCGAGCCAACTGCCAACTAGCAACTGGCAACTGGCAACTGGCAACTGGCAACTGGCAAGAAAGCAAAAGAACGCGTCGCGACGCAAAAACGCTATAAAAAATCTATATGTAGCTAGCTGCCTAATACATATTATGCATGCGATCATCAAAATGGCTTCTCGTATTTCCAATGTTACTTTACCGTACCGTACTGCATATCATGTTTATACTCGTACCTACACCTACTACCTCTACGTATACTGGTTAGGTACTAGTCACTCACCGCACCTCACGCCTTGTCCAAGTCTACGAGTATACGTACGTACATACTGTAAGTATTAAGTACGGCGACGACTCGTACACCATTCTCGCAGACCGCCACCCCTCGCCACCCCTCGCCACGTCGCGCCGAATCACCTGGATAGGTACAACAAACGGTACGTAGTCGCTATATCCACCTTTCTTTCTACCTTCCTACTTGGCTGACTCGCTCGCTTACTTTCGTTTGGTTTGGTTTGGTTTGGTTTGGTTTGGTTTGGTTCCTTCTAGGTTACCGTAACACAACATAAACTACCTGCTTCTTTCTCGGCGGCGCGGCGGTGGCAACGACGGTGGCAACGACGGTGGCGACGGAGGTAATTTTCAATCGATAACCTGACTGCTGTGTACGTATACGTACATCGCTCGTACCTACAGCTACGTAAAGTCGAGTTTTCATTTTTCATTTTTCATTTGACTACAGCTACGCTACGCGACGCGACGCGACCTAGCGATAAAAATCTAGATATTCGAAGGTATTTGCCCCGCCCACCCCGCCCACCCCGCCCCGCTACACCTTACCATAACATAGCGTAGCGTAACGTACCACTTTTTGTCCGGTCCCATCATGTCATATCTCGCTAAGTACATAAAAATATTATCTAGGCTTTTCGTACTGCCCTACTGTCCGACTGTCGTAGTAATTATACGTACGTACGTACGAGTGTACGGGTAGATAGAGGTACCTACTCATTTTTTCACGTTTCATCGTTCTCTTTTATTTAGATTTTTTCCATCGCCTCCTTTTATCGTATCTTTGTTACCTCTGCCCCTGCCTCTGTCTCTGTCTTCTTTCTTCTGTCTCTATGCGCGCAGTGTGCTCTCGTGCTTACGAGTTACGCAACATAACACACCAAACACCAAACGGTAAACACCCGTCTGCGTCTCCATCGTAACAGGGACGAGTAGAGCCGAATACCAGAGCAAGAGAGCATTTAAGAATTAAGATTCGAAGCTGCGACGCGACGATATAGAGAGAGAGAGAAAGAGAGAGAGACAACATACTATACTCATTACTCGTAGTAGGTACGCGATACTGGCGTGCCATCGCCATCGCTGACCCCTGACCCCTGACCCCCTGACGTCGCGTCGCGTAGCGTCGCGTATTCCACATACGTAGCGTAGTTCAGATTCGTAATACACATTACACGTATTACGGAAGCAACGAGCTTTAGGTATATAACGTACCGTACTAGCCTCACTGCCGCCGCCGCAGCGCCGGATTCATTTCATTTCGAAATGACAAATTTAATATTATACTCGTACAGTCGTACGTACGTAGATACGCGTATACGAGTATACGAGTATACGAGTAATTACCTATTAGAAACCTCTTAATGTATTCCGCAGTGCGCGTACGTTACGCATATAAATATACATATTATGTGACCTGGGATGTGAAAACCTGGTTAAGCATCATTGACGTTTAACAAGATTAACACATTCTAGATCGCCGTTGCGAGATGAGTTTTTGACTTAGGATGCTGGAACAGGTCTCATTCGATTCCTCGTTAAAAATACTACATGAAACATGTAAAACTTTTTTTTTCAAAATTCCATACCTAAGTTCCCTTTTTTCCTATCTGCGATATCATATCCGGTTAAGCGTCAATGATGCTTAACCAGGTTTTCACATCCCAGGTCACATACATCATTTATATGGCTGACGCTGATTTTGAAAATTCACTCCAACTCCGACTCGTTTTGCTGAGGCGGCACAGTGCAGCACGTTCGTAGGCACAGGTAGTAGCTTCGTTCACGAATTCACGGCAAACAGGTAAGGCAATTTTATTAACACCTCGCGTAGAGTGGCAGGCGCTAGCGCGCGCACGTTAATAAAATTGCCTAACCCGTTTGCCGTAAATTCGTAATACCTAAACCTACTATACCTACTATATTTTTACTTTCCGAACAGCGCGTAGCGTTGTAAGGAAAGTATTGTTTTCGGTGCGAAATGCGTTTTCACGAATATTGCACTTGGACAAATTTTGACTTCGTACAAATTTGTTTTGACCGATTTCCAGATGATGTTCCGTATGTGTGTGTGTGTGTGTGTGTGTGTGCAGAAAAATTTGTTAACACGATTCCAATCGCCCTACTTGAGATATCTCGTTGAAATTCGGCGATGAGAACTGGTTTATATAAACGAAGGCTACGCAAGAATTTGGGGCCTTTACGTTGAATAGAAAAAAATTTACGAGCGATTTATGCGAAAAATTTGTTAACACGATTCCAACCGCCCTAATTGAGATATCTAGTTGAAATTCGGCGATGAGTAGTGGTTTATTTTATTTATATAAACGAAGGCTACGCAAGAATTTGGGGCCTTTACGTTAAGTAGAAAAAATTTTACGAGCGATTTATGCGAAAAATCGTCGAGTTTCACATTTGTCACGTTTTAGATGTCGATAAAGGGAACGGTTCTAGTGTTTATCTATATCCTGAAATCTTTTTCGGCATTTTTGTCTTATTGGTCTGTATGTGTGTTGATGTGTGTCTATGTGTTGGTGATAGTCCAACGGTCGAGTAATAAAAACTCACCATAGCGATAATAAATACGTCATTTGTTTTTTTCGTGTTTTTTTTTTCGTATCGTGGTCCTTTCACCGCGTCCGCGGGTGTACCGGTTTGCTCTCCTTTCCCTAACATGCGCATTGCGCAATGCTTTGCATTTTTGTCTTATTCATGATAAGATGTACGGGTATTCGAATGGTTGTTTTGTTTACATCATCGTGATATTTTTTCACGATTAATAATAATGGAGCAAGTGTGATTTTGCCGAATATTTTTGTGTCATGTTTAACGTTTTTCAGTGTAATTGCTGACGTTTTAAATACAAAAAATATTTTATAGTCGATTTTTTCACAAATATTCGATAATCAATTTTTTTTACATAATATTCGATGATCGATTTTTTTACAAATATTTTTTTGTTACTATTTTTTTAAATACTTTTTGATTCGGAAAGTTCGTGATGCTTGCATCACCGTTTATTTTTACTGTTTTACCGTTTTACCGTTTACGATAGTACGGTGCGGTACACGACACGGTATGCAGTGCGTACGACTACGCGTATCTGCACTACTCGATTATACGCTGTATGAGTAAGATTCGAGGACTGAAGCCTAGATCGTCTAACAAAATCTGTCTTTCACCATTCGCCGAATTATCTAACGTGCGTTAGATATTATACTCAACTACGTAGATGTGTACGTTCTACCTCGTACCACGTAGCCCTTATCAGTTAACGCGACTTTAGACTACTCGAGCTCGACGATGTAGCGTCGAGTTGTTCAAAAATGGAAAACGTATATTGCCTATACATACGACAAAGGACGACGACGCAGGTACTTTACTATGCCGCGTACCATATACGAGTATGAGTATATGCCAAGTACCTAGTTAATGATCGTATACTCTCGTCTCGTATGCGCATCTTTTGAAAAGTACCTGCTGGAAAGTCGAGTTCGAGTACCATCAGAGTGCTGTTTTTTTTTTTTTTTTTTTTTTTTCATTCCCAAGTGGGTATAAAAAAGACGAAATGTTTTTAAATTACAGCTCGCTTATCGACGCTATAGAACTAACGCTATGCTATGTAAATACGTAGTTGGTTCGCTGCTGCTGCTGCTGCTGCTGCTGCTGCAGTACGCGTTTCGTTTCGTCTCTTTTCTTTTCTTCTCTTCTCATCCCGTTCGTTGAGCTCTAATTAACGCTAATCGACGTGGCGGTGTACTCGTACGAGACCTACCATGATACTCGAGTTGAAACGTAATCAAAGCAAAGCACTTTTACTGTAAAGTACAGTAGAGTAGAGTAGGCAGCCAAGTACATACACCAGACCTACCTCATACCTACACCTACGAGTACGAGTATATAATATACGTAGGTAATTATCATCTTTCCGTCGTGTTTCAATTTCAGCACGAATATATCGTCACTTGCCAGGAAAAAGAAAAACGGCGGCTAGCCGGCCACCGAGTGCATGCGACCTGGTTTTTGGAAAAGGATTGTGGAAAATTAGGTACCTCGGAAGCGAAAAGTCATTTTTCGCATTTCGATTGTTTTACGATTAATTAGTTTCGTACAAAACTTTTTGACCCTTAGATACGTTTTCAAAGAACAGATCAGATGGACTCGGTGGCCGTTTTACCTGGCCGATCACGATATCGTCGTATGTGACCCTACTGCCCGAAGAAGGGGACCCCGCGACTAAATTTTCGATTTTGGAGTTTTGATGGTTTCGGACCCTTCAGCAGACCTTCCTATTTCCAATGAAACTGGTTCCAACATTCTATATTCAAAATTGAATGAGATATGCTGGACAGTTAAAAATATCACCTCGATGTGTTTTTATTACTTTTTCTGAAGTTTTCGTAGCTTTTATCTGTCGTAGGAAAGGAACCACTCGAGCTACGGTATTTTAAATGTGATTTTCGAATTCAGCAGGTCAAAATACTACCGCATCACCAAGCTGAAAAAATTTTCCATCACAATTTCATTTTAGCCATGTTTTGCTCCTCACTGCGGCACCACTGATATGGTGATGAAAAATCTCAAAAGAACTTTTTTTATTCCACTCGATGGTAACATTGATAATTCAAAGATTCAAAACGATATCTTGCACTGAACCAGAGCTATACGCTTTGAAAACTCGAATTGATTGTTTCTGAAAAACACGATTTTAGTCATAAGGCCCCTTTCTTGGGGCAGGGTCACATATCGGTCTACGATATCAAATACGTATCAGGCTAGTACGATTAGGTATATGTAAACGGATGTAGATGCCATCGTGCCACCACAATCGAATACATACCTATCTTTTATTCCCATTTACTCGACTAGGTACCACCTATGTAGTCGCTGGATTTCCAGGTACCTACCTATAATACCTACGTACCTCTACATACATTATGTACGCGTATGTAGGTAGGTAGGTAGGTAGGTAGGTAGGTAGGTAGGTAGGTAGGTAAGTAGGTAGGTAGGTACATGCACTTACTCGTACAGTACGCTGCGCCACTCGACGCTGCGACGCTACGCTACGCGACGTCGTTACGTTAAATTTGGGTGTCTGTATATCGGTGTCAGCGTTGGCTTGGCGTTTTACAGCAGCGCCGCCGTGACGTCACAAAAGTAAAACGATCAATTTTATGCCCTATTACATATCTGCAGGCCAAGGCGCGGCGTGGCGCGGCCCGAGTTTGCTGTAGCGTAAATCGTAAATCGTAAAGCGCAGTGTCCTTAAACGTACACACAAACAGATAGGTACGAGTAGATAGGTAAGTCTGTCCGATGTACAACCGTACGGTTGGTAGGTCTACATTTATACGTATGAATATATCAGGTACGCCTTTGGCCCTTTATACATTCTTTGCAAAATGATTTAGCCATCTACACACCGGATTTACGTAATTTTATTATTCGTATCTTTGAAAAATTCCGCAACACTCGGCTTCGACTTTCAAAATTGAACCAAGGCTTACGGACACAACTGTTCCTAGATTGTACATCTACTCACCCACCCGCCCATGGACGATACCGATAACGCGACGCGACGATACGTTTGATTTTCGCCCAAGCCCAAACCCAACCCAGAGCCGATAGCCGATAGCCGATAGGCCTTACTGTACGAGTAGTCGAGTGTTTTTTTGTTTTTGCAAACGTACGTACATCCGGTTCATCTTCGTCCTCCAATCATTGGCGTAGTACGGAGAGTAGGTAAGGTACACACGTCACGCGGGTAATTTTACTAAAATCAGTCCAAGATCTCGTCGAGCCACGCCTTGCCACCGGGCCTAAGTGTAATCAAGTACGTACGTAGGTATACGTAGGTATTAAACAGACAGATCTAACGGACGATTGTCTCGTTATTCGAAAAAACGATTTTCGAAAAAAAAAAAAAAAAAAAAAAAAAACTAATAAAAAAAGGGAGAAATCCGTAGGTACGTGGAAAGAACAGAATGAGAAGAGTCGGCACGTCGAGAGATTAGATACGTGCAAATTACGAAGCATGACGAGTGGGATGGGATGGGGTAGGGTGGGAGGACACGGTGCGAAGCGACGTGATAATGGAATCGTGAACGTATGACGGGCGCGATGTAGATGGAAATGGAAATGGAAATGGAAATGGAAATGGAAATGGAAATGGATATGGATATGGATATGGAATGGGAATGGGATTGGGAAAGGCGAAGAAAGGTGTCGAAGGTACAACGCCGAACGTGCGTTGTCGATGCTGCTAGTGCTGGTGCTGGTGGTTGCGGTTGCGGTAACGACGATCACGTTAATAAAATTGCCTATCGATTCGCCGTAAATAATAGCGGTGGCGACGAAGCTGACAGGAAGAGCACGCTGCCTTGTTTAATTCTACCGACGACGACGACGACCAAGTCGGTAGGTTAGGTTAGGCACAGTACGGTACGATACGGTGCAGAGTGCGGCAGGTGGCGATGGTGAGGCGATGGCGAGCAACTTCGATACGTACCTAACTAAAGGATATAGCCGATGCCGATCGCTGGCCGTTTTTACTTTTTTTTTATTTAATTTTCATCCAACATTAACTACACTCGTATACGCGTAGGGTAGGGTAGCGCAGCGTACAGACCACGAGTAAATTATTACTTTATTAGGTGTATGTACGTACTACGTAGGTACATAGACGCGTAGACCACCGCACAGATGTGTAGGTAGGTGAGGTACCCTCTACCTACACCAAGAGTGCCACCTAAGCGCTTACGAAGACACGTTTTATAAATTAAGGTACGGGCATTGCATGGACGTACGTCGTGCGTTTTATCTACTATCTAAAGCTACAGCTACAGCTCTCTATACACCTCTTACTCGTATCTAGGGTCTATCCCATTCGCTCCTTCCCAACTTCCCAACGAGTAGGTACCTATCGTATATACGTAATTACGTACGTTTCACGCTTCGTCTTCGTTAAAGTAGTGTACGGTAGATATAGGCATACTCTTATGAAACAAGAAGGGCGCAGAGATTTGAAAGGCTTTGAAGTTTTTACTTTGCTGTCAACTCGATGATGCTGTCTAGTGCCTTTACTGCCTGTGCCTACCCAATGATGACGCTGTCGAGTACTCATCTACCTACTATGCGTATGCACGTATCGTCACCTAACCAAGTACATCTGACCTGGTCACTGGAAAGGTACTCGAAGGACAAAAAGTTGTTATTCAAATTTACACATAACACGTGTTTATCAAAAATCCGGAAAACCTGTTCGGATTTGCTACCTCAGTCAATATCCAAGTCAGATGGACATTGTACTTAGTTGGCTTTAGTTATACCTACGCAATATAGGTAAATATTGTGTTCGTACGTTTGCTCGTATAAGGTCTCATCACACCGCACTGCACCACACCACACCACACCACAGACCGGACTAAACCGAATCGGACAGCACTGCACCGATTTCACCATTGCCTCGCCACGCCTCGCCACGTATTTCGTTTCTCTCGAATTTGCATTTTACTAGCATAGGTAGCGTTCCTAAGCTGTACAACTGCCAAGTGCGAATAATTTACATATAAATCCGCGTTACTTCTTCCCAACCGCACGCTGCGCCCTTCTAGCGCTGTTCAGTTCGAGCCAATAGCCAAATGTTACAGGTAAGCAAGCAGGCAGGCAGGCAGGCAGGTACCAGTACCTACATACGTACGAGTATTTTGCGCTTTTATCGATGTACTTACGAGTACCCACTACCTACGAGCACGATGTGAACGTGATGCAGAAGTAGAGTGTACGTATACTGTACGAGTAAGTATTGTGTACTAGATGTGTAGGTACTGGACGCGTTGGGTCGCGCCGCGCCGCGCCGCGTCGCAGCCATTTCATCGGCAATTTAAAGTCTAATTCTTGCAAATGAATACGGAATTTCGACTTTAATAGCCGTAAAAATGTGCTTCGATTTCGCATTACGCGCCTCAAGTCGCGCCATGCCACGTACACGGTGTTGCCTTCGCTTTGGTCAGGCGGCCATCATTTTCAATTTCGTTTTTACTCGGACATTAAAGGCGCGCGTACGTCTTCTCGTCGTACGTCGTTTTACGTTTTATTAGCGCCGTTACCTCGGCTATTAATGTAGGTATATAGGTACCGTACATCTACGTACGTATGTTGGGTTGATTTTCTCTTTCTCTTTCTCCTTCTCACTCATTTATGTAGTCTTTGCCATTTGGTTACGCGCGCTGCGCCAGATACAGTCGAATCGCCTTTAGGCTTTAGTTTAGAGACTGCTAACGAGTAACGAGGAACAACGTCCAAAAATGAACTCGCATATACATCGAGGTGAATAAAAAATTTCCTCCCTTCACGATGTCGCGTCCAATTAAATTAGCTAGGTCGGTAGGTGGCTAAGTACCTACTACGAACATTACAGGATGGACCGAGACGAAACCGTGATCGTCGTGCGTCGCCACTAAACCACTATCAAAATTCCCAACTTATCAGTTATGTACTGTACATAGTTACCTACCTACCTACCTACCTATTGACGAAATTAAGAAAAACTTGCGGTTAGTTCTAAATTATTGTCGGAGACTGGAGAGACGAAGCGAAGGTGGGCATGAAAACGATAACTGACGCGATCAAAGGTCTCTCATCTCTCCCTCTCGAGACGTTGATGATGGTGGTGGTGGAATTGGTGTCGGAGTCGTTAGTCGGTTAGTATAGTGATGGTGCTAGACAAATAATTTAGACGATAGATACGTAAGTAAGCGGATACTTACGGACTATTCGAGTAGTTGCAGATTCATTAGAAGACAACTACGGCGACGGCGACGGCGACGGCGAGGGCCACGACAACCAAACCACAAACAAACATAACAAGATCTTCGAGTAGCGAAACGATAAAATTTTGGTCCGAGATGTGGTGTGAGTTACCAACGGTACGTAGGTACTGAAAACATTGTTCGTCAGTCTTCAAATTGCGACCGGCGGTTAAAATTTTTATTCGTTCGTCGTACTATAGAAAGCGCTACGTGCTGGGTCGAGGCGGGCGGGCGCGTTTATTGCGGCGGAACACGGTGTGGTGGCGGTGCGGCACGATACGATACGATACGATACGATACGATACGGTTGTAAACCCAAACACGTCGTTGTCGTTACGGATGGTTGACTCGACGCGACGCAGACACCGTTGTCCATTTTTCTGAATTTTTTTCTCCAAATTTCCGTACCTACCTATACCTACCTATACCTACCTATACCTACCTACCTACGCATAAAGTGTAGGTGGTCTGAAACAGCACCGACGACGATTTGGGACACGTAGACTTCGGTAACGCCACGCCGATAACGTATGTACGTAGGTATAGGTACTAGGTACGGATAAGTAGGTCTGGGTACTCGTAATTCATGTTTTACAGTGGTCATCTGCATACTGCATACTCGTCAGGCAGTGATCTGCGATTTGACCCGATCGGCGAGTTATGTATTAAATTAAGCCCTCGTATTCGGCACGAATCTGCGAACGCTCTACTCTTCTCGATCGCGCGTAGATCGGAACACACGCGCTGTCGCGTCGCATTGTCGCAAGCCGCAACCTAAGTAGGTACGTGGTATGTCGCTATTCCAATAATTCTCTACTCCCTCGCTCAACTTCCATTCGGAGTAGGGGATGAGGGGCGCAGAAATCGGCGAATAATTTTCTCCTCTCCTCTTCCTCCTTGGCTCTTCTTGTTGTCGTAATAATCACATATCGTTTCTATAAACGATTTCGATCACCTACCACACCAGTAAGTAAAATACTTTCTGGACGAGGCACCTACTTTAAATAATTGTATCGCTGTCGTATCAATTGGAAAACAGCGTCGAGGCAAATGATCCATTGATAACACATTCCACCTCCGCCTTTACTCTGCAATAACTCGTCCTTTTTGATTTCAGCTTGGCATAATAATCTCGGAGTTCTCTTCCTCAAAAATCACTCTTCTCAGTTCTCTGTCACCCGAGGGTGCTACGGATTTCCTTTCCTCTTTGCCTTTCTCTCTGTAATTCTTCCTCCCCTCCTTCGTTCCTTTCGCTATTTTCTTTTTCCTCATTCCACACCCATGCCTCGAGCTTCGGTTAAACTCTATCCCCACCTTTCTTCGGTCAACGTTTAATAAACCATCGCATCGTTAATAACTAGGCGACTGCGAGATGTTTAGACACACAATCGATTTTCGACGCTACCTACCGAGTAGGTACTTGTTTTATTGTTGCTAGTGATTAGGTACCTCCTCCCACTCCCACTCCCACTCCCACTCTCACTCTCACTCTCACTCTCACTCTCACTCTCACTCTCACTCTCACTCTCACTCTCACTCTCACTCCCTCGGGACAGGGAACAAAAAACAACAACGTCAACGACAACGTATTAAATATGTACGAGTAAGTAAAGTATACAGCGAGCATTCCATCTGTTGAATATCTGAAATCAAACGCGCACTCGACTACTTGCTCTCATTTTACCCTCGCACTTGTTTGCAAAGTCGAGTAGGTAAAAAAAGAAAAAAAAAAAAAAAAACGGTACACATTTGACACGTACGATAATCGATTTATTGAGAGATAAAAAAGAAAAAGAAAAAAGAAAAATGTCGATATTACTACACGTACATACAAATAAAATTATTAAAAGTCTTAAACGCAATTTACAAAAATTAAAAAAAAAAAGAAAGTAAAATCACACGCACACGAACGAACATATACGCAAAACAAAGGAATGCGCGCTAGTTTACCAGTGGATAGGATACGTAACCAATTAACTATAATTAATACGAGATGTAAACGTAGGTAGGTAGGTAGGTAGGCAAGTAAAGAAGTAACGAAGTAACGCATTTGTATATTGTATGTATTTACTATTAATTAGCTAGTCTCCCGATGCGCCAAGATGCGAGTTTAGGTGGGGAGGGGGGCTGGGCTTGGTACAAGAAAAGGTTACGAATACGTAATGGAAAAAAAAATCGGTACGTACCTATTTATACTATTACAGACGTAATATTATGTTCGAGTCGTTCGACAGCGGAGTCGAATGGAATGAACCTACCAGGACCACTACCGGCTTGCCCACCTGCCTACATACGCGAATACGTAAACGCATACACGCGCTCACGTCACGTACACTCGTACATATTTTCAAAACGAAAACGAAATGGAATTAATAAACCAATCGAGACGGCAACTTGCGGTAAAAAGGTTGCGGTAGGTACGAATGTGAGAAATTCGGAGCAGTCAACGAGTATACGGAAGTTCAGTAACGGGAAGAGAGCGTTTCAAGGTCGAAGCATTTTTTCTTCCTAACCAAGTAAGAAAGTAAGTACGTAGGTAGACATTAGGTAGGTCTAGGTAGTAGATACCAAAATAAGACCCGAGTATATGAAGAGATGGAAAGACGCGACACAAAACGAATAAAAAATTATAGGCAAACGCGACCGAGGGTCTTCGTAGGCACTGGAACGCAAACAGAAACGGCAGTTTGTAATAACGATTACGCGTGACACGATTATCCAAAAATCCAACAGGCAGACGACCACGTAACCGACTAACGTAAGTAGTAAGTGTTTTTTGTCTTTATGCTAAGCGTTTAAATTAAGCGTAAATAAGTAGGCAGGTATACTACTACGAACGTAAGGTATACCTTCGAGTAAATATAAACGGAAAAATACGACGATACGAAAATAAAAAATAAATAATGTATGCTAAAATATTATTATGTTGTCAAAATGTCGACTGCCAAGTTGAAAACGAAACAGTTGTACACGAAATGATGAAAGGGAAAACAGTAGAGTAGGTACCTATATACACCGATACCTATATTTACGTACAAACAAATACCTATATAGTAAGTACCTATATATACGTACAATATGAATATACCTAGTATAATTGTAAAAAGAAAAAATAACTTTGGTATAAAATCGAAGCTCATTCGCTTTTTAAAAAGTCGTACGTTGACGAGTACGTAAATCATATAATGGTAAAAAAGATCAGAGAAATTTAAATTCAATTTTCGACGGGGAAAAAATAAAAAAGAACACGTTACATTTCTGGAAATACTAAAAAATGTAACTCGAGTCGAATCGTAACACGAACGAAACAAACCCATTAGCGTCGCAGGTATCTACGTAATGTACCTACGCCTGGGTGGGTGGGTGGGTGGTTGGTTGGGTGCGAATAAATAATATAAAAAAAAAAACAAAAAAAAAAAACATTCGCGTAGACGAATACTCGTACCTGTCATGCGACTTGTTTTCCTTATGTTTTTAGCCCGATCGAAATCAAAAATTACTTTCGGATAGAGTAGAAAGGGCGAGCGGTACACGTAATAGTTTGTCAGATGATTCGTAAGCGACGAAAGTATAGCATCGCGTCGGTAAATTGATCGAAATGAAACAAGGAGCCAAGCCGAGTAGAGCAACAGCAACAGCCACAGCCGCCGCTATGCTAGACCAACGCGATGCGAAACCAGAGTAGCATTCTCGATTGTTGTAAAGACTAGAAAAATGAGTGTGGCGCGACAACGCGACGACGGTGGTCGCGGCCTACGGGCCATGTGAAATGTACGAAGCGAAAACAACAAAAGCCGCTTAAATGGGGAGTATTTTTCGAAATTCGTACGAGTACGGATGCCGGGTGTGGTTTTTTGTTCTTTGCGAAGGAACTCGGTGAGAAGGCTACTCGTCTCGTTTCGTCTCTTCTCTTCTCTTCTCGTCTGCCCCGCCTCGCCTAATTTCGCAGATTTCTGATCAACTGCCAACAACATCGGCGTATAATCTAACTTTAAACTTTGTGCTGTCTCATATGGAAGGAATTACGATCTCTGTACGGATGCGCGTATACGTCCGCCCTGGTAGCATGAGGCGCCGTAGCTAAACACAAATGCGCATAGGCATCGTAAATAGAAATTGAAAAAATGAAAATGAATTTTTTAAAAAATCGTCGACCGCACTGCGACGACTGTACTTACGTTTTGGAGCGTGATGATGTTGACTGCGCGTATACGACGGCGGAGCGTTTCTAAAATTGCTGACGTTGTTGTTGTAGTTATGCGAATAACCGCTACCACCGTGCTGCTGATGGTGATTATGGTGATGTGGTTGGTGATGACTTCGATAGCTGCGTTCGCCGCTGTGTCCTCGATGCACGCCCGGATGTCGCTGAAAGAGAAAAGAAACGAATATTTCAACGTACTCGTATAAAGGGCGCGCGCGCACTGCAGCTACTCGTACCATTCTTCTCAACGTTGTGATTGGTCTACGAAGCGTTTCGCTGAATCTTCTAGCTGGGGGTTTTTTCGGATTCGAAGAAGGCGTATGCACCGCGCAACATTTGATGAATACGCCCAAAACGAAAATGAATATCACAGCCATTAACACGCAAGCCCACCAGTTGTCCTGCGAACATACGTACGACGATACAAGATACCGCGAGTCAACACGTCTATGGTTCCGATAGAGCTCGAAACTAGAGCTAGTCCACTTACGAAAGCCCATTGCTGCAGCAACGTACGCTTGTTGAGTAACATGTTTTTTAATCTAGCCAAAGGACCTTCGGCGTCGACGGCGCGGCATTTAAAAAATACATCACAGTAACCCTGCAATCGAACAAAACGAAAAAATGTAAAAAAGTTTAAAAAATCGAATGCGCGCTTACGCGAATCAAATCGACCTTCGCGTCGAGCATACCTGAAAATTATCACATGGAGAGCCGGGTCGGAGACTGATACCGCCCGGTGGTAAGCCAACAGCGCTCGCAAACTCGCTGGTGCTTCTACAGTTTTCAATATTCGTGCCGTTGTAGCAGGCCAATTCGCATAGTTTTCGCTTATCGACCGGCGGAACGCTGTTCGACGACAGGAAGCATTCGTTCAAACCCCATTCTAAGCAAATGGAACCGCGACATTCGCCACCGATGCAAAGCTGAAACGAGAAACGTCGTTAGTTCCGCTCGCTCGTGCCATAAAATCAACTCCTCGCGCGAGTCGTTCGCTCGCTCGCTCGCTCGCTCACTCGCTCTCTCGAGTTAGCTACCTGGGTGCCTTCGTTGCATCGAGTTTTGTCCGGTTTGGCCGGCGGCATTGGACACTCGGCCGAAGTTCCGTTACATCTGCTGCTTCGGCTACAATCGGACTCTGATTTACACACCATGTCTTTGTCAGCCGGCGTAAATTTGCAGGTATTCGCCGAACAACAAGGTCCCTGAGAAGGACTGCGCATACAAAAAAAAAATGAACGAATAGGTAAAACGAAATAAAACAAGACGTACTCGCGCAAAGGGCGGCTACGAACCTGCACTCGGTGTCCTTTTTCCGGGCGCAACCTCTGGCCGAGATATTAGCATTTTTATCCGCTTCGGAAATCAATCTCGGATAGCAACACTTGTCTAGGCATTCGTCGTCGTCGTAGCCGCAGTCGCACTCTTCGCCTTCTTCGACTATTTTATTGCCGCAAAATGCGCCTTCGCTAGCTGCAACAGCAAAAACAACAACGCGAATTTAGTAAAAAAAAATCAATCAAAAAAAATCAAGTACACCCGAGGTGCGAAATCGCGTCACCTTTGAAGCAATTTCGTTTCTTGTTCTCTTCGATGGCATCCAAGACGCTGCTAATGTTGCCGATACTGCAGGACGAAAATTTGCTGTTGTTCGGTCTGTCGCCGCTGGTCGCCGACGCGAACATGATGTAGTTGCCGCTTAGTCCTCCCGGTCTACACGATAACGGATAGTCGTGCTAAACAAACGACGAAAACGTCAGCGAGATAAGTTAAGTACGTAGTCGAATCGAGTCGAGTCGCGTCGCTTACCGGTGATCCGAAATTATGGCCGATTTCGTGGGCCAACGTCAGCTGCGATACCTTAGGCGGTACCCTGGTGTTGTAATTGACGAACGTTATAATACCGGTATTCAAACTTCTCTTGGTCGACTGATAGAGACCGGCCACCGTTTCGGTGTACGTTTTATATTTTTCGCATATTCCGCCGGACGCGCCTGCGCAAAAAAGTTTCGAGTTGTTATCGCACGCGACGCGACGCTACGAGAGAAATTTTATTTTTCAAAATATTATTACCCGAAGCGCTGGCTACCCAAGCCAGACCTAAGGTACCTCCGGTGAAATCTCTGTACGTGAAAACGTACGCCAAACAGAAATCTTCGTGGTTGCCCAGAGAATGTAGATTTAGAAAATTACTTACGTCGATGTTTTCCATACAGAACGGATTCGATTCACCTCGATGGTGTTTTTCGCAAACCGAATACTCGTCGATCTGTCAACAATGCCACACGACGAGTTGAGACCAAAATTAAAAATAAGAAAAAATACAAAATGGCGAAACTGCGATCGCTGATCGTTACCTTGATACGTTGCACTTCGAATTTGATATTTCTGTGCTCTACTCTTCCGTCGAATTTCGTATCACGATAAATGTAATTGACGGCGGTAACGTGGTGCGCTATCAGCGACAATATTTCTTCTCTGGTTTTTTCGGCGTCGTGGCCCGCCTATTTTGAAAATAACAAATGACACGTTACCAAAATGTTGGCGGTTTACAAAAAAAAAAAAAAAAAAAAAAAAAAAAAAACTGTGCTATTACAAGGAAGTGGATCGTTGATGTTGAATTTTACCAAGTCCAATACTACATAGATGGCTAGATACTTAATATTCCAAATTGGAGACAAACGAGAGAGTGGTTCCTTTTATTTGATTTTTTTAAAAATTGGACCCCTCCCGCCAAGCTGATTTTGCATAACACTCCGAAAATACCAATTCGAAATTAGAGGAGAGGGGCCGATTGAAAAGTTTTTCAAATAAAAGTTGTAGATTAAGGTCCTAAAAATAATTTTGTTCATTATAAAAATTTCGATCGGATCTCTCCCTTTCCTTCGATTTCACATAACATCGGGTAGATACTTTTCTCAAAATTAGAGGAGGGATCCGATTGAAAAAATTTTCAAATAAAAGTTGTAGATCGAAGTGCTAGAAATAATTTTCACTACTATAAATTTTCGATTAGACCCCCCCCCCCCCCCCCCCCCCTCCTTCACTACAATTCGAATATTAAGTATCTATATTATGTATTATTGGACTTGGTAACACTCAACAACAACGATTCACTTCCATGTAAGGTCAATCCGGGTAACTACGAACACCGGCTAATAACGAACATGTTAAATATTCAGTTATTACTAAGTTAGTATTAAAAATCAAAAAATTGGTGATATAATAACTAGGGGCACTCATTTAAATGACAGATATCAATTCATTTCAATATAATCATTTGCGAACTTACACGAAAGCAATTACGAAATATGCTACCAAAAAGGCCATTTTTCTGTAGGGGAGTTATTACTTTGAAAATTATTTTCGATATGATATGATCTGTTTTTTTCTTTGGCAATACTGCTTCATGATGTAAAAACTTCACTCATTTTATAAATTCTAGCCATTTTGACTTAAAAATGAATTTTAATATTTTTATTTCGTGTCCTTGATTACCCACGTATAATTATCAATTTCCAGGTAATTGCGAACAGTGCGATTTTTGTAAGTACAGTCTCACTGGATCAAAATTCGAAAATTTGTATCGACTAAAAAAAAGTATTTCTAGGACTTCAATCTACAATTTTTGTTTGAAAAATTTTTCCATTG
This sequence comes from Balanococcus diminutus, assembly GCA_959613365.1. Taxonomy (NCBI): domain Eukaryota; kingdom Metazoa; phylum Arthropoda; class Insecta; order Hemiptera; family Pseudococcidae; genus Balanococcus; species Balanococcus diminutus. The sequence continues at coordinate 62,809,113 of OY390716.1, read as the reverse complement.
GACCACTTTCGTCCCCCCGATTTTGAATATTGAGTATCAACATAGTATTATGCATGATTGGAGGGGAGGGAGGGGTCCAATCGAAATTTTTGTGATAGTCCTAATCTAAGTACAGCTTATGTCGGGAAAAATTTTCAATTGGACTCCTACCTCTCCTCATTGCATATTAAAAAGAAACATGTTCGACATTAGCCAGAATTACGAGTGTAATAGCGAACACGAGGGGGGTAACTCTGAACAGCGCATATACGAGGCAATTCTGATGATAAAAAAAAATTTTCTACCCGTGATTTGAAGCTGATGAAATACCCTTTCAAATGACATAATTACTTTTGAAAAAAAAAAATAAAATGGAAAGTTTACACAAAATTTTTAAAGTTGTACTTTGTGAAATTTACAATTGTGTTCGTTCATTACTCGGATTGACCTTACGTAATTGTAAACACATCGAGTAAACTAGACACTAGTGTAGTAGACTATAGTCGCAATCGTCGTCTTACTTGTTCGGATATGTGCCTCCAGATTAGCGGATCTGTTTGAATGAACAAAGAGCAAGTGTTGCGATCTTTGGCGCGTATGGCTCTCTTGAGACGGGCGAAAGACGGGCCTGCGCCTGCACCGTCGACGTTGTTCCACGCTTTGGAGTATTTTTCGAACGGAGTTTCGCCGATCGCTCCAAAGTCGATCGACGGTTCGGTTTTTTTACGTTTCTTTTTGGCAGGTCGCATCGACGGCGGTGGCGGTTGTTGCGGCGGCTGCTGCTGCTGCTGCTGCTGCTGCTGCGAGCCGACAACCTTTTCACTGTCTCGTTCCTCTTCTTCGACGGCCGACGACTGAATCGACTCCATCCATTGTTTTATTTCGTCGGTGATGCCGCAACCGGCAGGATGATCTGTAACACAAAATACGTCGTATAGCCGAGCAGCCGTGCCATCGTAAGCGTCAGTTATAAAAGCAACTCACCGGAATGATGACGATGGTGCGGATCTTCCACGTCCGACTCTTTGTAGACGATCGAATGGAAATCTAGATCGTCGGTAGTGGCAGTGTCAGTGGCAGCGGCAGCGGCAGCGGTAGCGGTAGGGGTTGTGTTAGGGGTAGAGGTAGTGGAAGTGGTGTTGACGTTCGTTTTCAACGACTCGGGCGCGAAATATCTGGAAGCTTTTTCCACGTAATACGTTCCGGTGGAAGGTGATATGATTTTGCCCTCGAACACGCCATCTAGTAACGAACCGAAAACCACGCTTTCTGGTTCGCCTGCGAGCCAAAACAAAATACACGCGTAATAATAATTGCTCAACGTGGCACTACATAACATAACAGTAACGTACCTATCAAGTGGCCGGCGTATATATGAGATGTATCGGTTTGCGTCGAATTCAATACCTCGCCGCGAGAATCTAATATGACTAGATTATCAGAAAACGTGCTGAGATCTCGTTTAAGTCTTATGTTAAATTGTCTACTGTGCGCCGAGAAGCGCAAATGCACCGCTGAATCGGCGTGCGTCACCGATCTCTTGGCTCGATTATGTTTCTCATGAACGTCTTGCGCGTCGTACGATAACTTTTCATAGTGATTTATATACCGATTCAGTCTGTTACCTAAAAAAAAAGAACAGCCACTTCTGTAGTGTCGCATTTCAAACGTCTGCGTCTATCGTAGCCTACGAATAACTTACGAGTACCTAAGCATACCGTAAGTCTATAATTCGTACTGCGCCTGCCTACGTGCCTACCTATGCCAAAGGGCAATACGCTACTCGAATAGAGTTGGGCTACGACCATGCTACGACGAGCTTACGAGCAGAAGAATAGGCCTACATTACCGAAGAAATAAGACGAAACCCCAAACTACGATACTACGATTGCACGAGTAGTACAAGTACTCGTAAATCAATGCGTCGACGAACAGAGGATATACGCAAATGACGTCTTCCTATCGTAATCGGACGTTCGAGCAAACTAGTCAAGTAGTTAGGAAGTGGTAATTACAAACGCAACGCAGTTTGCACAGCCACACACCGCAGTGTGAGTGACACACTACGGCTACAATGACAACCACAGTGTTGTTGATCAACGTCGACCGAGTATACCAACATGAATACTCGTATGTTTTGTAAATAAAAACGTAAAAACGTTAAACAGGGGAAAAAACGACAAAATAAACGAGCAAGAAACAGAAAATTATTGTCTGGACGCGTACACCACAATACGTGATTGGTGATTGGTATTTAGCACTTACGTACGTCTACCTCTACGTATCTACCTCTACCTACTTGTAGGAGTACGTGTTTCTTGGCATTTTCTTAAACGTACGTAAGTAGATAGTGTACCTACAAATTATGCATATCACTTTACGCATTGTGTATTAATTTTGTTTGTACACAACCCTTCCTAACGTCTAATCGACCGCTACACTCAGCCAAGTTAAAACTACGTAGGGCATCGTACAGTGCAAAGCACGAGTACGTAGTACGTACATACAAAGAACTTAGTTTTACGAAAAGAATTTTTGAAAATTGAAAGAAAAAAAAAAAATCATCTTCGAGTCGGAAATTTGGCATAAATACCTACCTACGAGTATCATTATTCAAACCATCGAATGCAAAGGTCGGCAATCATAACTCGTAAAGATTCGATTGCGAAAACTTCAAATCAAATGAAGTATCGATGATTCACCATCAGCTCGCAGCAGAGAATCAGAAGAGTGAGAGAGAGCGCAAGGTCAACTTCGGTAATGATTACATACTTATAATATACGTAAGCATTTCACACATACCTACTCGTATTCGCATAAATATACATATACGAACAAATTAGTTAAATAAATTGTTATCAACGATAGGAGGTAGGGACAGGGAGGCGCATATCTACGAGTAAAGTACTCGATAAGAATAGAAATGATGAAAGCGAAAATAACAACGATGAAAAATCAAATAAATTATGACGTAAGTGAGATGAGAGTGTAGCGGAGTGAGCGTAATTTCCCAACTCGTTAATTATGTATTGGAATGGCAGATAAGTCTACAGCGAGAAATGAGAAATTATATTAAAATGAAACGATCGAAATGAAATCACAAAAGTCGTGATGAAGTAGGTACTTACGATTAGTACTGTTAGATTATGGTTATCTGATTTAGAGTAGGTACCTAGTGCTTATCTTTGTTACTTGAATAATGTTACTCGATATGAAATAAAGTCATTCGTTCGTTGTTGCTTGCTAGAGAAATACGTGTCTATATTATTTAACAAGTACATTACGAGGATCTATATAAATCGTATCGAAACAATACTATCGCGTATTACAGGTACATCCTACATCCATGCATCACTTGCATGTCTGTACTATTACTTCAATATTCGAGTCAGCAAAAGGAAGAAGAAAAAAACTAACGAGGACACGATCGAAGCCTAGTTTTCACGAGTAGGTATCGTCGTTAGTCTTTTTGTTACCTACGAATTAATTCGGCCGTGTTTAAGGAGTGACTATAGCGACCGTTCTTCGAAAAATATAACGTTGCAGTACGATAATTCGAATACTCGAGCGATTTAAAGTTTACTCGACGACGCGATGAAAAATACATAGCTCGCGTACAAACTACATATTGTTCGTATTAACGACAACCTCGTTGAACCCTTTTTACTTTGACTCGAAAACAGGTAGCTTTCTTTAGACGAATTTTCCGTTCGCAAATTCCGTAATCCGTACAAGATAGCTATGAGAATCGAGAAGACGTTTAGGCCTTTTGAGAAAACAAAAGACACAATTACGAAGTTACGATGAAATCATTCGACGTTTCAAAGTTCAATGATCGAATAATCGTTTCATTGCAACTTGGAACGTACGGACGTGTCGTAAATGAATAAAAATTATATCCTAATCTTAAACGAAGTAGACAGTTCAATTGATATTTACCTGATTCGATCGAAGGAAAATAATACAGCAGAATGAGTATGAGGTTACCATAATTAGTTAACATTTTAAACGAGTAGAACTAAATTGATGCATGCACATCTAACGAATGTTACTCATCGTGTGAAGCAACGCGTAATCGTTCGGCACTAATTGATAAATCTGATTAATTTTTCATTATCGAACACAATATGAATCATTTTATAGCGAGCGCGTAAAGACAGAAAATTGATACAGACAAAAGGATGAGTTCATTTCGAGACTAGAGTAGGAAGAAAACATCCCTTATCGTAAAAAATCATAGACGATATCGATCACTTCGCTACTCGATCTATCACAAAAATATGTACTTAAATAATTATTAAAGCGACGAGTACGTAATAAGAATTCAAAAGTCTGCAAAATTTTCTAATCACACAAAGAATTTTTGTCGATTGCAAAAAATTCCAAAATGATATTCGCAGTGTTTACAATTTTTTGTTGTTATTGCAGAGCTGCCAATCTGCCAGGTTGGTTTGTCGAAAATCCCCGTTGAATCCGCCGAATCGACTCCTGACCAAAACCTTCGAAACCTACTTACTGGGCACGACTTTGGCTCCAATTTTTATGCTTTTTGCCTTTATTTCTCGAAAATAATACGCGTATTATTTTACGCGTTTATTTCGCTAAAAATTATGCAAAAAATTCTTCTAAAAAAATTCAAACAAAATCAAAATACGCCTAAATATTACCTAAAAAACGCAAAATACGCGGAAAAAAAAAAATTATCCAACAAAATAACGCATTACCGGTTTTACCAACCGTCGTACCGGAAGCCGGAAGAGAAATAATAGACTTTCTCAGGTAACACACCTGTGTTTATCACTAAAAAAATGATTGAAAAAAATAAAAATGATGAAAGTTGTTGCTTTCAAAAAATTCTACGATCGTACGATCCTTTTTCCTGCGTTTTGCAACTCTCTTCGTAATTGCAAGTGTTTCGAAAACATTATCTATAGTGAATCGAATGAAATTCGAGTTTTCAGTGCGAAAGGAATACATTTTGCGTTTAAACAGTGCGTAGGAATGTGTGGCACAACATATGTTTGCGGTTGTTTCGAAGCTTCATTTTCAATCTAAATGTTGTATTTCATCATTTCAATCTTTTAATAGCCGTCACCTTTTCGCAATTTTCATCGCGATGACGTTAGAAGCGATTCGATATCATAATGGAACTTTGGAGATTTTAGATCAACTGCTTCTCCCCGGCGAAACCAAGTACATACCTATACTAGGAGTCGAGGATGGTTGGAAAGCGATAAACAAAATGCAGGTAAACTTTGCGGCGTTTCAAATACTTTTACTATTCGCGGAATCGATTACGCGAATAAAAAATTAGGCAACCGAGAAACGTCTCTTTTAAGAAAGACGGATGTTTTTGTATTTGTATTTTGTACGTTGTTACGAGATTGTCGAGCTTACATACGTGTTTTGGTCTCGTACTCTCGTCGTTGACTGCGTCGAGTTCATGTTTATTCCTTCGCATTTGTTCGCAGGTTCGCGGAGCGCCCGCAATTGCCATCGTCGGATGTCTGAGTTTGGCCGTAGAAATATCGAAAGAAGAATTCGAGAAGAAAAAAACATTGCGAAGAGAAGTGGAAGGAAAACTAAATTATTTAATTTCAGCGCGGCCGACGGCGGTGAATTTGAAAATAGCGGCCGACGAATTGATGTCGTTGGTGAACGCGTTGGACAAAGACGACTCCATTTCGGCTTCCGAAATGCAGAGCAGGTCCGTTATACATAAAATTGTCACGATTATGTCGGCTGTACGCGCGATCGCGAACTAAATGAAATGCATTCGACACTCTGGATAAATATTAATTAAACTCGGCGCGTGTTTTGTGTAGCGTTTACACGAGTTTGTTTTTATTTCAGATTCATTTCCGAAATCGAAGGCATGCTGGAAAAGGATTTGGCCGACAACAAAGCCATCGGTATGGCCGGTTGCAACCTCATACTGAGCTCGGCCGTACCAAATGGCGCTGGCGGTGACGGCGCTGTTCGAGTTTTAACGCACTGCAATACCGGATCCTTGGCCACGGCCGGATACGGTACCGCTTTAGGAGTTATCCGCGCCTTGCACGCGTCTCGTAGATTAGGTAGCTGAATTAACAATCGGCGTTGTCCAAACCATTTTTGCGTACGTTACGTACGGTGGTAGAGGCTATCTTATTATTTTTTTTTTTTATGTTTTTTTTTTTTTTCAGAGCACGTTTATTGTACGGAAACTAGACCGTACAATCAAGGAGCTCGTTTGACGGCTTACGAATTGGTACACGATAAGGTACCGTCTACGCTGATTTGTGATAGCGCGGTGTCGGCGTTGATGAAAACTCGTTCAATAGCTGCTGTGATCGTCGGAGCGGACAGAGTCGCCGCCAACGGAGATACCGCTAATAAAATTGGGACTTACCAAGTACGATGCTCGCTTCATTGCAAAATGGCGTTTATAGCGCGTTAGAAAGCGAACTAACGTTTTGTCGGTTGTACATATTTGTTTAGATTGCTGTGACCGCGAAATACCATTCAGTTCCTTTTTATGTCGCTGCCCCTTTTACCTCTATCGACTTTAGGATAGCGAATGGAGAGAATATTTTGATAGAAGAACGGCCTGACAGAGAAATGACCCATATAGGAAAATACAGAATCGCCGCACCAGGTATCTCGACTTTATTTATTTATTTATTTATTTACATATTTATTTTTAGTATTACGTTTGTTTGTTTGTTTCGACTCTGGGTATCGAAACGATAGCACGGGTGGTAAATCGAAAAAATTCGCTTATGATTTAGGTATTTCTTGTTGGAATCCGGCATTCGACGTTACTCCTGCCGAGCTAATAACCGCTATTATCACCGAAAAGGGAGTTTTTAAACCTAACGAATTACGCGCTATGGAAGTTAGTTAACAATTTTCCACGTTCACGATACACGCGCGTTACATGTATAGCTATCGCATCATGTTTAGTGGATAAGTCCACGATTAGCAGCGTCATTCGTGACGAAACGAGTGTTTTAAGAAAAATATTATATATTTTATACCCTTTTTTTTTTTTTTTTTTTTTTTTGTAAAAGAGTAGATAAGTAAATCTAGAAAAATAAATAGATATTTAATTAAATAGACGAATCTAAGTAGAGATACCTACGATATATAGACTATCGCCTACATTTGTAGTTAAATGTCAACGTACATTGTTAAGTAGGTATGCTTACTCGCGAAAGAGGATTTCGAACTAGCGGCCAGAGAATTTAGTATTCTATTCCAATATTGTCAACGAAAGCGTACACGTGGAGTACGTTATTCGTCAGCGAAATTCGTGAAATTTTCGTAGTATATTTCTAAGTTTACAAGTAGATTCGAGATGAACCTACGTCTAGTATGTTGAAGCGCTGTTGCGATAACTATAGATTTTTTTCTTCGATTTTTTGCGTAGTCTCGCGTACGCAAGTAGACACATTTTAAGCTTTACGTAATAGGTAATGTACGTACGAATACATTACGCCAATTTTTGGGCGAGTCTTCAGTTTTCTTTCGAATATCGTAGCGGTTCTGCAAGTTTTGAAAGAATGTACTTTAATCGACTCGGACATACCGCGAGAAATGGAATTAGCGATTTTAACTCGAAACCCCGCTTTTCGTATTTGTCTAAATTAACGCGTATTCGTTAATTTTATTAGTCGTTGATCTAGAATTATATACGAATTTATCAACTACCGATTCGCTTTTCTCAAAATTTTCTGCGCAAAAATATTCGTTTGTACGCGCTTTAGGCTCAGAACGTGTCCTAAAATTAAACGTGTATTTTCACCGGGCGATATGCGGTACGTTGTACGTATTTTGAGGAGAACGAAAAAAGAAAGAAAGAAAAACAATTTTTATCGTGTCAATTATATTTTTTAACAAAATGCTATATTTTTACTAATTTTTACTACTTTTATATAGAGTTTTTGTAATTTCTTTAAAAAAATTTCTGAGCAAGGATGCTAATTTAATTTAGCCAATCATGCTGCAAATTCGCGATTTTAGTTTTATATTGTAGCTTTGTAGGTTCTTACGTGGTTCACTCGCATTACGCTATTACTACAAATACAATTTTTTTTCCAATTGACGTGCCGGTAAACGGTAAAGAATACTTGCACTATCGCGATAGGTAATTAATTACGATAATCGCCACCCGAATAAGACGTACCTCTATTACATATCTAACGTACGGGTCGAAGTAGGTATATTTTAGTGAGAAGTGAAGTGAAGTGTCGGGTAAAGCGTAAAGCGCCCGAACCCATAGTTGAAATGAAACATTAATTACTCGTCTAGTCGAGTTAAGTAGTAAGCCCATAATGTCGTCTTCGGAATTGTACCATACGAATTTGCAGACGCGTACCTCTCTACCTACAAATACTGTTCATACGTTACGTGATTTCTAAACTGTACTGCCGACAGTCATCAGCGAATTAATCATCCTTAAACGCGCCATCCCTCATCATTATAATAATAATAAAAAATATTTATTATCATCATCATCATCTTTCAATTTATTATTATTGTAATTCGTATTACGATTATTGTCATCGCGTTCGAACGAGTAACATTATTACGTATTAATATGTGTTATTTGTCTCTTTTGTTTTATCACGTTTCTCGATTACAGTTGTACTTAAACTTTTAAGCTATCTGTTCGATTCGAATTCAAAAAAAAAAAAAAAAAAAAAAAAAAAAAAAACGAGTTCATCCTAATTTTATTTATCGAGTTGTTTATTCGTTTTTAAAGCGTCGAAAAATAAGAAAATTAAAACTTCACTCTGTCGCTATATAGATAATAGATATAGAGGTAGCGCCCCTAGACCTAACTACGAGCTGCTACGCGCTACGCGATCGTTGGATCGTTGAATTAACGAAATGACAATCTTCAAGTTCTGTTCAGTTGTAACTCTTTTATCTATGGTTCAGAAGACTGTATCGAACGTAGGTATTTCTCGAGGTTTTCATCAATGGGCGTGGGCACGACAACGATTTTCAGAATGAAAATTGAAGGGTACAACGACGACGTTATAATGTCGTAACGTGACTTTACGTACAGAATATCTACCTACTCGTACCCATAAGCAACTCGACGGCCACGCACGATGAAAAAATAGACTAAACGATACGCATTGTTTGTGAAAATACGCTTCGAAATTGCTCGATAAATACGAGTACGTATGTGAGTTTATATCAAGTGTAGGTACCTCTACATATTCCCTCGTATCGTGAGTAAGTACCTAAGTAAAGTACAGCTTCGTTACATGGCGTCTCGCCGACAAAATAAAAATACGTACCAACGTACGAGTATTAGTAAGTACGAGTAAATTTATTTCTCCGCACCGCGGTCGCGGTCGTGGTCTTGGTCGTGGTTCCGGTCTCGCAGGCCTCGTCGATGTGTGAGCCTTGCCTCGCTTTACGTTTTACGATTTACGTAAATCGCTGTTCTCAGTTCTACGGATAGGCAGAGAGGCAGGTCACTAGTGGCGGGTGGTTCGGTGATCCGGCGGTCCGGCGTACAACGTACATCGCTGCTGATCGTACGTGGTATATCAGCCATTCAGCCTTCTGCCACTATCGTCAGGCGTCAACCATCATCAACCATAAACAACACGCTTACGTAGCTTTTTACCAGATGGCGATACTGAAATATGTTTGCCATGCATCTCGTCAACAACAACATCGCCGTCGACTACAACAATAATAATAATTTGAAGGAAAAAAAAATGAAAAAAGTTTAAACTTTTGTTTTACCGTTGTTTCTTCGCCGAGCTAGTCGCGTTGTTCGTCGTCGTCGTTTCTTATTCTCAGTAAATTTTTTATCGCGAAAGAACACCGAACGGAATTGTCGATCTCGATCGTCATCATGGACGAACAAGTTGTTTGAATCGTACGCGATCGCGTTCGGATTTTCCGTCTGTTTTTATCAAACTGCGCGATTCGATTGTTTTTTTTTTTTTTTTTTTTTTAATTTAAATTTTTGTTTTCACTCGCTACCGTTTCTCTTAATTTTTTCTATTTCGGGTTTGTTCTGTTTTGTTAAGTTTTGTTCTGTTTTTTTTTTTCTTTTAATACTGATCGTCGAGTGACCTACCTACTTGTTGTTTTCGATGTTACGCGATACCTAGTTAACTCACGACCAGAGCTGTATTGAAGTGGAAGCATTACCTATCTCATCAGAATGAGTACCGTTGAAGAAGTATACGAGGGTGAGATCACCAGAACAGTTACCAGGAGGACTAGTTTCAAAATAAAAGAGGTAAAACATATACCCTGCGATACTAATTCAAACGTATATTATAAATAATAAAAGTATAATATGTATAATAAGCTTACAATACCTATCTACGTATTACAAGTACGTGTACTTTCGGTAACCGGTTCGTGAGTAGCACAGTGCACGTGCTGTTAGTAGGTACTAGATAGGTAGGTAGTAGGTACTCACGATGTAGGTAGATGTAGGTAAGCCTAAAGAGTAGGACACGCCGCGCCGCACGTGTCACTCGTACTTTTTATGTTGACGAATGCCTTTGCCTACATCACAATCGAGGGTGCTACCTACTTAATCCGAGTTGTCGCGTGTAAGTGCGAGTAGGTAAGGTACCTATCGAATATTATAACGACTGGAGTTGGAGTTGTCTCTCTTATCGTTTCATATCCGTATTTGGAAACGTTTGCCGGTCGCAGTCGCAGTCGCAGTCGTTTTCGATGTGGTAGACTGCAGTACGAGTATGTAGGTAACTTGTAGTCATACCTACCTTAAAACCAACTGGATTATACCCAATTACCGGCGTGACGTAGCATCTAACAATAAGATTAGGTACAGGTGCTTCATTGTATCTGTACTGCAAGCGTTGCTTATTGGTATTATTACGTATCTATGTAGGTAGTATGTAATATACCTGCTCACTAAATACAAAAATACTACCAACTGCCCCATACTTATGTCTTACGTACGAGGAATAATATAAACGGAGATTAGAAATACAGTCGCTGTGTAATACCTACCCACCTACCTACCTACCCACCTACCTACCTACCTACCTACCTACCTACCTACTACCAGTAGGTACTTGGTACTGGTATGGTGGTAGTCGTGATACGACGACGTGAATGCGATAAACGGAATAGCATAGCGCGGCGACGATAGCGAACAGATTTTTGGCAAAATTTCCAACTTATTCGAAGCCTAATTTCTTTAGCAGGCCAACGAATCGCGTTCTGAAAATAGCTGCCGAAGCTGGCTCCTGTATAGTCCGTCTCCGTTGCGTTGCGTTGTTCCGTCTTTAAAAACGGATGCATCTCGACTTTCTTCCTGTCTTTAACGTCATCGCGTCGCTATAACTACAGCTATAGCAGCTGTAGCTATTACTATCTCACCCAGCGTTCCAAACTCCAACTCCTATCGCGCCGTCGTCGCTTCGTGGTCGACGTACGGAAGAATATACGTAGGTAGTAGCTAAGTACCTACATCAATACAGCGAATAGCACCCCAAAAAATGGAAAAAATAAACCAAAAACCAGTTTACAGGTCATCACTTTCGATATTACGAAAATGGTGATTTTTTTTTTACCATACCACACCGCACCGTACCGTATCGTACGCGTACCAGCGATGCAATGCGACGCGAAGCTTCTGTACACTGTACAGTTGTATGTACAATCATTTGCACAGACTATGAACGGATGACACCTGACAGCTGTCTGCAATGCGGCATGGCATGGCAGTACTTGCGAGTACTCGCTTACCAATAATACCACTCGACATTGACACCCACGACCCACCGGTTTGCTGTTGGTTGCGACGCGAGTAAAACGATAAAAAATAGGTAGGTAGGTAGGTATGGTAGAAGACGCCGACGGTGGACAAGGTAGTGGTAGAGAGGTGCACTCGTTTCGCTCGTACTCGTAGGTACATACTCGTACTTACGTTTGTATCGTATCGTATCATATCACATCGTATCGTATGCCTCCTGTGATCTGCGATCTGTGATCTGCGATCTGCGATCTGCGATAGGGTCTCTTAGTACCCTCGGTGAATACGTATATCCTGATACCTACCTACGCTCGCTCGATAGGTACAGGTAGTGCGACTACACTTACTTAGTTTCGTACGCGTATCGTGCATCCAATTTGGATACTGATCGGGTTCGTTTTCGAGTTTGTATTCGCGTTTTGTTTCGTTCTGGAAAGAGAATTCCGCCGCAAGTACCTATACTACTCGTATATACCCTACGATCGTGTGCTAAGCTAACTGCTGCGTGCGACTGCAAAAACAAAAATACAAGCAACACATTCATTCGCAAGTAAGTACTAAGTACACAGGTCTCGGTTGTTTTCACTTCGTTTTAATCGTTCGTACTTTTTGTATGTATGTAGCAGTAGATGTTCAGCTATGTACATGACACGCGCTTAGGTATGTCAAAGTTTGCATCTGCATATACGAATTAAGTACATAATATACAAATAGGATAGATATCAAGTAGGAGTGCAATACGACAGGCGCACAGGGTATTTCGTATGTAGTTCGTAATAGAGTCTGTACCAACGATATTTAAGTAGGTACGACGTATAGCATAAATGCAGGTAGCCTATTGTGTCACTGTGTGCGCTAGTATAGGACCGAGTTGATGGATGAGACTGGTACAAAAAGGAACACTAGTAATGGTTATTCGGCTCGTAGCCCAGTGCAATTAGGAAATGAAATTGCATTTCGGGTCATCAAAGATTTTTTTTGATTTGAAAGTGTTCCTTTCGGTGTCCTGAGTAACCACCAAAAAGTCGCCTAACCTCACCCCACGACAACTCCCCCAAATGTGGACACAAAGTGACTCCCTCGTTGTTTTTCGTTTATAACTCTGCAAATATGCGTTTAATTGAAGTACATAAAATTTGCAACAAAAAAGGTCATATACAATTTTTGGAAAAAGTGAACGGGTGGCGCAAAAAATGCGGTTCAAAACATACAGGGTGGAAAAAACAAAATGTCAAAGTGCAGTAATGAGTGGTTTTGTTTTGCCATAACGAAAACATCAATTTATGATTTTATTTTTCCGTTTTGAAGCGAAGGAATAGGTAGGTGTGCTATATGTAGAGAGCTGTGTTTTGTTTTAAGAAATTCAGAATTTCATCAGGAATCGAAAACACCTATAGGTACAACGTACTTATTGAATTTCATTAAAGGGAACTTGTTCACAAACACCTCGTTTAGGGCAAATAAGGACGCGAATCATCGTAGCTATTTCGTGTAGAATACTTTTTCGAAGATTTACCTAATTACCAAGTACCTGTACCGTGTTTCAAAAATAAAGCCATTTCCTAACAATTTCGAGCATATTCTGCAAAAACTGTTGCTTTTTGCCGCGTCCTCCCTTAGTTGTATTGTACTGTATTCATTCGTACATTCGAATGAAATACCTAGTTGACAGGGTTCTGGTCCAGTAATTTTCAAATACTTGGTAAACGGCGCAGCATTATTCGGCGATGACACGGCGAGTTAAAATTTAGCCTTACGTCGCCTCGCGTCGCTAAATACGCGTTATACCATGGTCCTATAGGTAGTTTTACGTAGATAGGTACATCGTGTGCCATACGATGGGTCGATGGGTGTAATTAACTTCTTCCGGTGCGGAAACCACACAACACGTACGAGTACCTGCTAGCTACCTGTACCTACGTACGGGGCTACGGGTACGGGTGCGTGCGGGTAAAAGTAGCCAGAAAAAATTGTTGCCTAGCTTATAGGCGACTGTACCTACCTACTACAGTACAAAGTATATCGCATACGATAATACAGTTCTTACGCTGCGTTACGGCCAAGTATACGTACTTGAATTTACGTATCACCGAGACGAGCGAAAGGGGTCGCGTCGGATTCTCGGACTGATCGTCATGAAGATGAACGATGATGAACCAGTTCGGGAGGCAAAAACACCGCAACCATCATCGTGGATCGTACGAGTACCTAGACCTACTCTATGTTGCGTTGCGTTTGTTTTGCTCTAGCTAGGCGTAAATCCTGTTAGAGCTCTATCCATTGTTACAGGATGTGAAGCGACGAGGCGGCGCTACGCTATGCTACACTGTTCGGCGGCCATTTGCATAGAAAAGGCGATCAGACGATCGGCCATAAAACGTGAGAATTTACTTACTATACTATACTTACGTAACTTCGTAAGTACATCTACATATTATTTAAACGCAAACGTGAGAAGACAGGCAGCCCGAGACGGGTACAGCTACAGAATACTTAGTGTCTAGTCTAATCAATGTGTTTACAAGGAAGTGGATCGTTGTTGTTGAATTCTACCAAGTCTAACGCTATTTATGCTATACGTAGATATTTAATATTCAAAATTGGTGGCGAGGGAGGGGTCTGATCGAAATTTTTGTAATAACCAAAATTATTCATGGGACTTCTTCTAGCTACAATTTTTGTTTGAAAATTTTTTCAATTCGATCCCTCTCTCCCTGCCGATTTCTCATAACACTCCAAAAATAAATTCAAAATTAGAAGAGTGGGGCAGGAAGGGGCTGAGTAAATTTTTTTTTTCAAATAAAAGTTGTAGATTAAGGTCTTGAAAACAACGTTGGTCATTATAAAAATTTCGATCGGATCTCATCCCCTCCTCCGATTTCACTTAACCATCGGATAGATACGTTTTCAAAGTTGAAGGAGGGGTCCGATTGAAATTTTTTTGAAATAAAAGTTGTAGCTCCAAAAGTCTTGGGAATAATTTTGGTTATTACAATAATTTAGATTGGACCGCTCCCTCCCCTCCAATTTTGAACATCAAGTATCCATGTGGTGTATATACTACATTTACGAAGTCCAATATTGGACTTCGTAAATACATTACATACCTACGTCTACTTAGGTGAGGTACCTGACTTTCTTGTGTGCAAGAGCATAAATATGTACTCGTACAAGTGTACAACAACTTTACATAGTTTCGCAGTTACATCTAACGACATGCAATTTGCAATTTGCATGTACCTACGTACCTACGTACATACGTACATACGTATCTAGGTATATCGTGTCTAATTAATAGGCACTGTCTTGGCTAGAGCTATCTAGTACCTGTACCTACCTAACTCCCTACTTAGTTACAACGCCCCTTGGAAAAGCCTACTGTGACCACAGTCTGCAGTTTGTAAAGTTGTTGCATGTTCGTTAGTTAGCGTACTTTACAGTGAAGTTGACGCTGCTGTCGAGACGAAAGATACCAATTTACCATAACCGAAAAAGATGAGAGCATTTTACCGGAAGCACGACCGAACATCGAAGGCGAAGGTACGCTAATTGGCAATCGGTGTAATACCTAATTAGTAATTAAGTACCTAATTAATAATTCGAGTCGGCGAATTTAAATTTACGCGCGTAGACGTTCACAATTGAGATTTCGGGAACCTAAACCTATCAACCTACGCGGCTACGCGTAAGCCAACGACAACGCCAACGTTGGTACGTATAATTACGAGAGGTGATGTCGATGTCACGTCAAGTCAAGACAGAAACATGCCACATGCGGCAGCGTGGTATAGCTTCTCGCCTCCTCCGCTGCTACCCATTTGCCACTTTGTTTTGTTACAGTCTTACTTACGAGTACCACGAGTATAATATAAATACCTATTACCTATACTATTTGTACGTAATACGTATGTATATTGTATATATAGTATACTCGTAATTATTTGCGAACGAATGTGTCGCGACGTCGCGTCGTCAGTGACAGTAGCACAACGCAACGCAACGCAACGCTGAGAGCGAAAATATGTACAGTACGAGTAAGAGTACGAGTACATAGACATACCATTATACCAAACCAACAAACGAGATAATGAGCCATTAAGAATAAGTAAAATTCTCAGTAGGTGGACGGCCGCTGTCGTCGAATGACGCTACGCTACGCTACACTACACCACTCGTAGGCTACTCGCGGTAGTATAGTACATAATTAAGTATTTTAGCGAGCGTTTGATGCGAAAAAAACGAAAAAAAAAAAAAATAATAATAAAATAAAATACTAGAGTGGTAGGGGAAAAATAGAGCGAAGAATTATTACGAGAAGACAAAAAGCTGAAAGCAGACGACGCGACGCAACGCCACACGACACAGTTATCGAGAATTGCGTACGATTAACGATGTCGCTGTTATCAAATTTTAATTACCGTCGTATCGAAGTAAATAGCTCTATTGGGCGCCGCGGCCCCCTCGTGTCGCGTCGTTAATTAGTATACTCGTAAGTAGTTACCTGCCTATACGTAGGTACGAGTATATCGACCATTTCGGTTTCACCGTACGCGTTTTTCGTTCGTCGTTCGTCCTTTCTTTTATTATTATTTTTTTTTTTCGTTTTCCTTTCTTATTTATCGCTTATTTATTTTTCATCGCATACCTACGTAGTACATACCTTTCACACGCGATAAAGTAAAAGTGGTTCTATATAAAAAAAAAATGTACTTACGTATCGAAATTTTTATCGTGTGACCGAAAAAAATGAGAGAATCGGTCGTAAAATAAGTGTCTGCCTGCTTGCAAACTCCGAACCGATACTGGTTTCTTGGTTTCTCGTACCTTGGCTGTCGCGAATATCTCCATAGCCATACCTACCGAAATCGACCTCTCAGTGTTGTACCTACTACCTACCTACCTACCTACCTACCTACCTACCTACCAGCTACCTCGGACATTTTACTCGCCGACCACTATGGTCACCGAAGAAGATTTCTACCAATCATGGATGACACAGGTTGGCAACCACCACTTTATTTACCTACCTACTCGTGTCTGGACCTGAGTGAGACCTGACATGTTGTGAGAAACACGGTCGCGTTCATTATTTCCTTCTTTTTTTTTTAAATAAGTAAATTCACCCGTCATCGCGTATCGATATTATCAATAGTGCGTAGATGTAATAAAAAATCGCCAACTCGAGATGATGCTGAAAAATGCAAAGAAATTAAAAAGTGAATTAGAGTTTTTAGAAGAAAGATCAGAAAGATCTGAATCCGAACGAAAACACTTCAACGACTGATATAGGCTCTTTTGTTATGGTACCTACCTACTACCTAGCTACTGCCTACTAGTTGCAAAAAACCAGCATTCGACGCGACGGTTCTTTATATTCCACTATTTATCGCATAAATGTGCGTTATAACACTCGTATACCCATCACCAGTATTTACCGATGTGCTTATGGTATAGTGTATGGCATTATACAAGTTAAAGTTAAATGTGGGTGGGGAGCAGTTTTGAAATTTGAGGTATACGTATAATGTAGGTAGACCGCGTAAAGTCCGCAAATGACAAATAGCTAAGTGCACATAGACGCACGTTGACGGTGCACTTTTACAGTTTACTCGTACGCGTACGTAATTGTATGTATACCTACGGTTAAACGTAAACGGTTAACGCTCATCATGCCGTTTGACAGTGGAAATTGCGTTAATTTACCCGATGTAATTTTTTTGCTTATTCTAATTCTGTCAGCGAATGCGACGAGTTTTTCTAAAAATAATTCACACTAGATAATCCCTCAACCTCGTTCAAGGTGAAATGCTCTATTTTTACTTTATATTCAACCATACCACATATATCGAGATACCGAATAGAAGAATAAAGCATAATTACATAATATAAGCATTACGTCGATGCGCGTACGATAACGATATTGGTACATATGTACTCGTAGGTATTTTTTTTAAATCGTTAAATCGTTTTAATCGTTACTTACTTACGTATAGTTACTTACGACTACGAGTACCTATACTTACCTACCTACTTGAATTAGATATTAACGTTTAACGTTAACCGGTGCATTGTACATAATGTATCCGTAAGTTTGTTGTAGGCAAACAAAATTGTCCATTAGACCCGTCAGCTCGCTCGTCGCCTTCTTCTCCGTTCGTCACTTTCTTTTTTCGTTTTTCCCACGAAGAGTTTCAACTTTCAACTCACTCGACGTACCACTTACAAGTTACAATAGACTGTCTCTGTTCATCTGTTGTGTAATCACCTATGTAGGTACTTATTCTTATTCTCATAGGTAGTAGCTTGTTGGGTACCTTCCTTAACCTATCTACCTACCGTGCATACATACTTACTTGCCTACTTACGTAGACGTTAGGTATTGTGTAAGTACCTACATAAACATTTTAAAAATAGTATTTAGGTAGGGATTATTCAAATGAGATATTGTAATTATTGTATTTGTAGATAGTAGTACGTACTTCAAGTACTTTGAATTTCTTCAAGTTTCCCTAAATTCCCTGTCTAGGGTGTAGGTAGGGTTCATTGTCTTGTCACTCTTGTCTGGTCTTGTCCTTCTCCTTGTCTTTACATTTTTGTTTATTGACCTATGGTAGTATGGTGTAATTTGGTATGGCCTAGAAATTAGAATGGTCTTCTTTCATCAATTATTATTAATACCTAATAATAATTATCGTTCGATAATATTTTTCATGGAGAGTGCAGCTGAAGGGCTGCAGTTAATGGAGGTGGTGCTGGAGTGAGAAGGTGAACTCATTTGAATTAAATGGAATTTCGTAATAACGTCGCGTATTTACGAGCTTCGTTCGATTTCGCTAGATTACACTACCAAGCAAACACCCGGCCTGAGCGGAAATTTTAGGTCTCCGTTGTTGTTTACATTTTTTTTTTTTTTTTTTTTTTTTTCATTTTTTCAGAATAGATAATCGATCGATCGATAATAAGAAATGAAAATAGAAATTTGAGTCAATCGATAATCGTTCGCGAAGTACTTTTACTTAATTATACACTTCTATATGTGATGCGAAAGAATCGAATGTTTTAAAGTAATCTCGTATTCTTCATTTTGACCGTTAAAATTTATTAGTTTTATTCGCGCAGTGCGTGTTAGTTCACCCACTTCCTGGACTGGTCATTGCGAATTTTCGATAGAATTTTCCACTCAGGTTTGTTGAAACAAGCAAATATTTCACTTCTATCGAATCGAACGAAGGTACTCCAAGTGTTAAAGACGAAAAGCGACGATACGTACATTTATAAGATTTTACATACCCGCCGTTGATGGAAAATTTCGTTTGTTTATTCGTTTGACACCTATTTCGTTAATAGCGATAAGATAAGTCGCCTGACGTCTACGTTCTAACGTAACCGTTGAACAAACGACACAGCGGTTGATGGTTGATGGTTGACGAATGCGCTAAATATCGTGTACGCTTTTTTCTGTTTGTAGACATCGTCCAAAAAAACCACCACTACGATGACAACGCCCGCCAAATTAGTCAGCATGAATTCGACCGATATGAAGAAATACGAAGACATGGACGTGGATCAGCTACTTTCCCAGCTATCTCCCGAAGAAATTCAAATTTTGGCTAAAGAAGTGGACCCCGATGTAAGTTGAAACCCAGCCGCATAGCTGTATTAATTAACGAGTAAAACGTTAAGCGCGTGTCTCGCAGTCGCAATTTTATCCAACGTCGACGAAGATGATGAAACTAAAAACTAAACTAACCGCGTGCAGTATGGCAACATCAATTACGTAGGTAAAGGTACTACTGTCTTATGTCGTACCAAACCTACATCTACGTAATTCTTCTTCGCCTTTAATAACGCGTTGAAAATTTTTCATTTCCTCCGAGATTTCCGCCAAAAATCGAGAGATCCGAATGAAATTTCTACGCTCGCATACGTGTATCGAAAGGAAAAGAAGCCGGTTTACGCTGCACAGTACATATACTGTGCGAGTTTCAAAACGCTGTTGTAGATACGAGGATAAATTGAAAATTATAATTCTTGGCAACGCGATTACGCGGTAATAAGTAATGTTGATTGTGGCTGGCAACGTTTTATGCTTCTGTTTTGGATTCGTTGGCCAAAATATTTCAACTTTTCGTATCGCCGTTTAGCCGCTACTCCTGGAAGTAGTTTTGAAAAAAATAAATAATAATAATAACCTACCTACGTGGATTTAAATATTTGTAGGTAAGAATGACAAAATTTGTCGAAAAATTTATTGCAAGTTATCAGTTGTCACATTTGCAATGATTTCAGTCGCGTAATTTGTAGGACGAAAAATTAAAAACGAAAAAATAATAGCTCGCGGACGTATTACTTATCGGTATTCACGAAATCTCGAAGACGGTCTAGCTGAAAATATACGACGAGAAATTAAACAACGGCAACTTTTATCGGATTTCAGGATAGTTTATTACCTCCTTCGCAAAGATGCAGCTACGAATGTGCCAAAGAACCGACCGGACCTTTGAATAGGAAGAAATTAATCGAACATATAAATAAACAAGCGTTAGAAACGCCGGATCGACCCGAAGCCAAGCCCTACGTAGCCGGTACAGTTAGAGGCAAGAAGGTAAATCGAACTCGATATCTTGTTTCGTCAACTCCGCTCCGTAGTATAAGTAGAAATAATGTAAACGTACTATTTACTCGACCGTCTACAGTGGGTTCCTCCTCAAAACTCCCATCAGAAATCTGAAAATGAAAAAATCAAAATTGATCTCGACGACGAATACGAAGTTGCTCTGAATAGTGCGACGCAAGAAGAAATTATCGACCTTGCTGGTTTGTATACATACTATTTAAAATTTTCGCGTTTACTGTCGAATATATATATATATATATATATTTTTTTGTTTGCCGCGTGTTTTCGACGTCTATTTTCGGTTGTCGCTACCAATTTACGTTGGTAATTCGTCGTCGCCGCTGCCGCCGCCTTCGTTGTTAAACGCGCGATATTTATTGTTATTCTACGTACTCGTTATCAAACACGAAGCCGTACCAATGCTAAATTCTAGAATCGTTTATAAAAAGTTGCAAAGACGATGATTTCGCAATACTTATTTGCGTTTACTTACTCGCTTACTTACTGTCTCGGTTCGGTTCTATTCTATCGTATATCTACTACTCGAGAGTTACGTAGTATGCGAACAAACAAAACGAATACGAATACATACGTATACACGTTGTCGACTTTGCCGCAGTAAGCAAAATAGTTTATCAAATCCGACGCTCTACTTTTTGAAAAGTTCATACGCTATCGTGCGACTATAATTTTAGAAATTCTGAAATAGCTGCGGTCGCTGCGGCAATGTACGATTTACGATTCTCGAAAATCAGCTAGATTCTAAAATACCATTTTTTTCGTCCCATTTAAAAATGCATTATCAACCTTAAAAACGTCGAATCGATGCCAGGTAGGTAGGTATTCGGCGTTACGATAAGCTATCTAAAAATCGATAATTGGTACGCGAATAAATTCGGGCGACGAAAATGAAAACGAATTCGACGTTAAAATTTACGATTTAGGATTTATAGGTTGACGAGTGATCGTTTGCATAATTTAATGATTTTTGCATGTTCGTACAGCAATCTTAGGTTTCCATTCGATGATGAATCAAGACCAGTACCACGCTTCTTTGCTAAACAAAGGCCAGCCTGTAGGTTTAGGCTGGGATGGTATAACGAAAGGTACGCAGCCCAAGGCTTTTCCTCAAGACCCGCCCAATAATACCGATACCGATGAATCGATAAGAAGGGTGAAAGACGACGACCATCAATTGATCGATTTAAATTGGAATAATATCAAAGTAAGGATCGCCGTTAATTCTTATTTAGCTACCTTTTTTTTTTATTTTTTTTTTTAAACTAAACACGTCATTTTTTTTCGAAAGAACATATCGGATGAAAAATTCGAGCAATTATTCGCCGCCTTGCCTGGCAATACGCATCTGGAGACGTTAAGTCTCAGCAATACCGGCCTCACAGACAGGACAGCCACGAAATTGGCGGACGCTTTGGAAAAGAATAATACGCTGAAAGTTGTCAAGTGAGTACCGAGTAATACGCGATAAAAGTCGTATTTAAGCTAACCTAAGGTAAATCGATTCGCTACGTTCGTTCGTAATTTTTACGTCGCCGCCTCTTTTGCATTTCAGCGTCGAAACGAATTTCATCAGTCCATTAATAATCGTTCGCTTGGTCAAATCGCTGCTTAAACAGAGAGTGATCGAAGAATTCAGAGCATCCAATCAGGTAAGCGATGCGTCGGTTATACCTAAGAGTAGCAAATTGTCGAGATTCGTTAGGTTTAGTTATTCGATCGGTTAATACTCGTATATGTACATATATAGCTATTTTTGTCGTTGGTTGTAGAGGTCGCAAGTGCTGGGTAATAAAATAGAAATGGAAATCACGAAATTGGTGGAACAAAATCCCACCATACTGAGGTTGGGTTTACATCTGGAGTACAACGACGCCCGACATCGAATCTCAGCTCATTTGCAACGTAATCTCGATAGAAGTGAGTATGGTGACATCGACGGCACGGCCACTGGCCGGCTCGCTCGCATATGTTTACGTATAAATACGAGTACTTTCCTAGCGATATACTAAGCGTCGAAAATACAGAATACCATTACGACCGCAGCGTACATGGTACTAGTTAGTTTTTCGCCGTTATCTACCGTTAGTTACCGAAGGTAGTAGCGCGATAATTTTGTATCTGTGGTTCGTCGCGTGTCTTACTCCTACCCTACGACAACGACTGCAACACTGCGTCCGAGGAACTGACACCAAATTAGAAATTAAGTACAGTACAGTACAACGGTATCGTACCTTCTTCCTGTTTGCTCACTGCCTCTACCTGTACACTTACCTCCTTTCTACCATCTTTTCTACCTACCTATTCGTATTTTATTGCTAGCTATATAGTTAACGTTCGTTTTTTGAAAAAATTTTTAATAAAAAGGCCAACTGTTGATGTACTCGTAGATCGACTGGATAGCGTGGTCACGGCCAACTATAACCTTAGGTTGGACAAACGAACGTCTCGTATTGAAATTAACCCAAGTTCGTAACCGATTGTCGCGAGCGACTGCGACTCGTACCGCATATCCGAAGCCAGGTTTTAAGTCACCGAGTATATCGTTATTATTCTTCCTTTTCTTCTCGAGTGATTGATTGATTTTGATTGCGTGTTTTTCATTCTTCTCGAACTCGATGTACCCGATCGTTCGCTTTCATTTTCTACGCGTAGACGTAGTAAAGCAGTGTTCTGTTTTTCCGTTGTCGTACCTACCTATATGAAAAACGTTTTCTTTTAGTTTTTTTTTTTTTTTTTTTTTTTTTTTTTTTTTTAGTTTTTGTAGTAGTAGACCTAGAGACCTATACTAATGTAGAGTGTAGACTACCGTCTTACTGCACTCTGCAGTAGAGCCAGAGATTGTAATATTCGATCCTCGTTGCGAACTGCGTTTACTTATACCTAGACCTACATTCGATTCGTACGTCTACGTATTCGGACACGTTTAGGTAATGGCAGTAACTAGTCTTAATTAGTGTACTAGGTACTCGTACTCGTGTCGGTACTGATGGGAATGGCGATGACAAATACAAAAAAGGAAATTTTCAGTTATGTACCTAATAGGTACATGACCTACCTAAGAGTATATCCTCGCATTATACGTACCACGTACCTAATAGGAATAGTCAGAATACGAATACGAATACGAATACTTAATTGGTACCTACCTAATTGCTAATAGATACGTACGTATTAAGCGAATGATGTTTAAAAACGATTTTCGTATGTGATTTATGGAAATGCGCAGTAAGGAAAGACGTACCATTACGGAGTAGATTCAGATTTTTCAAAATGGTTCCGCCGGTTAAAAAAATTTTTGGAAAAAAATTTAACTAGATCCTATCGCCTTACACCTTCGTTCGTTACATAATTACGTAGGTAAAGTACATAAAAATCTTGTTTAATGACGGTTATTGCGATTGCAGACTGCGGTCGTCTCATCTAATGCTTCGCCGTGATATGATCGACTAATTCGCATAGGCTATAGGCTGCTGTTTGTGCAATTTCTACGTTTGCAGTATCCGTAGGCAGTCCCCCTTCTGTACACCATCGCATCGTCCCTCACGTCATGCCATACCTATCTGCGTTGTATAGGTATTATACCTCGATCTGCATTAATTCTTCTTTCAATTTTTTCACATTTTTTCATTCGTACCTATCGTTACGATTAGGATGTATTTCGAAAATATCTTACGATAGTTGTTTAATTTGGGAAAAAAAAAAATCACTTACCCGTTAGATATCGTACAATATTTGAACCAGCTCTCGTTGCTACCGCGAACCTGCGACAGGGCTCTGCACTTGTCTACTTGCCTTATTGAAAAAAATCAGTATGTGTATGTGTATGTCTATGTACGTACGTATGTAATATGTACGTACAGTTGCTCGACTCGTAGAATTTATCTATCCGTGTCACTCCAAAGTACATAATTATAATCTTGAACGAAGAAGAAGAAAGAATCCAAATCTACGTAGGTTTAGGTACCTATAATCTATTTACCCATTTATCGAGTTTCATTCTAACACGACTGGTCGCAGCTTTGCTTGGTATTTATGAGAAAATTTGTTCGTTTCTCGGATTTAGTTTGAAGTTTTCATATTTCGTTGAATAAAACATTGCGTTAGTACGAATAAAAGTATTTTTTTTGTATCTCTTAACCGTTGCTATAAATTATATGTACATAGAAAAGATATACCTACCTACGTATACTTAACATACTGTACGGTGCGTGTACGTTACATTTGTAGACCTACACTCGTATCTCTATCGTATAGTAAATACGTACGTATACGTTGGACGGGTATAATTATTTACGACTCGTAAAATGTCTTCGTCAACTAATTTCCTTGGTTTGAATTGAATTTTCATTCGTCGCGTCCGGTGTATTTTACTGTAATTCCTATTTCTCTACTATTTACTTACATGTTAGCTTATTAAGTATAGGTATATATCTTACATAATATTTATCTATTGTACTTACTACTTACTTACCTACTTACAAGTGTGGTCAATTGCGAGTAGGCGCTCGTCTCATCGCGGTGTTTTGGGCTTAGATACCCCAAAACTCACGTACCCGTACGTATTCTGTATTCTACCAGCGAATGTTTTCGATTTTCATCTCGTAATTCCCCAAGTTCTCGCTAACTCGTTTGTTTTTGTTTCGTTTTGAATTTGAAATTAACAATTAACACCATCACCATCTCACCTAGATTATTGTTTGATAGTTTCAATTTTTTTCTTTTTCCTTTTCTTTTTCTTTTTATTTTTATTTGTTTTTTGATTTGACTAACGCGCGTTTTCTTCGATTTTTTTCTATCGTCATCATCAATCAACTGTCGAATATATTCTCTACGTACGAGTACTT
This sequence comes from Balanococcus diminutus, assembly GCA_959613365.1. Classification (NCBI taxonomy): domain Eukaryota; kingdom Metazoa; phylum Arthropoda; class Insecta; order Hemiptera; family Pseudococcidae; genus Balanococcus; species Balanococcus diminutus. The sequence goes on along the minus strand of OY390716.1, from coordinate 62,783,900 downwards.
TGATATTGTCGCCGAGTACATCGTGTGTAGAGAATAAAGATGTGTACCAAGTATTACTCTATAATTAATGTCCGTATTTCGACAAAATTTCATTTTTTTACGAGCGGATGTTAAAAAAAAAAAACAAAAAAAAAACACTTTAGTCGTAAGTACTCGCGCTTTATTCGATTTATTTGTATTTAATACGTGTTTTTATGATTGCAGTACGCCAAAGTCGTATCGGATTGTCGTCTTAATTCGTCCATCCAACGAATGTTATAGGTATATACTTTAAATCATTTTCCGCCGAATTATTTAAGAATACGCCGCATTGGTTCTCTTATTTCATGCTAAGATTATTCGCTTTTCTCCTTATATTTCGACTCTCTCTATTTTCTTTTTACGTACGTAGAGGTCTAGCTATAGCTACCTGCTCGTGCACATGCTTATATATATATATATATATTTTTTTTTTTTTTTTTTTTTTTTTTTTTGCTTTTTTGGAATGTAATCGACATCGAATTCCGATGTAAAATTTTTTTTTTTTTTTTAAATGATAACTACGTGTGCCTGCATATAGGACAGATATACTGTACAGTACACAAGTACATAGGCATATGCATTAATTAGTAGGTATGGTTAGGCTACGTGCGTCCGAATCATACGTAAAAAGAATAAGAGAGGGAAGGAACGGCGGTGGTGGTAGCTTGGCGCGATCATGGTTGATGGTATCGTTAGATCATAGATGTAGCTTTAGAATATTCGCTATTCGATCGATTATTCGCGTATCGAGTATTTTGATTTTTCGTATATTTTCATCGTATTTGCACGGCAACCGTTTGTACTCTACAGCTCGTTGTATTTTTCATCTACCTTGTACCTTCCACTTCATACGAGCGGCTAAATTACCTCAAATCGTGTTGAGCAATGAATACCGAGCACTGGACATTGAACATTTCGCGACAATATCATTTTCTGCGTTGTTTTGCGCATGTTTATATAGGTAGTTTTTAAAGAAATTTTTTTGGTGGTCTTTCTCGCACGGATGTGGATCGTTGTTATTAAATTTCACCAAGTCCAATACTATACGTAAATACGTGATATTGAAAATGGGAGAGGAGGGAGGGGTCCTATCGAAATTTTTGTAATAACCAAAATTATTCCCAAGACTTCGAGCTGCAACTTTTGTTTGAAAATTTTTCCAATCGGACCGCTCCCCTCGCTGATATTGCGTAACATTCCGTGGATACTTATTCGAAATTAGAGGAGTGAAAGAGAAAGGGGCCAATTGAAAAATTTTCCAAACAAAATTTTTTGTAGATTAGAGCCCGAGAAATAATTTTGGTTACTACAAAAATTTCGATCGGACCCCTCCCTCCGCTCCTGCGCAAAATTTACGTTTTTATATATTATTCAATTTTTTATAACGCGGTACCTACCTAATGAAAACAGTTGAAAGATCTAAGCAAAAATATTACCAAGTATGGAATTTATTTCAAATTTCGTCCATTTGTTTTTTGTGCCCGTTGGATGAGAGTGGCGCTTCGTATAATATGCTATATTATGCGTGTGTCTTAACTGTAACTGCTTACAGTGCTTACTGCACCTTCGTGTGAAATTGAAAATGAAGCCAACGTAAGGCATCCAATTTGACTTTCGCTTATGCAAGTATGTACACTTATTAGTACGCGTATGTTTGCGGCGTTTAGTTGTTTTCGTCGCCGGTCGCTTAAGCATGGCATGGCATGGCATGGTGTAGTACCTATTCATATTTGTAGGTAGGTATTGGGTACTCAGTACGTCTTCTATACGACACGACACGACACGACACGTTTTTAGTGTAATTCTCACAACACATTTGCATGCTTTTTGAAGTTGTACCACGTAATTTTTCAGTAGGACTTACCACTAGTTCATCAGGTAAGAAGGCGAATTCAGCGACTCCTATTGGTACTTTTTTAAATACGAACCTACTAATTACCTATTTCGTTATTTGTCGTATAGAAATACATGTTAAATATCTACCTATAGTTGATTTTCTCATCGAATCGTATATATATTTACGAGTATACTAAGGCTAAGGTGTTGGTGTACAACGCTTCGCTATATCCTGTATCTACTTCCGTATACTTACCTATTGTATTATCTACCTACCTCCGTACGTATTACGTACCTAGTACCTCTACCTACCTACACCAGTCTTGAACCTAATTGCTTCGTCAACTTGACAGTATTATTTTTACGCATTGGCTTACTGAATTTTCCTTATAAAGTGTATTCAGACCTAGACTTACGTTAGATACCTACCTATTAGATAATTATTTTAGCAAACAGAGGGCAGAACGGAATGTGAAAATAAAATTGGAATTGGGCATTGGCATTACTTACTCCTACTTGCTTTTACATACCTACGTATACTTAATGATTAAGACGACGTAATATCATTACTCCTTAGCTAATAGCTAGCTACCTATAGTTAGATATATGCGCGTTGCATCGCGTATTACTATTTGACGCGTTATTTTTACGTGATTTTTTTTTTGCAGGTCGTTCGCGTCGTATGGGTCATTTTGCGCGACAGTATACCGGCGGTTGGGTTATTCGTCATCATTTTGCCAAATAGCTAGGGCCTTGGGCCTGCGAATTTTACGCACCAGCGAGTAATTTATAGCCATGCCATACTATCGCATAAGACGTATACCTTTACATTACATTACATTACAGGTACCTTAAGAGTTGAGACCTACCCACTTCCATACTACATACTACCTACTACCTACTACCTACGCCGTAGACTTTACCCGCAATACGAGCCACTACATAGATTATGTGGTACTCGTATGTGACACAAACGTAAAACGTTTCATTTCCCCCTTTTTTCTTTCTTTTTTTCATTTTTCTTTTTTTTTTCAAGTAGAGTTTGTAACGTACACTTACTTATTCGTATTTCTGAAAAACTACCGCAAAAATATTTCCCCCGCCCCGTCATTTTTGTCGTACTTGTACATTTTAATCCAAGTTTTGCACATTTTATTTTTACATACCTACGTATTTATTGTATTATTGTATTATATTGCCATTTTCTCCTCCCTTTACATATTAATATCTATCTATCGATATAAATACGCTAACATCGAGCATGCTGGCGGCAAGTAAACAATTATAGTGTTGATGTCATGGCAGTTATACGTATAAGCGAACACCTTTTGTTTTACTTTACTTTAATGATAATTGATACCTACCTACTTTTAGCTTTATTAAATATAATTTTTTTCATTTCTTTTTTGAATTTTGCATCGTCGTTTTTATTATCTCCAACTGCGACTGAGTACTTGCATTAGTTGTAAGGATGCGTATACATACACTTATGTATTTTCTACTACAATTCTGTTCGATTCTAAGTTGCGATTGTGGGATTACCTATGTGATCGACTGTTGGTGTACGAGCGAGGTATACCTACTACGTAATGGTACCGGTGCGGTGCGGTGCGGTGTTTAATCGCCGCGTCGCGCCGCACTCCGACACTCGTTACGTTACGGATATTGAAGCGCCGCTTTTCGTTTTGGTAATCGAAATACCTGCGTAGGTATTTTCCTAAAAAAAATTACCGTATTTCCGGACGGATTTCTGCTCGGCGTAACTACTCGTACATCTGCATTTCAAACAGAGTCGGGCGCTGGTGCTGGTGCTCCCAGCCAAGATGACAGGTTGGAAAAAAGTACTCGTTTAAATCGATAGGTACCTACAGAGTTACGTAAAATAATCGAGTAAGTATAGCTATTACGCCTACGCCTAAATACGGTGCAATGTCTAATGTTAGTAACTTGTACAATTGTGTCCATGACATAGGGACGTCTACGAACGTACCTGCGTGAGTTGATGCAAATTGGCGAAAAAAAAGACAAGGTAGGTACATTTGGATCGTCCTCAGCTCGTGAGAGATGCGAGTGAAATTGACATCGATTCGTATCATACGTATCATTTCTAATGTACCTAGCTAGTAGCTAGCTACCTCTACCTAAACAGTTGTAGTTTCAATCACTACCTATACGGATAGAGGTAGGTGGGTGGGTGGGTGGGTGGGTGGCTAAATAATAGGTATCCGTATAATTATGCGCGAGTAACTCTTATAGGTAAGTAGGTAGTCCATTTCGTCTTCATCTCCAAGTTGGACGTGTAGGTAGCTAGGTACAGTACATGTATTTTTCCTGGTGACAATATTAGCGAGATTAATCGAACGGCTATCGATCATTATTATGGCTTATGGCAAATTAATCGACGAACTCGTCGAGCGATGGCATTACTCTTATGGTAGCTCATGTTCATTGTGCTACTGCCTAGCTGTAGCTGCCTACGTTATTACAAATCTGTCGTTGATACCTACCTCTACCATACTACTGGAGCTGCAGCCGCCGTTGTCGCTCTGAAGATGAACGTCACGCTTGCAAATATAGTGGTTATAGGTTTTTTCTTTTTTTTTCTTCAGGTGTCGTCGTATCATCTCGATTTACTTAGCCGTTAAATTACAAGAACTCGGGAGCTGGTGTAATTCTTTGTCGGTTGATTGTTTCATCCTAGATTAGGCTAAATTGATGTTTCCAATTTCAATCTTAGTACACTGTACATAAACTGAAACTCGGCAGAACACGACACGACGCTGTACTGTATACAGGGTGTCCCAGTTAAGAATAACATCCTTCAATCTGGTAAGAGGAGGTACTCATTTCAACAACGTGTAGGTATGTTTGCATACCCACCCTTACCATTGAAGGGGCTGAGATACTGCATGGTGAAAACAATTATTTTTTATTTTTTCACTTGAAATTAAAAATTTATTTTTTCTGATTGGAGACAGATAGAAAGATGAAACTTGCGGGAAATGAAGTAGGATAGTTGCAGTAATGTATGAAAAATTTTTCATCAAAATCGATGCAATAGGGTGCTCAACAAATTATTTTTACCAAAAAAATTGGGTAAAAAAATTTGAAATTTTGCATTTAAAAAAAATTTTTGCATCATTAATCTAGTTATTTTTTGTCAGCAGAAGATTCCCCTCTACTTTCTCTACAAAATGTTCCTCAGCATCATCTTCCTATCTCTTTTAGTTTTTGAGTTGGAATTTTTCTTATGAGTACAAATTTATAAAAATTTGACTTGAAAAATTTGAAAAAATTTTAACCTACATGTCGAAGATGATGCTGAGGAACATCTTGTAAAGGAAGTAGAAGGGAATCATCTGCCGACAAAAAATAACTAGGTTAATAGTGTAAAGTTTTTTTAATATTGCAAAATTTCAAATTTTTTTACCCAATTTTTTTGGTAAAAATAATTTGTTGAACACCCTATTGCATCGATTTTGATGAAAAATTTTTCAGACATTACTGCAACTATCCTACTTCATTTTCCCAAGTTTCATCTTTCTATCTGTCTCCAATCAGAAATTTTTTTTTTTTAATTTCAAGTGAAAAATTGAAAAATAATTTTTTTTACCATGCAGTATCTCAGCCCCTTCAATGGTAAGGGTGGGTATGCAAACATACCTACACGTTGTTGAAATGAGTACCCCCCTCTTACCAGATTGAAGGATGTTATTCTTAACTGGGACACCCTGTATACTGTATAATGTAACTATTAGTCTGTAAATCTGCATGGGTAGAGTGGTGAAAAACTTTCAACGAACCATTGGACATAAATATGTACATTGGACGTTGTCCACGACTACGTGGTGTATATCGCGAACGTTGATTGCACTTTGCACGCGACGATGCAAAACGAACGAGAATTCTGGAACTTTTAGCTTTATTAAGCTGGAAATGAGTGAGCGAAAACCGCTTCATTCCATCCATCCATCATCGCCGGTAAAGAACTTTCGACCAAATGATGAGATTTTAATAGTGCTTAGGTATCGATAAAAAATGTGTAAATGAGACACGTCAATAATATGTACCTACGTACGTAGCACGTACCTAGGTACTATAACAGTGTCGTTTGTTTTGACGTTACCCCGATAACTACTGGTTACTGGTTACTGGTTACTGGTTACTGGTAGGGTAATAGTATAGTGGTAGGTAGCTAGCTATCTATCTCTGGAGAAATTCGGTTCAGAACAAAGAAATCAAATCCCATCTCGGTGATGTTTTCCTATTCACTTGGATGACTTTACGTATTCCGGTGCGGTGCGGTATTCGATTCGCATATTAGCATCACCGCGAATACCGATAGGTAATAATGACAACTGCCTCGCGCCTTCTGCCTCCCCGCGCCGCGCCGCGCCGTAAGCGCGCGTAAGTACCTACGAGTAGATAATCAGAGCATTAAAAATGCTTACTTAGGTACCGAGTATTTATTCGTAGTTTGTACTTTGAACGTAGTACCTAGGTATAGGTAGGTATCTGTTGCTGGTGAAAGCATCGCAATGACTCGGCTCGGCTACAGATTTTTTATGGGTCTACAGCGAACGATATTATACGAGTAGTAAATCTGTAGATTTAGATACTATGTACCTACCTAAAAATATTTTTAAAATAGGTAATCTTATTAATTGGTAAAGTTGAAATTTGGAACGTAGCATAGGTACACAATTTCGTCGCAGAAGTCAACATACCTACTTATTTACATAATGTACGTACTACGTAGTACCTAGACATAATTACAGGCTTATTAATTATTAGGTATAGGTATATCGGTATCTCAAATCGGTATGGGTAGTAGGTACGTTACGTACTACTAGTACCATAGAAAGGGTAGGTATAGTTGAAATGAAAATTGGCTAATCTATCTATTTCGCTACTAAACGCAGTGAACAGGGAACAGGTGAGTGTACGCGTAGGCGTAGGCGTAGAACTTGGGAAAGTCGCCCGCGCCCGTGCGTCTCTCGAGCTCGACCCATCTCCATCCTATCGCAATCGTCGGTGGCAAAACTTTGATCGCGTTCAAACTTGAAAGCCGAAATGATTTTACACTGACACGACACTGTACCTAGCTATTGCCTATACATATCCATTACTCATACTCGTCTATGTAAAGGGGTAGCTCTAGCATGTAGCCTTAGCCGTTCGCTCACGCAAACGCATAGCACATTTCATTGTAGTAATCGTATCGCATTCGCATAGCGCACTTTTCTTCGGTATCGCGGACCGACCGACCGCCCGTTCAATACGTCGCGTCGCGTTGCGTCGGATCGTTGGGTGTATCGCGTCAGCGTAATCATTTAAATCGACAATCGTTGCCGTTGCGGTCGCCATCGCCATTGCGACTAGGTCTAGGCATTGTGTGTGTTACGTTCGCGTTGCTCTGCTTCGTACGCCTCCGTGTTCGGCTTGTTCGATTCATTTCATTAAGAGTCGTGCTCTCGTAGACTCCGGATCTCGTCTCGTCTCGTCTCGTCGCGTAGCGTGAAATAAAAAGTTTTTGCCGGTGGCGACTCGAAATACTTACTAGCTGTAGCTAGCAGCTACTACTGCTACTAGTAATATTAGCCGATATTTACGTATTATTAATCAGTCTGCGTATATTTTATTAGTGGTCGTCCGCGTCCTTATCAGTGCGATACTGTTCTCTGGTTTTTCGATAATATAACTTACATATATACTCGCGTCGCGTCCGTACCCTATTTCGTTGCAAAATTTTCAATTTGCCCGATACACTCGCTCGCTACGTCGCCATACCTAATACATAATCTCTTTACAAGAATTATTAAGTTGGTCATTACTTGTTTCATTTTCGTCGTTGTGTTCTAACTAGGCATTGTATTGTGTTGTGTTGTGTTGTGTTGTGTTGTGTAGTGTAGTGTAGTGTAGTGTTTGTCGATAAAGTACCTAAATACGCTCGTCGTTGTAGGTATTTCAATTTTCAAGATATCGAAAAGTTTCCGTCCACGCCAGCAGGACACACCGTACATTGCATTCGTACGCAAAGACCTTATTTGAATTCATATTCGTTATGTGATTTAAGATCCGTGTCCGTGTCGATTTGTTTCGCGAATCTTGGACTTGTGGACAACGAACGACCATGTACGAGTATTTCAAAAAAACGTCGTCGACGTCGCCTCGAATGGCCGCCGTCTTCGTCGGATGTTTTTTGCTAGTCGTACCCGCATTTGCAGCCAGCCAACGGAATGACGATTTACAAACCAGGCTCTCATCGAGCACCGAGTTATCTGAAGTAAGTACTTACTTACAGTACGTACATCTACATATATAATTATTACGCGCAACCATCGAAAAAAAAAAAAAAAAAAAAAAAAAAAGTCAAGGAGTTAGTGAGATGTCCTTACTCCTTTGTAGATAGATACGAACAGGTCGTGTGGCTTGTGGCTGATGGTATACTATAATAATTATGTAGTATGTACTATCTACTCGTTCTGCATACCTACGCAATCCTAGTTTGTAGGTATTTTTAGATAGGTAAAGGTACTGGATGTAAGTGTAGCCTCGTAGGTAGCTAGGTACGTAGCTTCGACTACTTATGTAATGTACCTACCTACCTTATCATCTGCATTATAATAAAATAGCCCTCGCCATCGTCGCGTCGTTCGTATCGTCTGTGATAAGTTAACGCACGCATGTAGCTACATCGGCGGCGGCGACAGCAGTGTAGCGACAAAACCTTATACCTACGAGCGAGGGTACGAGTTTTCTCCAACTGCGGATATGGAAACGCAGCGGCAGGGCTCCGCTGGCCGTATTGATCGGTTTTTCTTATTCGAGTAGCTACCTAGTCTTACCTTAACCTTCGCACTATACCCCATACAGCAGCAGCAGCAGCACTGCACACGCCGCCGCCGCAAACCATTACACCCCCTCTCTGGGAAGATATAATTACGAACCATCGCTTAAATTGTTGGCAGTGGCATGGCGTTTACTACGGATGTCGGGTAGTATGTACGTCTACAGGTATCTTGACCTATCGTACAGAGAAATCTGACTGATAGATGAAAATATCGAGTAGGTCTACGTTGGAACTTGGAAGGCTATTCCTCAAGTTTCAAGTTGACGCTACGGGATGTCCGGTATTCTGCAAGTTTCTCCGGGAATTGAAAAAAAAAAAAGTTTTTTTCTGAAAATTTGAGTATAATATATGTACGAGTATTTGAATTCACGTTAATACTCGTACCTACAAGTTTTTTTTGAAGGATGAGTTGTCTTTTCTGATTACGCGATATGCGTATTACACCGGCCCAAAAATTTCAGGAAGGCAGATAGCCGATATTGAGAACATTGGTTGCGGAGAGATGACAGAAAAAACTAAAGAGCTAGAGCCGCAGTCGAAGCAGCAGCAGGTTTGCGAGTCTCTGTATGTACCTACCTGTGCTCTACTGTATTGTACTGTGCTGTGCACCTACATCAAAGGAGTATGGATTAGGTAAAGGCGATGGTCCACGGTGTACGCGTTCAAGTTTATCGGCGTTAAGAATGAAAGCGAAGAGGGCTCAGGCTCAACGCTGTCTCTCTTCCGCAGGCGTTGACTGCAGTTTCGTGGCAATGGCAATGGCATGGCATGGCATGGCATGGCATGGCATGGCACGACTCGCCGAGCTTAGTCCAGCGTGTCGGTTGCCAAACGAACCGTAACGTCCGCACGCAGACAATAGGGTGATGCCTGTATTTGTATTTTGCTTTCGATATCACGTAACTCTTCAGTCTTCACCATACCATACCATATCATATCATATCGTGGCCTACCGTACTTAGATCTATACCTATTGTACCTACGTATACGCTAACCCATCAATTCTGTTCTGTACCCGACGCTCGAGCCCCATGCTACACAAGCGCAAGATTATATATGTGCCTACATACCTAGTACCTACTACACGTAGAACAGATCATTATGTACCAATACGAGTAATGCACTGTTTGGGTGGGTACCTCTTTGCCTTCTGCGCGTATCTTCGATTATAGTGGTATCCCATTTACCTACTCATCTCATCAGCGTGGTAACTCACCGAGTTTTTGACTCGTCGAAACATCATAGGAACTCGTAGCTTCCAAGTACGTACCTAGATACATACTTATAGGTATCTATACCTATAAAAGTAGGTAGGTACCATCCAACACCGAAACCAAATTGAAGGAAATTGCGTGTATCTACAACTATATCTATTTATATAGATTATAGCCTATATCTCTTGCGTTGCGTTGCAATTGCGCTGCAATTGCGCTGCGCTGCGTTACGTCTGCGTCTGCGCTGTCACGCTGTCATCTTACCTGTATAGTAAATCCGTCTCATCTCATTAGTCATTAGCTAAATATTGTTTCATAATTTTCTGATTTCCGTTCGCTGCTGCGATAAACAGGCTTTAGGTGTTCTACTTTTTGTTCGTCTTCCTCTTTCATTGTTGGTACATTACCTTTCAGGCTTACCCATTATCTGTAAATTCTTAGTATCGATGTAATTACTATTAACTACATACCATATCACATAGGAATAATATTAGTATTGTAGTTGCGAGTTGCGACCATTTTACACGGCAGGCACCAGAATTTTTATGGCTAAAAACACGAGGTGTAGTGTCACAACGTCAACCGAAGTCTAAAGGCAAACTTTCGCACTGGTACCTCAATGGCACTCGAAATACGTTGAGACACCATTTCAGGACTTGGGTCTCGTCTGTTTGAGTGGTCCCTTTTGTTCAATTCCTAAACTGTAAAGAGATTAAATTCGCTGTATGCTGTAATTGTTACTCGGACACAGGTCGAAGATCGTAGAGGTCGCTGCTCGAGCTCGGTGCCAGGCGACAGGTTATAGGTTGTAGACGACTCAGACTGTCGGACTATGAATTTTTGCTCTCGAAGCTTCGACGCTTCCGGACGCGTAATCTCGTCTCGTATTTCGGAAGTCGCATGACTGCAGAATTTGCTGAACACCGAACAGTGAACATCTACTATGACTACGACAGAGCGAGTCATTGCTGAAGAGGAAAGGACGGTGTCGCGGGGCAACGACACGCGATCCGCGTTACATACCTACTCGATCGCTTAATTAATACTTATTAAGTCTAGCTACGTACGAGTACGCGAATGACGAATCGCGAATTTCAACCGATGAGAGTTGTTGGGTAAAATTGTTTTTCGGCTCGCCCTCATGTCCCATCGTGGCCGTAGCGACTAATGACCAAGTAGGAAGGCAGGAATCAGTACCCCTATTGTACTGTACAGTGTACTTCCAAGTACCAACAGTTTTCTTTTCTTCAGAAGGTCGCGTCGCGAGATCGATAAAGAAGACGTGTTAGAAGGGGTTACGACTTACGATTACCTGTCGAACCCTAAACCCTACTACCTGTACCTAGCTGATACCATCAGCACCTACCTATGATGTATTTCTCGAAGTAGATAGGTTAAAAAATTGAAGGAAAACAGCTGTTTTAGAAGGTTTCATTCTCGAGTGTTGTCGAACGAAGACGATCGAATGATCTCTGATGTATACGTACTATATTATGCACGTAGGTACTCGTTCGTGTTTGGCGACGTAGGCGCGCGTATTTTGGCGTACAGTGATCGATAAAATTACGCGCCGGTTGTCGATTTAAGCGTGAGAAAAAGGCGCCTAGACGCCGCCACCGCCGCCGCCGCCGTCACCAGTACTATTGGAACCGTTGCCGTTGGCGTCAACCAATCGTATTGGAACGAAGGGCCCAAGTTAGGCAGTTTATATCCGCGCTTTATTTAGTTTGTCGTAAAAGAAAATGGGTACTGGGTAAGAGGGTGATGCCGCGCCGGGTAGAGCTACAGACCGCAATAGACGACGAAAACGAAATGAATGTTTACAAAAGAGGGGTTTCATTGTACATACCTACTTACGAGTATATCGTATTCAGTTGGTCACGAATAATACATTCAAATTATACGTACCAAAAAAAGGGGGTCGCTTTCGATAGTACTTTTACTCGAATACTCGATGTGTACCAAACTACCGATATAAATACTACGAGTATATTTTGTATATGCGGCTATACTATAGCTAGAGCTAAATTTCCTACATTACGTTAAGTATAGGCTATCTTGACAATGATACAGCATACAGGCTCCTCAGCGCTATGGACTGAGGCGTCTAAATCAATATCAAATACTACCAAAGTAGGTACCGATTATGATACCTATATTTGGATTTCAACACTACGCCTCCGCCTCCCCCTCCCCCCCACCGTATGCGAAACGAAATTATATCGCCTGCGGCATCATATTCATTCATATGTGTGCCTGTTCCCTGTGCAGTGTGCAGTGTGCGCGTGTGTATGTTCTCCGTATACCTACTCGTGCCGAGCCCATACTATCGTACCTACCAATCTCATCGTTATCGATACTTGAGCATAAGCATAACCCTCTTGTCGTGGACTGGGGTAGAAATCAACCATCATGCACACAGCCTACATGTGGTGCTTTATCGCGTAGTACCTGTCTATACCTAGTACCTTATGTACCTGTCTAATTTTTATTGTACGGATTCGTAGCGACGGCGACCGTCGAACGCACTTTTACACCGGAAACGAAACGGAACGGAACGCTCGTTGTGCGGTGAGGGTGACGTCATGGTTTCCTACGTAGGTACCTACCTTGGAGTTGATGTAGTTTATCTATTTATTTTGGACCAATAGTGCCTAGCTGCCTACTTACTGAGTTTAAATACTCACTGGCGGCGGCGGCGGCGGCTGCGGCTCGGTATCTGCCTAAGTGCTTATCATGCACGCGGACTAAGGCACAGGCAGCTGAAAAAGACGCGTTCACTATGCCGGAACGGCTTCCACTGCCGTCGTCTTCGTCTTGTCTCCGAACACAGGTACTTGTAAATCGATTCGATGTCGTCATCGAGGTTCGAGCGTTGATTTATTTCACTCGCGTTCGCATCGATATCTATGTACTTGTACATCTGTCTCTGTCTCTGCCTCTGCCTCTGCCTTTGCCTTTGCCTTTGCCTTTGCACCGAGCTGTATTGGTACAAAACGACCAGAGTTGAAATTTGCAGAATCTGCAACCGAGCATTTATACCTCGTAGTACGTCTACGTACCTCTATATCTATCTACGGTTCGTTTATCTCCGATTTCACGATGCTCGATTTCGACGATGAATCGAATACCGAAAAGTAAAAATTGTCACCACCGCCGCTGCATCGGTTATGTACTCGCAATAAATCTTCTTCGTCGAGCGTACGGGCACGAACACAGTCGTACCGATACCAAGATTCCAGATACCTCAGGCGTGAAATAAAATCAGAGCAACGCGCCATTTATTTACCGATTCGCTTATGCACGTCTCGTTTAATGAATTAGGAGAGGGTAGAAGAAAAATAATAATGAAAACAACTCTCATCAGGGTAAACGTAGCCCTAGTTGCGTAGGTGTAGGTAGGTACCCTATATACCTAACTTATTTTACTGGTATCAATTGTACTCGAGTATAGAGATAGGAAAATGTTTTAATGGTGGTCGGTAGACCGGTAGACATTAAAAGTAGTGCACGAAAGCAATAACGCACCTACGTCTACGTTAGTTGTAAGGCTGCTGCGAATGCGATCGTGTGGTGTGTTGATTGTAAGAGGTCGATTTTATGGTCAGAGAAGCGGGGGAAATTGAAACTGCCTTTGTTTTAATTTTATGAACGGCGTTCTTGTTCGCAATACGAACACCACGATGCGATAGAGGATATTGCATAAAGTAGGTACGAGTAGGTGTTAGCTCGACGCGACGTGGGTAATAAGGGTAATATAGTAAATACTAAATAGGTTAGCCTTTTTGATTTGTCGTTTAGGTATGTTTGCCATCGCATCTCGCTAATGGTATCTAACTGTAATTATTTGGTGCACCCATAACCCTATCTTCGCTCGTTTTCTAATCGAGGTAGTTATTGCTAAGTACGATATTACGACTAGTTAGCGTACTACATATATATATATATATATATTTACATACTTGTACAATGCACACATTGTGCACTGCACAATATTGTACTTACATAGGTATACGTAGGAACTACGAGTCGAGTCGAGTATAAGTACACATACGAGTATATTTAGGTGGTAGTGAACAAACTTTTTAACAAGGTGTGACTAAACAATTGTTTGGGTTGAAAGGATGACAGCCGGCAGCCGGCAGCCGGCAGCCGGCGATGCGAATGAAATAGAGAGGCGCCACGCCGGCTGGAATTTTTCACTGGGGAATAGGTATCTGTATAATGCCTCCGCCTTGTGTTTGTTTTTCTATACCATACCTATTATTTACATGTGGTGGTAGCGGATAGTGGGTAGGGTTACTGGGTAACGGGTAGCGGTCGCCCAAAAAACCTATTGTTCGTATAGTACCGGTACCGGTTTCATTTTACTCGTCCCTCACTCGTTCCAGCTCGTATTCGTATAAATGTACATATGTATCTAGGTATTTGTAGGTAATGTGCATTTTTTACTGTGTGTGTGATTCCTCCGTGTTTTGGCATAGGTACTCGTATAACATGATGTACTCTAGTCGAGTATGTACCAAAATGGTGTATACCTACTGTATTACTATTGTTCATATGTAACGTACTTATACTCTTATTTAACATTATAGGTACTCGTACTTATACGAGTAAGCACGAAGTACACGTATGATTAGATTCTCAGTCTCATTTACAGACTCTGATGTGTTTCGTTCATCTCATCTCATCTCATCTCATCTCATCTCATCTTATCTCACAACCATTCGACACTACACCCAATTCGATGGTACTCGTTGGTATTTTAGATAGGTAAGGTCTCCTGGTGTCAGCCTGGGTGCCTTACCTAAGGGCGGATGCATGCAAGTTGTTCTGGTAGCGCGATGGCCTCACTCGTCTTTATCATTCCGATAATCTTTTGGCAAATTTTACCCCCTCCCATTTTGACTAATCTTAAGTTGCGTATTACTATCAAATTTGGCCTTCGAGAGTCCAAATTCCATCTTCCACATTTACCCTCCTAAAGTAGTAGATAATATGTATGTGTGATCCATAAGGCGCAATGCTGTGTAGCGTGGCGTCAGGTCGCTTATACGTTAGATATTTAGCTGACTATTGAAGTTTCCCACTATACGCTTCGGTAACTCGGTGCCTCGTACTGTACCACATTGCACAGTTCATTTGGTAGCGCACACTCGACACTCGACGTAGGTATAATAGGTACCTTACCTAGGTACCTATTAGCTACGCGTACTATTTTGCATCGGCAAGCACCCCGGAATATTCTGTACATAAAATGTCGTGCATCTTCCTTCCGCTTCGCCGTTTTTAGCATTTTCCAACTGCAGGCGCGCGTGTTCGAAGGTTATTATTATTTATTACCTACTCTTAGAAAGATACTTACGAGTACGAGTATTGTTTATTTTTCACAATATTTTACGAATAATAAGAATCACAACAACAACACTCCGCCCTGACGTTCCCTTATTCTCCGAACAGCTCTAGCTCTTTTCTTTGAAAATGTTACTCGCTGCGAGTCAAGGAAAGACATCGATTCCGCTTTCGTTGCTTTTTTGAAAAATGTACGTTCAACTCGAAAATATTGTCCTCGTATTACGAAGGTGAATCTTTCGTAATTCGATTAAAAATCTCTCGAGAAGTAAGTCAGATATGTCGCGTCGCCTTAATGTCAGCATTCGCAGATTAGATTAGAATTATTAGACTACCTAGTAGACGTTTAATTATACGCGTGGTCGTGCGATATTTAAATAGTAATAATACAGGATGATTTACGTTTACAAAAAATACGAGTACCTATCTAAAGACATTGTTTCGTAATAAAGCGATAATGAAAAATTACGATCAAAGCAAAAATATAGAGGTACGTAACATGCAAATATATACTTACAGTGTAGGTACGTAACGTACCAACGTGTATGTAGGTAGTAGGTAGGTACCTAGATACGCATATCAGGTGGAGTCTTGTCTCTTATCGTGTCGATGGAGGCGTCGAGTTAATCCAATATACGTAATTAATTCGCCACCTATTTCGTTGTAATTTTTTATTACACCTACCTATGTATCTACCGACTCAGTGACTCGGTGTAGTGAGTAAATGACCATACCTACGAGTTTGGATACGTATTATTATCTCATTTATAAAAAGTTTCGAAGCTACTATAGTACGAAGAAACTTTTTCCAACCCTGCGATTTCAACCTTTCTAGGGTTTCCCAAACTTGAAATTTCAAAATTTATTTTTCCGCGACGCTAAATTAAACGCGTATCTTGGCTACGGTAATGATATAATTGAAAAACAGTTGGAGTAAAAAAGTTTCGATATTTAAAATGGATTCCAAAAGTACCAGACTTTTTGGTCTGAAGTTGACAGGGATCCATGAAATAGGGAGAGGGGGTAACATGAAAAAGTACCAAGTACATATTATGTTGCGGGGCATACCTACTAGGGTGGCTCTTAATATTTTGGATTTTTGGATTTTTTAAATTTCTTAGTCAACTATTTCGATAGAAAAAGTTGAAAAATTTTCATAGGAGGGTTGCCAACTTTCAATGTTTATGAAACATCAATTTTTACCAAAAAAAAAAGAGAGAAATTTTGATGTTTTATGATAGTTTTATGAAAATTGAAAGTTGGCAACCCTGCTATGAAAATTTTTCATCTTTTTCTGTCGAAATAATTTTTTTGCATCAATAGGAGCTAGCGATTTGAGTCCAGATTTGGTATCAAGCAGATGTTAATTCCGTTTTTTGTAATTCGATATTTTCGATTTTTTTTAGCGATCTGCAACTTTTCAACCCTCTGGTAGGGTGAAAAAATCGATATCAAATTTAAAGGTCAATGGTCTGAGGAGTGGAGGGGAGGGGAGGGGAGGTGTAGAAACTTGAATTGCACTCAAAAGTGGCAAAAAACTGTGTTTTTTTCTCTTCAAAAGTGACCTTACTTTGAGTGCCCCTAGCTCCACTCCCCTGAGAGTTAGGGGGCTCAAATTTTTTTGGGAGGTTTTCAACTTAAAGTGAACCACTTTTGCGAGTTTCATCGAGATCCGAGAATTAAGAAATGTGTTTTTTTTTTTCACTCCGCCCTAGAGTTCACTCGTACCTACATTTGAGAAGAACGAACGCGGCGCATTCACTTAATTTGTTTCGGCAATTGCCGGACAATTCCAGCATTCTTTCTGTTATTAGCTTTAATTAGGTACTCGATGTATACGAAAATGTACTCGCGTGCAAGTAGTAAACACTAAACAGTCTATTGCCTGTGTATTGTATATAGTGTGTATGGCGTATGTAGATGTACGCGTGTACGTCTACATACGAGCGTGCGTGGAAAGATGAACGTACGCGTAAATACATCCACATATGTAGACATCTTGTGGGATCGAGCCGTTCGTCCCTTTTTTCAAATCTTCAAAACTCGTAAATTTGTCGATCTTCTTCCAATTTTTTTAAATTCGACAATTTATAGAAGCTTTTTTTTTGAAACGATAAAGTTGATCGTGTAATAGGTACGAGTAAAAAGTAGGTAAGGTACCTTTACCTATCCCTACACTCTCGAACATACCTACCCTTTAGTAAGTAGAAGTACCTACTACATATCTCCGGAAAGCTATGTAATTGTGTCTGATCTGGTGTGTCTATCTCACTCATCGCATGGGCATGGCATGCCGGGTTATTGCGTCATCCTCATAAATAGGAACGGTACGGTACCTAAGAGGCTAAGACATACGATATACGTACATTTATGTACAAATAGGTAGATATACTTATGTACATAGTAAATTGTACATAAGTTACAAGTTCAAAGCTGTACGCGTAATTAAGACAATAAAACAGATAATTAATAATCGCGATAATTGCGCTAATTAAGAAAATTTTCATTCTTTTGTGTAGCTTGAAGCGAAAGACATCGCGTCCCATCCGCCCCCTCCCCCGTGTCGTGTCGTGTTATGTCACGTCGAGTGTTTAATTTGCAGTTTTTGTACCCATTTCACGTCTCCGTGTATTCAATGTCAAACAATTTAAATTGAAGCGAACTGGCGATTAAGACGGGGTGTTGCGTTGGTTACTCCTAGTCTCGAAATGTACTTGCTCTTAGCAGCGCCTCCTCGCCCTCCCCTTCCCTTCCCTTCCCTTCCCTTCCCTTCCCTTCCCTTCCGGTAAATGAACGAGAATCCCAATTCTCAATGCATCTTCCAACTATCGATTGATCGTTTTTGCTTTTGATTAAGCTGATTATATCTTACAACTACATTATGTATATATATTATTATACTCGTACCTACGTAGGCAGGCATACCTACTTATTTATGTAAGTGCCTTTCGCCTTATTCGTGGATATTTTCGTCATTTCGTCGAAAGGATTAAAAAAAATTTTCGAGACGTCGCGTCGCTCCATCAACCACCACGCACATTCAAGATCGTGTAAAAATATTCGTCGCGTCGCATTGGTCATCGTTTCGCTCTTGGCTCTTACATCCGTTTTGTTAAATTGCAGTTGGAACGAACAATTGGACTGGAATGTGTAATTGTGCGCTGCGCCGCTAAGTTGATTAGAAAAAAATTGTTCAACTCGAGCTCGACGAGTATACGACTCGAGTTATTGTATCTATGCGGGTAGATGCGGTATAGATTTAATTAAGGAATTATTCCACCACCGTACCGCGCCGCCCACCGCACCACACACGCTGTAAATTAATTTTGAAGAAAAAAAAATACGAGGAACGATAAGTACACTGTAGTACTTTCTTCGTGTTTACTCGCGGTTAATTTAGGTACTTACTCGCGTTTCGTCATCGCATTGTGTGATAGTGAGATGCTCGCAGTGGTACCGTAACCCTATACACGCCTATACCTAGTACCTACGATCCTACTTATTTGTAAAATAAATGCAGAAAAGAACATCACTGAGGCAGGCAGAGGAACATCTTTTTCGAGTCGCTCCGAATCGAGCCAAGCAACTCAAATTTCTTGTCAATCATATGTAATGCAAATACCTTAGTTTCGTAGGTACTTATTTATGTACTTACTCACGTACTATAGGTAGTCCTCAGGAAAATAGGTATATCCGGGTGGGTGGGTGGGTGGGGGGAGGGGGTATTCGCAGTCGCCGTACAGTTCGCTCAATTTTTCCGAGCGCATTTCAACCTTGATAATGCGAGGGCAATCGGCTAAACGTGACTGTGGCTGTAGCGCGGCTGTTACCCTCTTTACGGGCCCGAACTTGGATCTAGCTGACGTCAGCAAAGGTCATGGAACGCGAATTTCTCGCCAATCGATACCTATACTTCTCACGTGTGCGTGTTACTCGTAGCCGTAGCTAGGTGCAACGTTGCCAAATGAAAATTTGAAAAAAATCAGCTCATTTTTTTTTTCGTAGAACATCGGTAGATATATTCGGTAAAAACGAATTTTCGCGAGGAAGTAGTAGATTCGAGAGAAAATCAAAATTATGATGTTTTTGCATTAATTCGCGTTTTACGGCGATTTATTTTATTTTTTTATTATTATTAATTTTTTTTTTTGCAAAAAAACGGTAAATTCTTCGGTGGGAAACTAATTTTTAGGAGATCCCCCCCCCCTCCCCCCCATCAATTACCCCTTTCACTGGACTTTGTGTTGATTTTCTCGTGGATAAAGTACTCGGTACAGTTGAGGAAAAAATTAGCTAAAAATTTTTTCCTTCTATTTTTAAAGCAATTTTCAAAAATTGGAAGATTTTTGAAAAAAATAGTAGACGAGTGGAAAATCAGTAGGTGTAGTCTTGAAAAAGTAGCAGATGTGCTGAAAAGTCAGGAGCATTGGCAACACTGGTTGGGTGCGACGCGACAGTGACAGCGAATGGCGTAAGTATGCTCGTTGCTCAATAACTATGTACCTATACCTACGTACGTTTGTTCTTTACCCACCAATTATATATACCTACTACGAGCCTGATATCTTCCTACATAATTCTACCTACTATCCCGTATAAAAAAAACTAATGGTTTTTTCGCCACCATTAGTAGTGGTAATTTTAGTTGTAAATGTTACCACTACTATTACCAGTACCATTAGAGATTAATAGTGGCGAAAAAACTATTGTTTTTTTTTTTTTTTTAATGGTAAAACTATTAGTTATTAGTAGTTGGCTATTTACACCATGTTTGATTCAAAAATTGGAGGTCTTTATGCACATCCTGGCAGGCTGATTAAAACCCTGTCTAGTTGTGGACATCCCTCTCGAAGCTTGACGCACACGTCTAGCCAAATGTATTATGTTTTCCATGGACTATATGTACTAATTTACAACACATCTTATCTGCGAGTATCAAAAGATGCTAGTTACTATTAGTTACTAATAGTTACTATTAATCACCCAAGGACTTTTAATGGTTACCATTAGTTACCACTAAAATTTAAATAGTTACTTATAGTAACTAATGGTATTATATAGTATAACTATTAGTTTTTTTGTATACGGGATAGTTGTAAATTTTCAAATGGCCAGCCATATTATTCGCGAATTGTAGACCGATGTTATACGAGTACGGAATACAAACTCTTACCTACCTCCTTCCTTCTCAATCCTATAATTATACGATCGTGTAATGCCGATAGACGAGGTCCGGTGTTAAAAGAATTGCATAAGTGAAACGCCTCAAATACGAAAACGTAGTACGTAGTACGTAGTACGTACCAAGACCAACCGCAGCATTTGTACGAACGACGAACGTCTCGTTCCGATTCTCGCGTCTCGCCTTCTCCACCAATCGTACGAGTACGAAATTACGAATACGTACGAGTATTATTTTGCCCTACGATTTTTGCCAGATATTCGATACGATGTTGATACAAAAGTGAAAGTACATAGGTACCTATTACCTACATCTACTTACCGTTAGGTATTCGTAGCTAAGGGACCGATCCCGTTCGCAGTTTAATAGAGGTTCGAACGTGTCACGAACGTCGCCATGTCACCAAGCAAGCGACGCGACAAGCGATGCGTTTCCTCTTAATAGCTAGAGCTACGTATGTCGTATACTAGGTAAGAAGGTATGGGGTGTAGGTGAGAGGGTGCTAGGTATATTAAATATTTACCAAATTGTTGGTTTTATCGACGTTCGGATTGATCCCCGGGGAGAAGAATGCGATTCGGATTAGGTATTTGCTTCGGTTTCGCGATTTGTTGTTAATACGCCTTATTGGTTAGTGTTGACGACTAATCACGAAATGAAACTTTACGAACGAGCCAAGTGTTGTTTGCGTTGCTACGCTTCTGCTAGAATTCGCTATTACGCTATTACGCTATTACGCTATTACGCTATTAGCATTATCAATAGTCGAGATCTACCCTTCTTGCACCCTTAAAGAGTGCTGGCTCGACAATCGGACTCTAGACTACTCGCTCGTGCATACACTGCGATTTTCGCTAGGTATAGGCGAACATAACATACCTACTACTAAAATACACGTACGTACCTATACCTACCTACTTAATTTCTTACTTATCGTTTTCTTTTTTTATGTTTGCGTTTTCGTAGTTTTACGGAATGATCGAACGGAACAAGTTGGCCAGCGCCATGCTGGAGAACGCACCGATGACTGTGTTTGCGCCAACGAACGAAGCTTTCCAAAAATTGAAGAATCGACCAGTAAAAGACGATTACCTGCTTTTTTACCACATGTGTAGGTTGAGCGTATTTTCTATATCATACTCACCCGTACCTACTCGTTGTATGTGTACTCACTGAAGTGGTTTTGTTTGCTCGTCGCATACATGTAGGTAATATACCGTACAGATTGGAAGAATTGCCCGGCACTGGCGGCAGTATAAATACGGTGGCAACCGGCAATCCGCCTTTATGGTTGACGCGAACTTCCTCCAATCAGGTTTTCATAAACAACGCTCGAATCAATCCAGATTTGTCCTTCTTCAGCAATTCGCCAGATTCTTCAAAACGCAAGGTAAGCTCCAAGACTCCAAGTATATTATAAGTACCTAGCTACTTACGCAATACGCATCTGCCGCCATCGCGACGACGTATTTTTCGAGTTTTGGCCAAAGTTGAGATACTTATTAAAATTTTGAACGAATACGTGTTTTTTTTTCTTCAAATAGATATACTTACTTACTATTTCGATCTGTCATAGGTTTTACACATCATCAGCGAAGTGCTGCAACCATTAAGAATGAAAGATAACGACGTCACGAAAATGAATCCGAATGCTTGGGGACTTTTAGAAAAATCGAACGATTTTCAATTGACTAATCAAATAAGGTACTTATACATCTATACTATAACTCGTACTCGTACCTACATCTAGTAAAAGCGAACTTGCGACTTTGATTTTGATTACCTCCTACCTATTATCTGATTCTCTTTGCCAGCGTATTCGCCAGTTTGGTTAGAAACGCCGAAAAGGAAGGCTTATTCAGAGATCGAGGACCAAACACCTACCTCATTCCCGTCGACGACGGTTTAGTCGTAAGTACTTCCAATCTACCTGCTGCATTACCTATACACATAGACTATATAGTTTCACGTTTACCACCTATTCACCTTCTTACCTACCTGTTATCGAGTAGAAAGAGGCATTTTTTAAAATTCGTGTCCGGTGTTGTTGTTATTACAGAAAAAGCACACTTCGAACCTCATCGATTCTAAAGTACTCGACGGTCACGTTATTCCCGATAAAGTATTGTTCTTGAATCCGACGCCGGAGCACGAAGTATATCGTACAACCGCTTTTACAGATTTACTCAAAGTTCAAGTTTCATTTCCCTTCGACGAAAGCACCAAAAAAAGTAAGCGATATGATACCTGCTAACCTGATACGTGCCATACACTGTTGAACCGAATTCTACCTACCAAAAAACACGATGAAAATGCGTCGTGAAAAACATGGGCGGCGGATCATTATATTTTTCTCAAGTGGTGCTGACATTGTGAAGGGGGGTATAAAGTAAAACCTCGCTTATCCGATGCCCAAAAAATCGGTCAATTTTTTATTACCCGATTTTTCCTCAATTTTCCCCCACGACTGACCTCATATTGATGTTTCAAATTTTCTAGAAAAAATTGAGAAATCATTTTTTTATTTCGAAAAAATAAAAATTAATAAAAAAAAATTGGAATTTTTTTTTTTAAATGCAAAAAATTGTTTACTTTTTTATTTAAAAAAAATAGGAACTTGAAAAATTTTAGTAGGTATTCCAAAAAATTAGATTTTTTCATCCTAAAACATTGGAAATTTTTTTTTAAAAAATCATTCTAAAAAATTGGAAAAGATTTTCATTCTGAAAATTTTTTTAAATTTTCATTCTAAAAAATTGGAAAAAATTTTATTCTGAAGAATTTAAAAAAATCATTCTAAAATTTTTTGAAAAATGTCATTCTAAAAGACTGGAAAAAATTTTATTCTGAAAAATTTTAAAAAATCATTCTAAAAAATTGAAAAAACTTTCATTTTAAAAAATTGCCCTAAAAAGACCGTGAAAAATTTTTATTTTAAAAAATTTAAAAAGGTCCCCAATCTCAAAAAAATATATTTTTTTTATTGAGTGAAATTTTTTACACAAATTGAGTTCAATTTTTTGCCGAGTTCGGGATTTCTCACGTAGTGCTCCGCACCATGCGAGAAATCTCATGTGATGCTCGAGCACGAGAGCAACTGGGCCTAACACCGGCCATGATGAAAAAGAAAAAAAAAGAAGGAAAACTAAAGAGGGAAATGGGCGGTAATTAGAAGGATTTAGGTGGGCGGGGGAGACATAAACAGTTTTTCATACAATTTGGTAGGTACTTCTCGTATTATTATTGTTGTCGCTCGAGGCGGGGGGGGGGGGAAGGGGAGGGGGGAGGGACTACCCACTACCCATCTTATTCATGTCTGTACATTTAATACCTACTCGTACAAATGCACGTATGCACGTAGGTATATACGACCATACGTAGGTATCCTATATCTAGTACCTACATTTGTTGCAGGATACGCGAGAAGCGACACTGCGGTTGGAGACCGAAACCATCCGTCCGGAGTTGTTTTATCGGAAATCGTTGCGGCCAACATACCAGTATCCAACGGCGTCGTCCACTTGATTAAGCAACCGTTAATGATCATCGATAAAACCCTGCAACAATACATCGACGAGGTACATATACAATATACATACCTACTACTATGTGTACCTAATTGTGTACTGTATGCATAACACGTGCTCATCGTGCATACGAATAAAGCAACTACTACTACTACCGTATACCTAAACCTATACCTATCTACTGTTTATCGACAGAACTTGGAAGGACCGATTTCGATTTTTAAGCAGAAATTACAATACGCCAGCGCGGTATTCCGTTCGAAATTGAGTCAGAATGGCGTAACGTTGTTCATTCCTTCGAATGCCGCTTGGAAGAATGAAAATGTGGAAAAAGTCGTTAACAACGTCACGCTACTCGAAAATATACTGAATTTGCATCTAGTTACCGAAAAGCTGACCGTTAATGGTATCCGAGAAAGAGGCTCCAAAGAGGTGGGTAATTTTACCGAGTCACGGACTCACGGTAGTATTGTAGGTACCTACCTACTTTGGTAGACTTTTCAATCATCTACTTCTATATTCTTCGATCGTCGCAGGTGAATACTTTGAACGTTGGAAAAAAGTTGTACTTTAACGTAATCGTTCGAGACACGAATCGAACGTTGACTGTGGAAGGTGGCGGCGTAAACGCGACCGTTTTGCATTCAGACATCGCCACCACCAACGGCGTTATCCATATTATCGATCGCGTGTTGGGAATTCCTTACGCTACGGTAGGACGAAAAATCGCCACCGATCCCATGCTCAAGTAATTGATTATACCTATCTATCTATCTATGTATCTATCTTATGTACATACCTACTTGTACTCGAATGAGGTGGACAGTATAGCAAGGTCTATGGTATAGGTACCTATTACGTACTCGTACTTACCTAACATGTAGAGGTACATAGATCTCGTACAGGGCCTATTCTAAGGAAAATTTGGAGCTGCACGTTTAGCTCCATTACCAGAGTCATATTCCATAATATAGGTAGTATGGGTCTGTGGTGGGGGGGGGGGGGGGGTGAAACCATCACTTGTGAAATTTTGACGGATTTTCAGAAAGTTCTGACAAACACGTTAATATCATCGCAAAAAAAATTCCTCAAGGGAAAAAAGTAAAAATTATTTTTCAAAATGAAAATTTTTCGTGTGTTTAGTTTAGGTACATACGAGTAGATAGTTTTTACTAAATTTCAAAAAAAAATTTTGCTTTTTTCGTTTTTTCCGGCTATTTAGAATTTTTTATTTGGCGAGTTACAAATTCCTCGATCCCAAACTATCAAACACAGAACCACAAAAGTATTTGAGTGTACTTATGATTTTTTTGTAAGAATAAATTTTAAATGGAAAAATGTTTGCCAATAGATTCTTATTACATTTTTTGACCAGAGAATTTTTTCTAAAAGATATACTGATCATCAGACAAAGGTATTTTTTAGGGGAAAAAATTGAGATTTCATTGGAAAATGAATTTATGATAGGATTTTTTGTCAAAAAGGTATTTCTTTGTCAAAAATATTTTATCGAAAAAATTTTTTTTGAAGATTTTCAAAGATGTCAAAAAAATACTTTTCAAAGATTTTTTCATCAGAAATTTTTTTTGGTCAAATTTTTTTTTCAATTTCTCGTCAAACATTTTTTTTGTTGATTTTTTGTCAAAAAAATATTATTTGAAGGTTTTTTCATCAGAAATTTTTTTTGGTCAATTTTTTTCAATTTATTGTCAAAAAAATTTCTTCGACGACTTATTTATGTAAAAAAATATTTTTTGAAGATTTTTCAAAGATTTTTTGTCAAAAAAATAAGTATATTTTTTCAAGATTTTTTTCATTAGAATTTTTTTTTGGCCAAATTTTTTTGATGTTCATTTGTCAAAAAAATTTTCTTCCGGCGATTTTTTGTCAAAAAAATTATTTTTCAAAGATTTTTTCATCAGAAATTTTTTTTGTCAAATGTATTTTTCAATTTCTTGTCAAAAAAATTTTTTGACGATTTTTTGTCAAAAAATTTTCTTTGACGATTTTATGTCAAAAATATATTTCGTTATCAAAAAAACATTTCAAAGATTTTTTTGCCAAAAAAATATTTTTTGAAGACTTTTTCATCAGCATTTTTTTTTTGGTCAATTTTTTTTCAATTCCTCGTCAAAAATTTTTTTCAATTTCTCGTCAAAAAAATTTTTTGACGTTTTTTGTGAAAAAAATCTTTCTTGACGATTTTTTTTTGTCAAAAACGAATTCATACTTAAAAAACTTTTTGTCGAAAAAAAATTTTTTCGAGATTTTTTTTGTTTGAATGATATTTTTTGACGATGTTTTTGTAAAAAATTAATTTTTAGCTGCACAAAGTAATTTCAAACTGCACCTTTTGTTTTGAAGCTCCACAAAATGGGTGGAATTGCACGTTAGAATAGGCCCTGACTCGTATGTAGAATAGAACAGAGTTATTTCGACTTAGGACGCATTATTTTATTACTTACATACCTACCATTCGTACTGTTTGTCCTTTACAGCATCACGTACACGTTGGGAAAATATCAAGACTTCAATACTCGATTAGACGACAGCACTCAGAACTACACCTTTTTCGCGCCTCGTGACGTAGCTTGGGCTCATCTTTATAAACTTTATCCTAATGTGTACGAAAGTTTAATGAGACCTCATAACGCGTACTCGGTAAGTGTTATACAGCTCATGCCAGCTATACGTACCTTATCTACCATACCCTTGTAGGTGTATTTTATACCATACATTATTTACTTGTACCTACTCATATAATAGGTAATACGAGTAGGCAGGGGTAGGGGAATATACCTGTACTCGGCTTACGATATCATTTTTGTTTCGTTCGCAGGCGCTGGAAAGACATTTAGTCGTGTCTGGTAACTTTACCATGGCCGAATTGAAGAAAATTGCCAACAGCTCGTACGTGTTACCAACGGCCAACGGCGCTCTCACCATTCGCGTCAAGGAAGAAGCCAACAAAGGTGAGTGGAGAAACGAGAACCGACCACAGTTTTGCCCCTCGCTCGCTGCACAGAGTTCATTTTTCATTTTTCATTTTTTTTTTTTTTTTTTCAAAGGTTACGAGATAGAATGGAACGGCCAATGGGTACAGGTACACAGACCAGACGTGCGATGTACCAACGGCATTATACATATAATCGATACAGTCTTGATCACGCCCAAAGATATTCAAGTCAATGGTGCGAGTACTTTGCGAATAACGCGCGATTTTGCGATCTCGTTCATCGTCGTTTTTTCGCCTCTGTACTTGCTCTTTAATTACCATTTGTCTAGTCCAATTTTTTAAGTACCTACCTAACTATATTCTAAAAAAAGAAGCAAAAGAAGAAAAAAGCGTAAGAGGTATGTACTAAGGTAGGCAAGCGCCCAGTCTAATAATTATACAGGGTGTTCCGGATTGAGAATAAAACCTTCCAACCAGTACCTATGCAAAGTATGTTGAGTTGATGTAGGTATGTTTGCCTAACACCCGGACTGCAAGGGCTGAGTTATGCTCATCTAAAAAAAAACGCGTAGCAGTCAAGATGCTCCGCGACAACCGAATTTTTTTTTTCAAGTTAGTGTACCACTTTGAAAACGTTTTCATCCATGGTATTTCAGTTTCAATATCAGTTTTAACTTCAAATTCAGTTTAAAAATGTCAGGTTTTTGTCTTCAGTTTTAGTTCCTCTCTGCATTGAAGATTTCAACTTCAGATGGGGGCTCCGCCCCCATACCCCCGTTGAGGCTCCTACCCAACCTCCTTATCACTTTCAGCTCTTAGGATGGGGGCTCCGCCCCCATACCCCCGCGTTCACCTTGTCACTTCCAGCTCTTCTAATTGTTGTTGATCAAACGTGATTTGATCAAATTATTTGAAGGTGTGGACCGGGCTTAAACTCGAAAATCCCCAAAAGGTACATCAGTGACCCCAACCAACGCTAATTACCCCATTTAGGCCTTCAAAATCATTTAGTTTGAACAAAACCCTATTCAATGCACTATAAACAAGGTCAAAAGTGGTTTAAAGGTCAAGACCTACAAAAGGCACATCAGGGGCATGAATTCAAACTACTATTAAATTTCGGACTCCCTACCTACATTTGGAGGGACTGTAGCTCAATCAACTTGAAAAAAATGACCCCAAAATCTATTTTTTGGGCTCTAAAATGGGGTGGGGATGACTTGGAAAGCTGAAATTTGAATATAGTAGAGACAATCAGAGTAACTGTTGTTGGTAGAAATTTCAAATCATTTTTTCGCATTAGGGCCCCTTTAGAGCCGCCCACAAAAAAAACCTACCCCCCAATTTTGGAGCTCAAAGGTCAAAACCCCCAAAAGGCACCTCAGTGACCCTTACCGATCATAAATACCAAATTTTAGCCTTCAAGGTCATTTGGTTTGGGCTGCAGGCTGATCAACGTACCGGGAAGCGAAAGAAAAACATGAAAAATTGTGAAAAATCTTGATTTTTGACCCTTGACAGGGGTCAAAGGGGGCCCAAAAGTTGAAACCTACAAAAGGCACATCAGGGGCACAAACTTGATCCATGATGAAAATTTTGGCCCCCAGCCCCATTTGGGGGGGGGGGTCTGTAGCCTGATCAATGTGAAAAAAAGACCCCAAAATCCACTTTTTGGGCCCTAAAATGGGGTGGGGATGACTTAGGGGGCTGAAATTTGACTATGGTGTAGGTAATTAGGGTTCTCATCCCTGGGGAAAGTTTTAAAAAATTTCATGATATTGGGGCTCCCCCGCACCCCCCTCAAAAAGGGGTCATATCCCCAATTTTGAGTTAGGGCTCCAAAAATTTTTTTGCATTATTCCGCCACCAAGGGGACCCTACATATCAAGTTTGACCTCATTTGACCTGTTAGGCTCGGCCCCAGAGTTCCAAAAGTAGCGGTAAAATTATATATATATAAATATGTGACATGTGACAGATCGTCATCTTTTGGTCCCAAACGTCGAGAAATGGAGTCAGAACTCTTCTACCTCCCCTCCTTCTAAATTAGGGTCGGACACAATAGCCTAAATTTTTTAAAAAAAATTCGGCTAAAAAAAATCGTTTTGGCAGTGTTTTCAACCAAACCCAGCTATTATTTATTATTAACTTTCCTAGATGAAAAAGTTCTGCTCCTTTCAATGGCGCAATCCCCACCCCTTATCTCACTCCAATCAAAAGTTTTGGGCGAATAATTTGTGAAAAAGTCTGAAAAAATCATTGTACCTACATAGGTATCAAAAGTTATAAGCAGTTTATTTTTTCAGAAAAACATCTGAAAAAAATTATTTGAGAAATTTTTTTTTTGATTTTTTTCAGACTTTTTCACGAATTATTCGCCCATAACTTTTGATTGAAGTGAGAACGAGGGGTGGTGGTTACGACATTGATAATAGCAGCATTTTTTCATCCAAAAAAGTTGATAATAATAGCTTAGTCAAAGGACAACTTTTTGAGTTATCACAGAAAAATAAAAAAAATTGCCACTTTTTTACGTACATGTTTTTTCAAATATTTTGCTCAGTACAGACTTCCTTGTCCGCTTATAAAAATTACATGTGCCATGAAAATTTTTTAGACAAAAGCCATAGGTTGAAAACACTTGCCAAAACGATTTTTTTTTTTCGATGAGCATAACTCAGCTCCTGCAGTCCGAATGTTAGGCAAACATACTTACATCGACTCAACATAAGTTCCATAGTTACTGGTTGGAAGGATTTACTCTCAATCTGAAACACCCTGTATACTTATCTATTCTCTGTACGGCGCAGTTAACAAGGGTATTCGTATGTACGTACTAACTCGTTGTTTCTGTTTCGCAGTCGCGACTAACACGGAACGTGTTTGGTAATACTCATCCTCGACGCGACACGACGCGACGGTGCAGTTGCAGTTGCAGTAGGCGCATTTCCTGAAAATGCCACAATGCCGATATACCAACCTATACGTATACATACTTATGTACCTAAATTAGTTTGTCACCGCCAGTACCGACGCCGACACCCTATATTTACATTCTTCTCCAGCTAGCCGCGTTGGACAACTTTCTGCCCTGCCATCACCACCCGCGTTTCTTATCCAAATCACATCTCAGCTATAGGCCATCCGAGTACCCATATATACAAATTATTCTACGTGCTAAATGTAGTCGAATAGCTACCAAGTACTAAGATGTACCTCTACATAATGCACACCGACACCATCTACTTCGATGTTACAAAACTTGGAGCTTGAGCCAATGTACCTCTACTATAATTTAGTCATCAACTCGGATCGTATATGTACGAGTATTCGAGTAGTCGAGTACCCATTTATTGTACGTATTTGTTTGCGACAATAACAATCAGTCCGTTGTCTGCTCGCAACGAATAAAAATTACGCGAGTACAAGTTACATAGTCCCATAGCCACCTACCTACCTATTGTCTACTGGGGAGTAGTATACTCGCATTTATCGATGAAAAGTCTAAATATGAAATGAAGCACCACCTTCTCAAAGTACAAAAATTATAAGTTTAAATATTACATTAAGTACCCATGTTTATCTACTCGTATATCTAACCTATCTACCTATTATTTAAGGCTCTGGGTATTATTTTTTTTTAATTTAGCGTTAAATTCTCCACATTATTTCTACCTTTCTACGATATTATTAGTAGAATCTTGGTACCTATACCTATGTATATCGTTGCGACGGACGTCTAAATTATTACCGATGTGCGAGTTAATGTATTTTACAGAATTATTATTAAGTAGGTACACGAATAATTACGTGTGTACTCCCCCAGCCCCCCCCCCCTAGTTCCAAGGAAAGACAGGACGGTATACCTTAAGTCTTAGTACTCGAGTAGGTACGAATACGTTTACCTACCTACGTATTTAATAATACTCATCGTAGGTAGCTCGTGGTACTTGATGATTCTTCTACTATAAATTATTCTTAATTTTCGAGTAAATTCAATTATTCTGTGATCGGTCAATTATTATTACTTTTTTTTCGTTTTTTCGTTATTTGTAATGCGCGTGTAAATGTTTTATTTTCGCAAAAGTAGATAAGTAACTATACATTATGTACCTACGTATTTGGTAGGTAAATATTAATTATTACGAAAATAGCTAATTTTT